>SKCR01049514.1:0-539610 GCA_019454045.1 Zanthoxylum bungeanum | reverse complement strand
TATGATTTTCTTTATGAGTTTCTTGATGATGCCCGGAGAAATGGGTTCGTGTCAAAACCTTTGAAAGAAATACTTTTTACTGCCAGAACTGCTCCGGATCTAATTGACCAACTCTTAGCCTATGAACCACAAGTTGACCCTATGCTTTCAAAGATAAATTGGTCTGAGGACGATGTTGGACAATTATGACCCATAGCGTCACTATTTGTACAGATCATGGTGTTGTTGTACAAATTAACTATGTGACAAAGGAGATTGCACTCTTATCATTTGTGATTAGATCACCTAGATGTATAAATGATAGGAGGTCCTTATGATTTGTTCCTGGACCGAGAATGATATGAGACAGTATCAGTCCACGAAGGATAAATCATTAAATATCCCTAGTCAGAGTATTATTGAGATTGGACATCGATAAATACGTAAAAGACTAGTATTACACTTGTGCGCGTTGTGAGGGCACAACGGTATAGTTCTCATATATTTGGGTATAGGATACTCATACAAGTGTAATAGGAGGTTGTGTTTTACCGATGGTACGGGAAACAGCTTCGATCTGGATAGACCCCCTCGGAATTCCATTGGTAGTATGACTATGTGTCTATGGAAGTCCGAAATCAGGGTAGGTGTATTTGGTCTTAACCTGAGACTTGCACCGCTAATACTTGCGACAATCAATATACTTTGGTTGCGGTCGTCCAGGGCTTTAACAGGTTCTGTGTACGCCTATGCTGGGTATATTGAGAATCGTAGTGTGTTGGGTGTGATGTCAAGACGGAAGTATCACTCCAGTCATATGGAGATGATGGTCACGTAGGATACGGCACTAGTACTCTTAAGTACTGCAGTCATCGGGATAAAATGACAAGGTCAGGTTTATCCGATTATAGAGACTAGTTACCAGACATCCGACATGTGCTTCGTACGGGGCAGACACAATTTCAGCCCCAGGCCTAGCACGTGATCATCCGATACTGGACAGAAATACGCAATACTACGTATACTACGCCTGATATAGATCCTTTATTCCTGTAAGGATATTTCTGGAGAATTGGGTAGGCATGGCGTTTTGCTAGAAGCCAACCTTGTCTTGTAAATCGGTAAAACGTAGTACGAGGTACTTACGTGTTCGGATAGTCCGACGACCGAATTTACTGCCAATATATCCGGGGATCTCATGGGTCGCTTCCCAAAGATTCACCGATGACGTATGACTCGCACTCTAAATTAATCTGGGATTAATTAGAAGAGAGAGAAAATTAATCTGGGATTAATTGCGGAGATATTTTATCTGGGATAAAATATCAATAAAAGAGAGATAACGATTAATTTGGAATTAATCGATTAATTAATATATTTGATATATTAAATGAAATTGGATTTCGATGCGGAATTAAACTTAGATTTTAATTCGGGCGAACGAATTAATTTAGAATTAATTCGTTAGCGATGTGAATAGTGATTTCACTAGGCGTAATCATTTAATTACGTCGCAACGGAAAATTTGATAATTTGGAATTAGCGAACCCGAGCCCGGGATTGTTTGCGAGCGCATTCACATTTCGAATTCGAGTGCGGCACGCAAGTCAAATCAAGCGTCAAATCGCTAGTCGCAACTAGCGTCACATCATTCGTCAATCAAGTGATGCATGTCTTTCACTTTGAGTGATTGACGGAAGTCACTATTCATGAGTGATGTGAGTTGATGGAGGTTGATTGGCTTTAATTGTTTGACTTTTTGAAAGCCAAATTCACATGAAATGAATTTGAAATTCACCTAAGTGTATTAGATACACTTTAGCCATCAACCAAATTCATCTCTCTCTCATTTCATCTCTCTCTCTCACACACGCCCATGGAGGCAAAATACTTCACTGGTTTCTGTCGAGAAACCGTAAGCTAGGGAAGCAAGAGTGTGTGATTTTTGTGGCAAAAATCACAAGAGCTAGCACTCCGAGAGACATGCGAAGGTGATAGGGAAGTCTACCCATGAGCCGGGAATCGTTCGATGAAGCTTAGAGCTTGACGAAGGACCAAAACTGAGCCAAAAATAGTGAGCTGCACACAGTCACTGCCGAGCAGTCCACAAGGGGAGAAAGTTCATTTTGTTGCCTCGAGCGTTGCTCAACCGATCGATGTGAGTATTCCGCAAATTCGTTGATTCGTATTCACACTTATTTCATGCTTTTTTATGATCTTGGGACCTTAATAGAAACCAACAGACGATCGTGGTAAGAGGCGTCAGATTAATCTGGATCTTAACCCTTAATTTTTCGTAGATTTTCAGCTAACCAGGAACGACCTTCTTAACTCTTCTTCCACTGTTAAAGACATTGGGGACAATGTCTCATTTAGGTTTGGGGGAGGGAATTAGTTTATCAGTATCTTGTTTTTAGTTTGTGTGTTATTTTTATTTTTAGTCCAATATTTTTCAAAAAATACAAAAAAAATATGAAAATTTTTCAAAAATTACAAAAAAAATATTTTGTGTTTTTGTATTTTATTTTGACTAAAAAGGTGAAATTGGTAAGAGATAGTTGAGTTAGGAGTTTCCACTCCTGAGACGTATCTCAAACCTATTTCGGAACAAGTTAATTTTTATTTATTTCATTTTGAATTATTTATTTGTAAATTCTCCATAAAACTGACTAAAATGGATCTTCATATGCTCAGTTAGCAGATATTATCAATATACATGGAAACATACGGACATGAGCTAAAATTGAAAAGTTTGTAATATTCAGTGCTCTAGTTTAATTGGAGGAAGCATCTCAAAAATCAATTGAGTAAAAAAAAAATTTGTCTGAGATCCGAGTTATTAAGTCTGTAAGGGTGTTTTAACACATAGTGCCTTAAAGCCAACTGGTTTGTGAGTCACTGGCCTAAAGCTCGCTACATGGATCAAAGATGCTACAAAAAATATATATATCTGAAGTCTGAGTAATTAAGTCCGTAGGATTGTCTTAACACCTGGTGCCCTAAAGCCAACTGGTTTGGGAGCCACCGACCCAACACTCGCTACATAGACGGAAGATATTGTATATAAATAAAAAAAAAATCAGAAAAATTATTCCATTGCTACAAAAGGTGTGAATTCTGATAAAACTTTAGGACAAAAATATTACTCTCTTATCAACTGCACTTGTGACTGTTGTGGGCAAAAATGAGTTGTTTAATATTATGTTGGCTGTGTATATGGAGAATGGTAAAAATGATAGGAGAATTTACTTATTCAGTAATTTAGAAAGAAAGAAAACAACTAGTAACTTGCAGTAGAAGTTTCACCTGATTAGTCACTAACTTCTTTATTCTCTTGTCTTTTTGCTTTTGTGTGCATTAGTTTCACTACCTTTTTACTTTTGTAAAATGTTTGTGGGTATCATTGATGTAAACCCTCACGAGACAACAACTCGTCCACTAGGGACACCTAGGGGTTTAAAGGCTTGTTGCATACGCTAAATACAACCGTGATCCCTACGAAAGTGGCTTAGTTAAATTTTATTATGTTATTTTATTTTGTGTTTTGCTCGATGACTAGCAAAATGTTAGGTTTGGGGGTGTGATAAGTGGTAATTATATCAATACTTCCCACTCATTTGACCTAATATTTTGTATAGTTTCTTGAGTTTTGGGAATATTTTGATGTGTTTTGTGTTATTTTGTAGATAAATAAAGTTTCAGGACACTCTGGAGGTGATTTGGGCCAAAACAGTGAAAATTGGACAAAAATGGCATTTTAGTAATTTGGGCGCGTCGGGACGCCTAATATACGCCGAACAGTGCTAACGTGCGCCGGGTCCATAAATCAGAATCTGAGAAAATTTTACTTTGCTAACGTGCGCCGTGCCACGTGTCACCATCACAGCCGATCTGCTAACGTGCGCCGTGCCACGTGTCATCATCCTACGGTGCCTACAGTCGCCATCGCCACATGTCACCACGTGTCACTCCACGTCATCGTCCATATCACCGGTTGACCGAGTCAAACTGCCACGTGGCTGCCACGTCATCATCAACCAATCACAGCGTGCCACGTGTCACGATTCTATGGTGCCGACAGTCAAATTGCCATGTGTCGCCACGTCAGTGCCATGTTAGCATCAATCATTGACTCATTTATCCGTATCTGACACGTGGCGGATAAGAATCTGAGCCGACCAATCAGAAGCCGCCACGTATCACAATAATTGAGCTCCAACCACCTTGCCATGTGTCACCTTATCACCTTATCCAGAATCGCCACGTGTCATCACCTCAACATGCCACGTCCAAAAGAAGCTGGCGTAGCGACGCCAAAGGCCTTGGCGTCGCGACGCCCAGAGCCTACTGAGGCCTATAAATTCAGCTCGATGTTTCAGTTTCAAAGGTACCATTCTCTCTGAATTCTCTGATGTAAATAGGAGTTTTCTATCTAGTTTCTTTTAGTTTTTAGTTTTGTAAATAATTTTAATTACGTTTTGTAATAATAGTAATTTACTTTCTTACTTTTTACAGTTTTTACTATTCACCATGAGGAGGTAACTTCCCCAGCTAAGGTGAAAGGTAATTCTTTTACTGTTACTATTTAGATTAATCTCCCTTAAAAATAATATATTCACTATTTAAAATATTGACTTAAAAAGAATACCGCCATATTGGTCGGTTGGTAAATCATTTTAATCTGGTTTAAACCTGACTAATCAAGGATACCGCCAGATTGGTCGGTTGGTAATTAAATTTTCTTACCGCCTATATGGCAGGTTTATTTTGGTTCCCCCTTTATGGCTGGTTGGACTTAATTTAACTTAATCAGGTTACCGCCTATATGGCTGGTTGGAAAAATAATCATAAGTTAATATATTATATTAAGGGAGATATCTAAATAGTAAATAGTAAAAGTTGATCATTTTACCTTAGCATTTTATTTTATTTTACTTTTCAGCTTTTACTTTATGTCTTTTACTTTTCAGCATTTTTACTTTATGTTTTTTACTTTTAAGTTTTTACTAGCCCTAATTATGTGTTAGTTATATGGGGTTGTGATGAATTCTAATATCACCGGTTTATAAGGGGTTATTTTATAGTTTTGGTAATTTAAAGGTTTACTTATTAAGTCTTAAGCTTAATGTTTCTTGTTTTCTGATCACCAATAAGATTGATGTGGTAAATCTAAAATGAACTAGACATAGAGATTTTAGGTTTCAACCTTAGACTTAATAGCCCACGATCTTCAATGAGGATAGATAACCTTTTAATAGATTTCCTTACAGGATAGACATATACCTGTCGGGCTGGGGTAGCAATAATTGGAACTTAAACTTAATGAATCCAGATAATTTGGTTGACATAGACATATGGTTCAATTGGGTTAAAATGGGTATTTGCGTCTGACCATCGACAGAGGCTTTCGCATAATTTCATGTTCCAGGTTAGTAAACCGATTTATTACACAAACATAAAATAATCACTTCATCTTTTAAAAGATATTAGAAGGATTCACAACCCTAGATCTTTGTGTCTTTTGTTATTTTCCTTAGTATTTTCTTTTGTCTTTTTATTTATTTAGCAAATCTTCAATCAACCAAATCAATCAAGCAATCATTCTCTTCACCCTCAATTAGATATTTGTAAATAAATAGATTCAATAATTAATAACAACAGTAGGAATTAAGTTCTCGTGGGCTCGATATTTTTATACTACTTGAACGATATGTGCACTTGCGTTATACGTGTGTGTTTACGCCGGTCAATTTCTCTTACTATATAAAGGGAGGGTAGTCTCGTTTGTATGGTTGACTAGCAAAAATCTCATTCCAAGCACTACTTTTGTGAACACCACAAAACAAACAACTCGGTAACGTTAGACCACCATTGAAAATAGGTCGGCCGAGCTCGGTTTGATAATAAAAGTAACACTCTACTTTGTTCCCGTGGATGTAGGTTGGATTCATTCCGCCGAACCACGTAAACCCTCTTTTCGATCTTGTGTGTGATTCATTTTCTGCTAAATTTGTCTTTGGTCCCCCATAACCAAACAAATTCACGGTTGGAGGAGGATTGTCCCAGGGGCACTATCCTGATATTGCCCCTGGAACTAAAATCATCCGTCAACAGTTGGCGCCGTCTGTGGGGAATAGAGCAAAAACTAGTTTACGTAGTAAGACGATGGCAGAAGACGAGAATCATAGATCGTCGGAGAATTCGACAACAGAGTGAATGGAGAAAATGGAAGAAAGCATGAGGAAGGAAAGGGAGACGAACCAGACCTTCATGAAAGCCATGATGGAGAAACTGGAAAGGTTGGAAAAGATGAACGATGAAAGGTTGAGGGCTGGCCCAAGTCAGAGGAGAGATGAGATAGCAAAAGGGAAAAATGTTGTAGACCTAGGCGGAGAGGATGAACCCGGGAGGAGGGATCCCCAAAAGGTGAGATCAGTTGTGATAACAGGAGCCTTGCCAGCAAAAATAATATGGGAAGAAGAAGAGGAGAGGCAAACCCCCATAATCCTCCAGTAATAGCCCACGGGGAATCACTAGAAGACACTAAGGGAATTCCTGACTGGGCCCCAGATTTGTTCAGAAATGGTTCTAGAAAGCTCGGTTCGGAGGACCCCATTAAGTTAAAATAAGACTAGAATAAAGTTATTGGACGACCAGTCGAAAATCAGAAGTTTATTGTAGAGCCTCTCTTGAAATGAACCGCAAAGAGTTGTAAGAAGGGCAGTAGGTCCCATGAATACGAATAAGACTTTCTATTTTGAATTAAAAAACTTGTCCACTTTACTTATTTATTAATTGAATGCGAAAGCCATGTTTAATATTCCTGGGATGTGCTCGGAGCGAATGGGTGCTCGGTTGCTGGGAAGGACACCAAGCCCGTGGCACGCCAGACCCGGGTGTTATTATCAAACCCCCGGGTGGAAGTGTTCCGACCTAGCTACTTTCACCTTTGAGGATCCAGAACGCATCAAGGGATGGAGTATATGTGGGAAAAGTGCGAACCTCTCGTGGCACGCCAATCCCGGGTTTCATTATCAAATCTCCGAGGCCGGAGCGTTACTACCACATGACTCGCATTTTGGAGGAATAGCTCGGGTGAACCGGACCCAGGGAGATTTCTGCCCATGCGCGTCGGCTGGTGAATCCCGTTGCGAACCACCAGACACATGGCATGGGGACGGCCGAATGGCCTCCATGACCCTTGTGACCTCGGGTAAGCCGGACCCAATGAGGTTTCTACCCCTCCGAGTTGGCTGGTGAGTCTTGTTGAGAAACACCAGGTGCACAGCACGGGGAAGGCCTAAGTGCCTCCGTGACTCCTGCAACCTTAGGGATGGCGAACACGGGGAGGTTTCTTCCCCTGTGAGTTATCTGCCTAACCGCCTCGGATCAGGAGAAGCATAGCATGAGGAGGTTTCTGCCCTCATAGCGTTTGCATACTCTAGACCCGCCCAGCATGGACTCAGGTTCATGGCTTTGGCCGCTTACCGATCCGTAGCCTGGCTAGCCGGGACACTGAATTATAAAGTTCAAAATTGTTGTTTTGGGAGGCAGGACGCTGCCTCAGGGCACCCGAGTTGTTATCATTTTGAGTCTGTGCGGAGTATGTGCTAAGTCACCTCCAATGTACTAACCTTATCATGTTTCCACTTTTTTTGCTGATATTCGGCAAAGGGACGTCTGCGCCGAGATCCGCGGAGCCTCGGAGGTTGAAGTTTTTTCCCTCGCGATTAAGTCCCATCTTTTCCACCGGCTCAGGGCTGGATTCGTTTCGTCGAGGCCAACTAATCCACCGACTCGGGGCTGGATTCGTTCCGCTGAGGCCATCTGTTCCACCGTCTCGAGGCTGGATTCGTTCCGCCGAGGCCATCTATTCCACTGGCTCAGGGCTGGGTTCGTTCTGCCGAGGCCATTTGTTCCACGAGCCCAGGGTTGGGTTACGTCCCACCGAGTGGATTATCATCAGCATTGGGTCGGAGCATCTCTCCCATGGTCGCCTCTCAATTGGTCCGGGGAGGTGACTGTTGGGTTTCTAGTTAGTCCCAAGGATCATTCAAGCAAGAAACATGTGCGAATACAATAAAGAAGCATGGCGGAATCATACTTACAATGATCGGTTATGCGATGCGAGGAACAAAAAAACTTTTCTTCCTTCCTTGAGCTCACGGCAATGAGGGAATTTTGTGCTCCTCCAAATTTGGTCAACCTCCATTGATGGATCTCCAAGCTCCAAGCTTTATATTGTGATTCCATGCTCATGAGTTTGTTTCCCTATCACCTTGGATGACTCTTCATGTGTTGGCATAAGAAAAATTTGCCACAAATTTTCCTATTCATCTTCTTCAACTCTCGGTTTTGGCAAGCCAAAGGAGAAAGAAATGGCCCTAGGCCGTGAGAGGGAGAGAGAGTGTGATATGTTGTATTTTGTGAATTGTGTATCTAATACACTTAATGAAAGTCAAATACCAAAAAATCAAATAAATGGTAAATGTCTTTCAATATCACTTTTGAGTGTTTCACACTCAAGCATCATTTCTCATCAACTTCCATCAATCAAAGTGACTAAAGTTGACAAGTGATGTGACGCGTGATGTGACGCGTGGGCCACAATTAAATTCGAAATGTGAGTGGGCCCGCAAACACTCTCGGGCTCGGGTTCGCTAATTCCGAATTAACGAATTTTTTGTTGCGACGTAATTAAATCAAATTTAATTAAATAATAATGCCTAGCAAAATTACTATTCACGTCGCTAGCGAATTAATTCTAAATTAACTCGTTCGCGCGAATTAAAATCTAATTTTAATTCCGCGTCGAAATCCAATTTCGTATAATATATCGAATATATTATTTTATCGATTAATTTCAAATTAATCGTTCTCTCTCTTTAAATAATATTTTATCCCAGATAAAATATCTCCGTAATAATCCCAGATTAATTTTCTCTCTCTTATAATTAATCTCAGATTAATAAAGTGCGAGTCATACGTCATCGGTGAATCTTTGGGAAGCGACCCATGAGATCCTCGGATATGTTGGCAGTAAATCTGGTCGTCGGACTATCCGAACACGTACATACCTAGTACTACATTTTTACCGATTTACAAGACATGGTTGGCTTCTAGCAAAGCACCGTGCCTACCCAATTCTCCAGAAATATTCTTATACGAATATGTGATCTATATCAGGCGTAGTATACGTAGTATTGCGTATTACGATCCAGTATCGGATGTCACGTGCAAGGTCTGGGGCTGGAATTGTGTCTGCCCCGTACGAAGCATATATCGGATCTCTGGTAACTAGTCTCTATAATCGGATAATCATGACCTAGTCATATTATCCCGATGAATCCAGTACATAAGAGCACTAGTTATGTATCCTACGTGATCATCATCTCCACTATGACTGGAGTAATACTTACATCTCGACATCACACCCAATACACTACGATTCTCAATATACCCAGAAGAGGCGTACACAGAACCTGTTAAAGCCCTGGACGACCAAAACCAAAGTATATTGATTGTCGTAAGTATTAGCGGTGCAAGTCTCAGGTTAAGACCAAATACATCTACCCTGATTCGGACTTCCATAGACACATAGTCATACTACCAATGGAATTCCGATGGGTCTATCCAGAGCGAAGCTGTTCCCATACCATCGGTAAACACAACCTCCTATTACACTTGCATGAGTATCCAATACCCAAATATATGAGAACTATGTCGTTATGCTCCCACAACGTGCACAAGTGTAATACTAGTCTTTTACGCATTATCGATGTCCAATCTCGATAATACTCTGACTAGGGATATTTAATGATTAAACCTTCGTGGATTGATACTGTCTCATATCATCTCAATCCGGAACTAATCATATGGACCTTCTATCATTTATACATCTTGGTAATCTAATTACAAATGATAAAAGGGCAATTTCCTTTGTCATATAGTTAATTTGTACAACAACACCATGATCTGTACAAATAGTGATGCTATGGGTCATAATTGTCTAACAGTGACATTCCCTTGGAGCCAAAGATCCTGCTAGCTTGGGGTCGGGTTACGTCCCATCAAGAGGCTTATCATCAGCATGCGGTCAGAGCATTTCCCCCATGGCCGGATTCCCGTTGGACCGGGGAGGCAACATTCCCTCGGAGGTAATTATTTTGCTAAGCTCGGGGTCGGGTTACGTCCCGCCGCGATGTCATCATCGACATAGGTTCAGAGCATCTTCCCAATGGATAGGCATCAGAATCCTCAGTAACTGAGCACATGAAGATGACCGGGACGACCTGATTAGTAGCTGAGGCAGTTTTTGTGGCTACCAGAGGTAATCATATACCCGATTGATCAGTATTTTCCTAAATTCATAGTTCCCGGTACCAACTCATGCACTTGTTGAAACCGAGAACTAGGGGACATATGTTGATGGTGTTTTTTGTGACAAAGTATATGAACAGTACGGCAAGGGCAGAGATGGATTTTCTCCTTTTTATGAGGGCGAATGATCTGAGGGTATTAGTCAGTCTTCAACCAGGCATAGAGTTCGGACCCGGCTCCCCCAAATCTGACCGACCAGAGGACACAGCATAGTGCAGATGTCAGAGACCAACAACATCAGAGCCGAGACTGACCACTTTATCCCGGTAGCTCGGTTCAGTTCTATCTTTCCTATTGAATTATGAGGATGAGCTCGGATATTTTTTGTCAGGTCGGAAGTAGTTGGCATAGTGCGGCTCTTTGTCTGGCTTCCTCATGATGTCCGATATGTGATCAGGACCGTTTGGACTTTTCCCTCTGACATGTACCACCTTTACAGGCTGTCATCATAAATGTTGAGTGTGGGAGTGAATAAAACAGAGTGATTTAACGAGGAGTCATATGGTAGGCTTGCTTTCGGCGAAGCAGTTGGGGCAGAGAGCCCGTCAATCAGCCGGAGATCCACGTGGCTGACGTCATAAAGATATAGGAATAGTGTTGTATCTCTCTTACTATATAAAGAGAGGGTAGTCTCATTTTTATGGTTGGCTAGCGAAAATCTCATTCAAAGCACTACTTGTATGAACACCACAAAACAAACAGCTCGGTTACGTTAGAACACCCTTGAAAAGTGGTCGGCCAAGCTCGGTTTGATAATAAAAGTAACACTCTACTTTGTTCCAGTGGACGTAGGTTGGATTCATTCCGCCGAACCACGTAAACCCTCTTGTCGATCTTTTGTGTGATTCGTTTTCTGCTAAATTTGTCTTTGGTCCCCCATAACCAAACAAATTTACGGTTGGATGAGGATTGTCCCGGGAGCACTATCCCGATATTGCCCTTGGAACTAAAATCATCCGTCAACAAAAATGTTAAAATCTAATGTTATAAACTCGATGACACAGTTCCGTTAATGGTGAATATGCTGCGCGTCTGCGGTCATTTGAGTTGTTTTCATGAAATTTTTTTACAAACACATGCTCAATTCACTTGAGAGTGCACCCAGTGAAACTATAAGTTCAGGCTTTCCTTGAGTTCTTTACCAAAAATGGCCGGTGCAATTTGAAAGTGGTTAGGACTTTGGATTGAAGGCTGCCAAAAGTCAAAATAGATTTGACACCTCAGTTAATTTTTTCTCCAAATGGGAAATATGTTTAGAGCAGTCAGATGTTAAAAAAAAAAAAGTGTTGTTTGGTGTCAAAGAGTTTAGGACTTGGTTATCAGGTCCTGAATTCGAGTGCAGTGGTATATTTCTTGTAAAAATATGAGACAGACGGAGATTTTTCATGCTCCACTTAAGCCCGTATTGAATTGTTTGACAATAAAATTTCCAATGTTACTATATATGACCAACTTCGTGGGCATCCCCAGAAGCCTCTGCCGCGAAACTATTTCCGCTATTGTTGCTGTGTGTTTCGCTCGGGACAAACAAGGCACCAAAACTTTCCCTCAGAATAAACTAGGCAGCAACATTCCACTTCAGCTTCCATGGAAAGAAAAGTTACACGGAGACTCCGCCGCCAAACCACTCGACCTATACTTAAGCAAAGCAGCTAAAACCATCGACTAACCTAAGCTCTTACAAAGAAATATACCACTGAACTCGAACATAGGACTTGGAAACCAAATCTTAAACCCTTCACCATCAGGTTACACCCCTCGGAGGCCAAAGAGCATTATTTAAATCAACATTAATTCTTATAAATGAAGCAACAGAGAAATAATATGAGAAGCGTTACATTTCAGAATAAGGAACAAAAGCATGAAATCAACATCCCTATCCACACTATCTACATGAATATATCAATTGTTTGCACAGAACAAGAACAAATCTCAGAAACTCGAATTATAATGAACATTTGATATTAACTCATTGTCTTGTATGCAATAACCTATATTGGATGCTTGATGTTGATATTCCTGATCCAGAAATCATTCTATTGACGCAAAAGATTCTGACAAGATTCATTATCCACTGGTTCTAGAGTTACTTTCACTCATCGGCCATCAGAAGAAGTGAAGGACTCTGCAAATCCAGTTGGCCTAGCTGGTATGCTTCCTTTGCTGTCCTCGAGACTAGAATAGCTTATCTCTTTGCTTTCTGCTTCCTGCCAAACCTTTAACATCTGGGGAAGAGGGAGACTATAATCAATTCCGGAGTAACACTCTGATTCATCAGTAATTGGTTTCCATTTCTCAACCAGTGGGGATAGCACATTCACAACATGGCCCATATCAGGCCGATGATATGGCTCCCTTGATGTGCAATGCCCTGCCAGTTCAGCTATGATGTAGATGCTCTCAAAGGTTTCTTCATTTGCTTCAAGAGCTGGATCAATAGCAGACTTAAGCTTCTCTTTGCTTGATTTGATTCGCCAAAACCACTCAGCCAAGTACCGACTTTCTTCTGAACGTTGCTCATCAAGTGCTGCCAACCCAGTCAAAAGTTCCATCAAAACCACTCCATAGCTGAATACATCAGCTTTTGTCGTGATTTTCCCCATCACTAAAACCAAAAGAATCTAAGTTAGTGGGCTATAAAGACACGTCTTACAGAGATTATAAAACGACTCAAGGAATTACAAAAATGTTGGAGTCATCTTAAAGGCTATATCCCATAGATTCTCACCATTTGGTAGTCATAAAAATTGATGCAATAAAAGTTGAAGTATCATCAAACAGCTTAGACTGAAAGGGGGATATATTTAAGAATCATAATTTCACAATTCTAAACTGTATTTCTGTTGTTCAAAGAACTACATGCACAGCTTGACATTGCATAGGTGTTTAAAAGTAAGAATTGTTGACCTCCAATTAATTCTTGATCTCAACCTGAATGGCCTTTGGCCGAACAATAAAAACTCAAAACAAGTATGTCTCATGGATACCTCAAACAAGAATTGATGCATAATCACAAATTTTGACAGTTTAAATGGACAGAATATCCACTTGATATGTGGAAGATAGGTAGACATATTCTATAACACAGCACCACAACTGTTAAGGAAGAACAATAACACTATTAATATGCATAAAACAGATATATAAATAACAGTGACAAAAACAAGAGTTAACTTAATGTGTCATATTTTGACTATATTAGCTATTTATCTGTAACGTGAAATCCTAGAAATTTCTCTACCTGGTTAGGTAATGGGAAATGGGAAACAAACTTATAACTATTGTACTATCTTTCACATTTGCCAAAGCAAAATTAACCAAGAAGGTTTTGTGCAAGTTTGTCTGATTATTTACACTACCAAAATATGACCCAATATTATCACAAGTAGGGATTGGTAAAACTTTTCTCAAAAGTGTATACAACTTGTTTAATGTCATTTTAGACACAAAAATACAGGAAAAAAACATGGGGTAATTTGCAAAATACAGAAGAAGAGAAATTACGTTCGGATTTATATAACAGACCGTTTTATAAAATTTTCAAATATTCAGAATCCATTACCAGTGACAAAATACAAAATTTTGATTGCAGTTTTGAAATAACAGATCTTACCAGCATATTCAGGTGCAAGGTATCCAAAAGTCCCAGCAAGCCTAGTGGCTACAGAATTCTCTCCGTCTGGAGCAAGTTTCACCAATCCAAAATCTGAAACTTTTGCCCGAAAGTCATCATCCAGAAGAATGTTGGAAGATTTGAGATCCCGGTGTATAAAGGTCTGGCAAGCAAGACAATGAAGATACTCCATTCCTCTAGCAACATCTAATGCAATGCTGAGCCTTCTCATCCAAGAAAGAGGCTTCAACTGCAGGCTCTTCCATTGGAAAAGATGTCTGCTTAAAGCACCATGAGGCATGTACTCATAGACCAGAAGCCTCTCATTGCCTTCAATAGAATAACCCAAAAGAGACACCAGATGTCGGTGCCGGACCTTAGAAAGAACAGCTATTTCAGCTTGAAATTCATCCAGTGCTTTACCGGTCATCACGCCAGCCTCCATTCTCTTGACTGCTATTTTCGTTCCATCTTCCAGTTCACCCTTATAAACAGTTCCAAATCCACCTCGGCCAATCTCATTTTCCTGAGCAAAATTCTTAGTAACTTTACGAAGAACTTGAACAGCAATGACCAGATTCCCTGACTCAATCACGTGAGAGTTCTCTGTTGCACCACTGATGCTACTCCCAGAACCAGCTGCAGTCTGACTGGATAAGCTTGTTGCGGTGTTGTTCGAAACAGCAACCTTAACCATATTTTCAGGGTCAGATGGGTCTCTCGGGTGAAACACAATACAACCAGGAGCCTCCAAAGTGTATTTCCTCTTCTTACAGCAATATAGATAGAGGAAAATCACCACAAGAACCACAAGAACAACAACTGCTATTCCAACCACAACTAGTAGCTTCACTCTTTTGGCAGTTTTGGGGTGTGGCTGTACTTGGATAGAAGAAGAAGGATTAGAGCCACGGTGTGTAATTGGGGAAGGTGGACTGTTATCAGATGATGGTGATTGTCCCCTGGCTGACGGTGTGTGGTTTGAAGGAGATTGTGAACTTGATGGAGATTGTGAACCTGCAGGGGGTGGGCTGCTAACAGGGGAAGTTGGTGCCTGAGTACGATTAGTTCCGCCGAGCAATAAAGGATTTCCATCAATAACAAGCTTTACAGTGTCATGAAATTCAGGCAATGGAGGCTCAATATTGTTGTCACTTACATCCAACAATCTCAAAGACTTCAACTCTGTAAAATTCCTAGGAATTTTACCGTTTATACTGTTTTTTCCTAGCCTAATTTCAATCAGAGAATCTAAATTCGAAATCGAAGGGCTAAGAGTACCACTAAGATTATGCCTAGGCAAATTAATAATAGATACCTTAAAATTTGAAGTACAACTCAATCCCAACCATGGTCCCTGGCATGGATCATTACCAGACCATTGAGAAACAAGATTTACAGGATAATTTAAACCACCCAGAAAATCCAATAATGCATTAACATCAGGGGCACATTCTATCCCAGGTTTAGATTGACAAAATGAATTGGAATCATAAGTAACATTACCAGCCTTGAACTTGGGTATTGGACCCATCAGCAGATTATTGTTCAAGACCAAGTTATCCAGCTCCATATTGGCCAAGCTTTCAGGAATCAACCCAACAAGCTGGTTCCTATTGAGATTGAGATCTCTCAAAGAAGACAAAGCTCCAATGTCCTTCGGGATAGTCCCTGTAAACTGGTTCCCATGAAGCCATAGTTGCGTCAAAGAAACCATTTTGGCAACAACATCAATTGGACCACTCATGCCACCATCATCTTGATCATTCAACCACAAAATCTGCATCAACGACTGACCAAAACTAGCTGGAAGCTCACCAGACAACCTATTATAAGACAGCTTCAGTGCAGCCAGTGATGGCAATGTGCCCAAAAATTCAGGCACTGGACCAACCAAGTTACAATTTATCAAAGAAAGATTTGTCAACTGAACTGAATTTTCCAAACTACCAGGAATAGACCATCCAGTGGTCTTGTTAAAAGGATTATAATCCAAAGCCAAGACACGCACACTACTAAGTCCATCGAAAAAATCAGATGGGATGGTATCAAATTCATTGAAATCTAAGTAAGCAAACTCCAATTCTGACAAGCCACTAAAAGTGGGCAAATTTCCATTAAATTTGTTTCTTTGAAGACCTAAATTGTAAAGCTTTGTGAGCTGGTTAAGATTTTGAGGAAGAGGACCTTTGAGACCAAGATTTTGGACTTGAATTTGGGTGACTCTGTTACCAGAACAGAACACATGAGGCCATGGAGGAGGGCCACATGGATCAACACCATTGGCTGGCCACTTCAGAAGCTGAGGATTATCCAAGCCATTCTTGAAATCATTCAGAATTTTCAAGTCACTGGGATCTGTGACACTGTAAGCCACACCGACAATAAAACACAAAACAAGAACAATGCAAAATCTTACATGATCCATCATAGTAATAACCCTTAACTAAAATCCCAAGAGATGTACAAAACAAACAACAAATGTACCAAAACCCACATGAATGAATGAAGAAAAGAGCAAAGTAATAAGAACCCAGAAAGAAAATTTGGGAAATTTGGAAGTTTGAGAAGGAGACGATTATTATTATTATTATTATTATTATTATTATTATATTATTATTATTATTATTATTATTATTATTATTATTATTATTATTATTATTATTATTTATTTTTGCTTTTAAGGGCATTTATCCAAACCCTTAATAAAGATGACGACTGGTCTGTCTTAACTGTCTTTCTCTCACAGTGACACACTCACGTTCCCTCTCGCTTTCATTTGCTTTCGTTTCTTTTTCATTTTTATTTTTTGGGTTGGCTAATTACATATAAATCCCTTCATTTTAGATTTTAATAAATAGACTTTGATTTTATATCATTTTCATGTGTTTTTTTTTACCCAGTTACCGGTAAATACCATTAGAAAGCACATGTGACCAGGTCTTGAGTATAATATTAAAAAAAAAAAATTAAATTTAATATATATTTTTAATTCTCAAAATATATATTTATAACTATATTTTCAAGATTCAATTTAAAATAATACTAAAAATATTTAAATTTAAATTTTTTTATTTTTAAATATTAAAATATTTTAAAATTATTTTTTTAAAACAACTTTCAGAATTCTCCCGAGTCCAGCCTTCTAGGCCCAGAAGTTTCTATATCTGAAAGATTGGAAAATCGTTCATTGGCCAGTCAGATCTAAAGTCCATGGAAAACCTACATATGAAATACCTTAGCCTCATAACCTCTCATTCAAAGAAACAAGTGATATCCGAGCTATCTCAGTCGATGCTATGCGTCGTAGCTTGGAAACAAATCAAGTAGACCCGGCCAAGGTTCCGGTTCCAAATTGGAACCGAACCGGTTAGAATCGGAATCGTATTTTGACCGGTTCGGTTAGGATCACCATCCTAACCAAACCGGTTGGAACCGCTGGAACCGAACGTTCTAGCGGTTCCAACCCCTAACCGTTGGGGGCCAGCCCAACGGCTACTAGCCGTTAGGCTGGGGGGCTGGGAGCAACGGCCAAAAAAAATTAATAAATTTGGGGATTTCCCAAATTACCCCTAATAACAGTAATAAAATGGCTAATTTTATAGGCATTTTAGGTATCACAAAAATATTCTTAAAATGTATAAATAATGGTCATTTTTCATTATTTCAACACACCAAGTTCTCAATTCTCAATTCCTATAATTCTCTCATTCTCAATTCTCTAATTCTTTAAAATTTCTTAAACAACAAATGGCAAGCTCATCTGAGAACACAATGTCAAATGTGCCAACCCAAGAGAGTGGCCCTAGTATCGGTTCACGGAGAAGAGAAGTTAAGTCTCGTTCCTCGGATGTTTTAAAAATTCATTTTCATTTAATCGATATTGATGAAGGTTCAAGAGCAGTATGCAACCATTGTGGGGTTTCTTACAAATTTACTGGTGGATACGACAATATGATCAAGCACCTGGAAAGACATCATGTCGTTGAGCTTGGACTTGATGCGACGCAAACTCAAATGGCCAGGTACGCATCATCTAGTATAGGTACGAGTTCTTTAGATTTATTTAAATATTCTGATGCTAAAAATAGAGAAGAGTTTGCTAAATTAACTTGTATGACACATCTTTCTTTCAGTTTTGGTGAAAAAAATTTCTTTTACTAATTACGTTCAAAATGCTTTAAATCCTGCAGCTTGTAGAATGACTAGAAATACAACAAAACGTCAAATTTTTAAATTATACAAAGATGATAAAATTATTTTAAATGAAACATTTAGAGATATTAAAGGTCGTCTATCTATTTGTTCTAATATTTGGAGTAATCTTTGGCGAACACACTCATACATGGGTGTGACTTGTCCTTGGATTGATGCATCACGGAACATGCAAAAATGACTTATTGCATTTAGAGTTTTTGATGAACAACATACTGCACAAAATATTTATAGAATGATGAAAGTAATTTTTGATGAATATGGTTTATTAGGTAAAATTTTAACAATTGGATTTGATAATGCGTATGCAAATACTGTATCAATCACTGATTTAATAGAAATATGCGAACCAAATTTAGGGAATCGATTTTTTCATGTTCGTTGCACATGTCATGTCCTTAATTTATGTGTTCAAGATGGTTTGGAAAAATTATCACCTTTCATTTATCCTATTAAGAAAGCACTTAATTGTATTTGATCATATTCTCAAGTTAAGAGAGTGAGCCAAGTTTTGTAAATTAAATGGTATTAAACCGATTAGATTTTCACGAGACGTTCAACACGTTGGAATTCAACTTATTTTCTTTTATGTCAAGCTTTGCAATACAAAGATGCATTATGTATTTTTTTTCCTTAACATGTTTAATATATCACACTTTTTCCCAGTCAATGGGAAATTTGTGATAAAATTTTAGAGATTTTAAAAGTTTTTAATGATGCTACAAATTATTTTTGGCGGAGTTTATTATCCTACAACACATTTATTTATTCTTGAAAGTTTGAATATTGTTGGTACTCTCGATGAGCATATTGAAAGTCGTGATCCTAATGATATTGTTTTGTTTGAAGCTATTAATGTTATGAAACGAAAATGGTTGCATTATTTTAGAGACATTCATTTACTTTATCTTATTGCTGCTGTTTTTTATCCTAGATTTAAATTATAAGGTTTGAATAGTGCTTTACAAGCTTACTATGAATATTTAGGAATATTATATGATATTGATATTACAAGAATAATAGCTAAAATAAAAATTGATTTAATAGAGTTATTTAATGATTATATTAGAAGATATAACTTGCAATCAGTAGGATAATCTAATAGTAGCGAAACGTAATGCAATCAAGACTTAGCGCAGGTGATCGTTGGTATTACAACAAAATAAAAAACATAGGGATAACACGACTAATAACCCGGAATTAGATAATTATTTATTTACAAATTTTTAGTTTTCAACTGAAAGTTTAGTAAGTAAAAATTTTCAAATCTTTGAATGGTGGAACCGACATCAAAATATATATCTTGTATTATCAATTATTGCTAAAGAGATATTGGCAGCACATGTTTCTACCGTTGCGGTTGAGCAAGCCTTCAGCATGGCAGGTAATATATTGGAAGTCAGACGGTCTTTATTACATCCAAGCACTCTAGAAGGAATAACATGTATGGATGATTCGACCCGAGCTGATCTGAAGCAACAAGAAGATGCCCCTGATGAATTTGAAGACTCTTTCAACCATGCATCTACAAGTACAAGTGGAACTGGAGCTGAAGGATCAACAGCCACTGATAATGATGATTGATAATTAAATAATTATAAAATTACAATGGAGAAATATCTTTAAGATGTAATAGAACTACGTGAGCTTTGATTCCTCTCACCCCTGAAGGATACGTAGGCAACTTAAGTTTTTACAAATTTAAGTTCAAGCTCTTTAATTTAATAAAAAAAAATTAAAATTTTTTAGATAAGAATTCTATTTGTAATTTAATGTAATTATGTAAGTTTATTATATAAATTCAAATTCGTAATCTTAAATTATATTACTTTTTCAGTCTCAATTTTTTATTTTCAAAAAAGTAAAAAAAAAAAAAAAAAAAAAAAAAAAACTGAATGGAATCGGAACTGGAACCAAACCGTTCGATTCCGGTTCCAGTTCCAATTCCACATTTATTGTGGAACCGAACCGGACCACCGGCCAAGTCTAAAATCAAGTTGATAAATCTTGGAGATTGTTCACCACAATTACGGAAACTCAAAGATGCATTATCCAGGGTTATAATAAACTCAAATTTTCAGGTGATATTGATTTTACTACCACACGCAAGTGCATGTATCACTAAAGTAATATGGTGACTAATTATCGAATATTGTACTCAAATGGATTTATTATTTCTCATATTAATAGTAAAACTAACATACTTAACCTTAAACAATTGGTTGAGAAATATAGATTAAACTAAATTAATTAACCGAAAAGTAGCTAAATAAAAAATAAACAAATTTTGGAATAAAACCTTATACGATAGAAGAACCTAAGATTGTAACTTCATATAATCACGCAAATAATAGGTTTATCCACTTTTCATTCAGTTGGGTTGTTATTACGTATTATTAACCTAAAACGATAAACTATCTACAAACATATTTCAATGGTCATGTAGATATATTCATATTAAGCCAATTAACTATATGCCTATGTTAACTAACTTAAACCAAACTTATTAAGATCAGTATCTAATATTGCTTATGCATGCCCTACAAGTATATGTCTATCATACACGTAAATATATTCAAAAGAATTAGATCACGCGCTATTATTCTCACGACTAACCCAACTTTCCTCTGTCGAGTTCCTAAGGATTTATCATAACTATTCTATTGGTGATTAAGCAATAAAACATGCATTCAAATGCATAGAATAATAAACAATCACATAAAAAAACCCAATAGAATAAATTATGCAAATCAATTAATTAAACATGTGTTTGGATCTATTACAACCATAAATTAATGATTTAGCTACTCATAGTATTCAATAAACACATCCTACTCATTATTAGAAAATAATAACGCATAAAGAATAAGCTAGAGAAGGAAGAGAAGAAAGAATTCTCGTTTGCAGTTTTTTTGTTTAATCTCTAACACAGGTTGAGTCATTTGTTCTTATCTTACTCTAGGTGTTCTTCTAATGCTTTGATACTCCAAAAGTATGTTATAAGTATTCTATTTAAGTATTTGATGGACTTATTTTTATATTGGAGGTCTTGAGAGCTTTCATTTTTAATAAACTTGAGTTCTTAACGCACTAAGAAACGTGTTCGTGTCGCGACATTGACTTGTTTTCAATCGGACGTCGGGATGCTCATAGACCGGCATCATAATACGCAATAAATTTTAGGTTCTACCTCAAAATTACACTATATAGTGTCGTGGCGCCCAATTTTGAGTCGAAACGCCGATGCTGAACTCTGGAATATCGCCCGATTTTGCTATGAATTTGCCGATTTATTGCTCGTTAAGTCCGCTTGAGTCATAATATGATTTTAACCTACAAAACATACCCAAAGCGCATCAAAATATTAATACAACTCGAGATAACCCACAAAATACAAGGCATAAGGGCGATAAATATAGACATATTGACCGATCATCACTAGGTAGCCTTTTAAAATAGATTATATGTGGATATGTGCTAATGTCCCCTACTGCCAAAGAAATGTTGGAAAATAATCAATATTAGGATAGTCCATTAAGAACCAAGTCATTGTATGAACCATTTTCCTAGCGCAGCGGAAGCACCTTAGGCACCCGGGATCGGATTTGAATTTTTTTTTTTGTCATTTCCTTCTTCTAGTCGAATGTTACCAACTCTTCCACTGAAATTTTGCTTCTGTTTTGAACAAAATTTCAGCTCTAGAATAACCCCCGAACAATGATGTAAATCTAAACTATTTTGGACCCAAAATGCGTCCAACTCACTGCCCAAATCAGCCCCTATTTGTGTGAACACCCACTGAGTTTTTGGTCTGATTTTCAATTAAAACAGTCTCAATACAATCTTAAAAAACCCTTAAATATTCCCCAATATTTCCGGATAAAAAATAAATCGAACCGAGTCCCGTTACACAAGATGATGTGCGACAATGAGTAGAAAATTGATCATTGTCGTGTGGTGTATTAAGAGGAGAGGATTATGTATTTTTTTTCGACACCAAATAGTCTTTCGTGTTATATCTTGTTACCAACCAAAATAGAGTGGGCTATACTCAAAGTGTCACATAAGGTTTTTTGTTTTTGCTTTTTTTGTTCTTCCTTTTTCTTTTCTCAACTCTTGAGAGAATTCTAAGAACATGAAAGAGTGGTTAGGGTTAGAATGAGATAGGTTAGGCAAAAAGAAAATATAATTTTCTTTATATACCTATGGTTTTTTATTTCCAAAATAAAACGAACCATTCCCCTCCCTTTTCAAAGTTTCGGCCAGCCCTAATGGATTTTTCAAAATTTTGTAACATAAAATTTATTTTCCATAATGGTATTAGATGTTACAAAATTGAAAATGTTATCACCTTTTCATAAGTGTAACTACCAAAACCAACCAAAGGTTTCCAAAAACCTATTTTTGGAAATTCAAAATAAATCTTTATTAAATTATAAATTATAATATAATTTAATAACTTATAATAAATAATTATCATATAATCATTTATTATAAAAACTATATATTAAAATTAATATATGGTTTCAAGTGTGACAAAATTCATTATTAATCATATTAATAATATATATATATATATGAGATATAATTGGATTATCCAATTATATTTAATCTGCTACAATATACCAAGCTAGCACGGGGACCAAATGGATCTACGGTTCTGAGCTCCAATAATCCCGAAATATTAATTAAACTCTTAATTAAATATTCCAAATTATTAACTTCGGGTTATTCCACTAAAAATTCGAAGTTGCAATCTCGTTGCCGCAGATAGATAATATAAGCTGAACCACGTCAGTGTCCATCGATATAGTTATTACATACAGATTGGCCCTTCATGAGTATCTTATAATTAGTGTCGGGTCATAATATATGTTATACTCTTCTAATTATTTTTACCTTAAATATCATTGATTCTCTAATGAACGATTTATTTATAACCATTATGAATGTTAATCTTTCTATTCGTAATAAAAAGACTTGAGCGCTTTAACCGTTCAAGTACCGAATCAATTCTTAAGGAAGATACTCATTTACTTCTCTGAAGAATGAGTGAATTCCCTATCTATGTAAAATGTCATCAGGTACACACCAAACCATATCCTCAAAGTACGTAACTATTGGTCTAGATTTAGGATGATTTCTTTGTCCTGAATAATAATCGGAATGAGATGTGATAAAACTCAGTCGGGACGGGATGTCCCAATTACCATTCCTACCTACAACTTCATTTATCTCCACAAATTAATGATTATTTACTTCAAGCTTTGTGCACTTAAAATATGAGAAATAATAAAGATGAGAGAATAAGTCCTAATGATTGAAGAAGTTGAAGGTAATAATTGAGAGGTCGACGCCTTATATTGCCAAAAATGTTCTTAAGTTTACATTTGTCAATTGTAGACACTGGTTTTCGGCAGAGGTCCACATTCGAGAATTTGGTTGGGGCACTAGAGATCCTGCAAAACAAGAAGGTAGAGTGAGCGGGTAGTACTGGCCACCGATGTGGTAGATGCCGAAGGCACTCCGACGCCCAAGTCAGTAGTGGAAATGAGCTTTATATATCGTATAAGGAGGAGCAATGTCAGATATTACTTTGATCCATGTGAGCTGCCGTGAGGACGGTAGGTAGGGGGTTCTGAGAGTTCTAGAGTGAATATTATAAAGCTATGAGTAGTAGATCTTGTGTGTCCTTTCTCGTAGACTTTCTTCTCTTTTATATACACTCTCGGGAATGTGTGTATTTATTGCATTTGATTGCTCGTCCGTTGGATGCTGGTAACGGCTGATTTATGAAGGGTAGTTATGATTGTCCGTTGGATGCTGGAAACAACCGATTCATTAGGGATATTCATGAGTCTGGGTGTTTCGTGGGCTGGCATATGGCGAGTCTTTGTTGCGGTTTGGGCATGGTGTTTTACTAGGCATGGGCTTGTGTAATATCTTTAGGCCGATATTCACTTCTAAAGTTGGGCTTCCGTTGAGAGTCTTGGGTCCTATCATTGCAGGATATTGGACATTCTTTATGGGTGTAGGCTTGAGATGGCTACTTGGGCTTGGATTTTATTTTGGGGTATTTTTGGGGAATTTGAGGTGTATTTAGTATTGGGCTCGAAGCGAAAAGTTAAAATTACCCTTAGTCCAAATTTGGCCCATATAGTTTGTTCCATACTCTCTAAGTCAAGAAGTCATTGGCTTGGAGAGTACTCTTTGGTCGTGTCATCTGAACCAAAATGGGAAAGTCTTTGTTGTCTGGACTAGGATGTGATTGAGTGTCTTCAATGTCGCCTGGACAGTATGACCGGCGTAACACACACGTATAACGCAAGCGCACGTATCGTTCAAGTAGTATAAAAATATCGATCCCACGAGGACTTAATTCTACTGTTGTTATTAATTATTGATACTATTTATTTACAAATATCTAATTGAGGGAGAAGAGAATGATTGCTTGATTGGTTTGGTTGATTGTAGATTTGCTAAATAAATAAATAAATAAAAAGACAAAAGAAAATACTAGGAAAATAACAAAAGACACAAAGATCTAGGGTTGTAATCATTCTAATATCATTTAAAAGATGAAGTGGTTATTTTATGTTTGTGTAATAAATCAGTTTACTAACCTGGAACACTAAATTATGCAAAAGCCTATGTCGATGGTCAGACAAAACCAGATTAAATTGAATTGCCAACCGACCAATATAGCGGTATCCTTTATTAATCAGTATTTTAAATAGTGAATATATTATTTTTAAGGGAGATTAATCTAAATAGTAACAGTAAAAGAATTACCTTTCACCCTAGCTTGGGAAATTACCTCCTCATTACTGAAATGTAAAAACTGAAAAATTAAAGAAAGAAAAGTACTGTGCGTAAAAGTAAATTGCGGAAAGTAAAAACTGAAAAGTAAAGAAAAGAAAGTGCGAAACTGAAAATTAATTACTGAAAACTAAAAATAAACAAACTAGATACAATCTTCTTATTTATTCATTAAGAATTTCAAAGAAGAAAGTATGAATTTTACAAATGAAATGGCTTGGTATTTATAGGGAAAATTTTTGCCACCATCAAATCTCCATCGAATTCTCCACCAATCCATTATTAATTTCTCCACTAATTACTCCACCAAATCCATAATTGCTCCACTAATTGCTTATCTTTTTGGTGTTGATTTGATAATTTTTATTAATTATTAATTAATTAATATTTTGCTTTGAAAATGATTGATAATGACTTTTAATAATTACACTCCACACTCTGGATGGTTCATCAATTTCGGTCATGAAATCATCAGAATTCGAAAATATTTTCTCTTTCAAAGTTGTAGATCTTGAGTCTTCCTTAATCTGGCACTTGAATCAGCTCAATCCGATATTGGAGTAAAAAGTTATTCCAAAATACGACAGATGCGCAAAACTGGAATTTCCAAAACTGCACTTCGTCAAAACGCCCTTCAAGTTTCCAATCTCCAAAATTAAAATATCAAGTCCAATAATTGCCCTTATTTGATCCATATTTCGTCCTAAATGATTTCATTGAGTCCCGATATTATTTTATCTGCAAAATAAACTAAAACACATCAAAACATTCATCAAACCCGAGAAACTAAACAAATATTAAGTAAAAGGGGCGGTAAATTGATATATTTTCCGCTCATCACAGTATTGCTAAAGTCTCGAATTTTACTCGACATGAGTTTATGGGAGATGTCCCTAGTCGATCGAATTAGACGTTGATCCCAGTCATAATCCATACGACTAGGCTGGGGACCAATAGAGTCTTCATGTCTGGACTGAATGTAGTCCAAGTCTTTTACTTACTTAGTCATGTCCCAGTCGACATAACCGAGTGGTGTTATTTGAAGAACTCTAATCGATTGGTCAAATGACCAATAGAGCCTACATATCTGGACTGAATGTAGTCCAAGTCTTCAACTCGTCTAATGATGGCAGGGAGGTCATTCTATCAGCTGGTGAGGTATAGGGACCTAGTCAAGTCGCATGTTGTCTGGTACCAGATGAAGGTCCGGATCGGCACTTGACTCGATTAATGAGCCTCTTGAGGAGGGAGCTTGTCGACTCAATCGTTTGGTACCAGACATGGACCAAATCGAGTCTATGTGTCGTCTGAACCAGGAGAAGATCCAGGTACTGTACCAGACTCAACCACAAGCCAATTGGGGAGTGTTCCCGTCGGCTGGACTTGATGAAGGCCAGTATATATTTACTCGTTTGGTGCCAAATAGGGACAGAATTGAGTCTATATGTCGGCTGGGCCAGAAGAAGGTCCATTCACTGAACTTGACTCGATCACGAGCCAATTGGAGAGCGTTCCCGTCGACTGGACCTGATGAAGGCCAGGAAATCATTCACTCGCTTGTACCGAATAGAGACCGAATCGAGTCTACATGTCGGCTGGACTAGAAGAAGGTCCATTTACTGAACTTGACTCGATCATGAGCAAATGGGAGTGTTCCCGTCGACTGGACCTGATGAAGGCCAAGAAATCATTCACTCACTTGGTACCGAATAGGGATCGAATCGAGTCTACATGTCGGCTGGACCAGAAGAAGGTCCATTTACTGAACTTGACTCGATCATGAGCAAATTGGGGAGTGTTCCCGTCGACTGGACCTGATGAAGGCCATGAAATCATTCACTTGATTGGTACCGAATGGGACCAAATCGAGTCTACATGTCGGCTGGACAAGGTACCCATGTGACATCATTGAGGAAGTACTCAGTCGACAGAATTCTCATCGGACTTTAAACGAGCCTTGTGTTTCTCGATTTCCCAAATCGTAATAAATGCGGCGTTCATATCGAGGCTTCTTTTTGGCGGGAAAATGAGGCGCCAAAACGTGGTAGAGTATATAGAGTGTTGGGGGGTTCACTTGCCTCATTTGCTAAATCTTACTCTCAAGTCGAAAGGTTGGAGCTCTCTTTTCAAGTTTCAAGGTATTCTTCATATCCCTCTTTGTGTTCTTCAATTCTTCAAGTGGTTCACATGGTAGATTCAACTTGTTCTTGGCTAGAATATGAGTTTTAATCTTAAAATGGTTTAGGGTTTTTCGGGATTTTATTTGTGAGAATTTTTGGGTTTTGATATTCTGTGATATTGGTTTTAGGTTGATTCATTGTTTGTAGAGTGATTCGATATGTCGTCTGAGGGCTGCACGAGTTCAAGTGAAACAGTGGTGGAGATGTATGTAGATTCGCCCTTGCGGGTTATCTCCCCATATAGGATGTATGAAGGTGGAATTAATGTCGATGAAGATGTTTTGACTGTCGCCTCAGTTGAACCCCTCTTAGGTATTCCCAAAGATGTGCCACCACTTCGAGTAATTCCAGCAGAGTCGAGTGGACAACCTAGTACAAGCGAGCCGACCAATATACTGACCAAAAATCCACATAGTCGAGTGACCGAGAAGTTTATGAGGGAAATGAAGATAAATATTGTGTTTCCCCGAGTCGGTTCATGTAAGATTGGCCTCCTCGAGTAAATGAATTGACTTTAAAATCCCTGGGTGGACTGGATTCTATGAGCGCCCCTTCGTGGATGGGTTTAGGTTTCTCATTCCTAACCTCGTGTGGGAAGTATTAGATCACTACGGGATAGCTCCTTCCCAACTAATGCCAAACACATTGAGGGTGTTGATGTCGGTTGAGGTTTTGTCGTTCGAATTGGGGTTAGATTTGGAGTAAAATATATCGTGTATACATATTATTTGAAGGAGCATGTAGTCGAGAAGGAAATGTACCACATGTTCCTTCGACATAAGAGGGAGCATTTAATCACAGGGTTGACTACGAATGATCGAGGGGGATGGAAAAATGTTTATTTCTTTGTGAGATGAGAGGGTGTATTTGGGTCGATTGGGTCTCGTTGAATCCGTGAGTATTGGGATATAACGAGTGAGTGTTTCTCTCATCCTCTTTATTCTCTCCAAGACTCATTAAATTTTGATCGTCGTTTGATTATTTCTCTTGTAGGCTCGAATCGAATCGCAGCTTCGACGTGACACCCGGTGTCATAGCAAATACGAATTATTTGTTGAGTATTCCTCCACCTGAGAGGAATTGGAGGGTGATATTATGTATGAACCTTCCCAAGTAGGGCCGAGTTTCCCATCCTTAACTTCTTTAGTACTTTGAAAGACTTTCCGTAAGACCCAATCCCCTTCTTTGAAAGTTCTACTCCGTATGTTTTTATTGAAGTGTTTGGACATCCTCTGTCGATAGGCTGCCTGTCATATAGATGTGTTCTCCCTAAGCTCGTCAATGGTGTCGAGAGCGTTGGTCAAGAGTTGTCTGTTCGTATTCTTGTCAATCCACTGGTATCGTGGTGAAGGCACACTATAGTCGGTTGGAATGACCGCCTCAGCTCCAAAAGTCAAAGAGAATGGAGTTTCGCCAGTATATGATCTTACACTCGTACGGTACGACCACAAGACTCCTGGAGTTAAGTGGAACCGAAACTTTGAACCGAACCGGAATCGACCGTTCGGTTCCGGTTCCGGTTCGGTTCCTAACCTTTTTTAAAAAAAAAATTGAAAATTAATTAAAATAAATGAGATTAATTTTATAAATAAAAAAATTATTACATTGAAGAGCTTGAGCTTAAATTTTTAAAAATTTAAGTTGCATATGTATCCTTCAAGGGTGATAGGAATCAAAGCTCACGTAGTTCCATTACAATTTTAAGACATATCCCCCTTTTAAATTACAAATTTACAATTATCAATCATCATTATCAGTTGATCCTTCGGCTCCGGTTCCACTTGCACTTGTTGTTGCACTTGCAGAAGCATCATCGAACAAATCTTCAAATCATCATCGGGGCATCTTCTTGTTGTCTCAGATAAGCTCGAGTCCAATCATCCAACAAGCTGTTGCTTCTAGAGTGCTTGGATGTAATGAAGATCGCCTAGCTTCCAATATATTACCTCCCAAGCTGAAGGCTTGCTCAACCGCAACGGTGGAAATAGGTGCTGCCAATATCTCTTTAGCAATAATTGATAAAACATGATATATATTTTGATGTCGGTTCCACCATTCAAAGATTTTAAAATTTTTACTGCCTAAACTTTCATTAGAAAACTCAAAATTTGTAGATAAATAATTATCTAATTCAGGGTTATTAGTTGTCGTATCCCTAGCTTTTTTATTTCGTTGCAATAACCAACGATCTCATGCGCTAAGTCTTGTTTGAATTACCGGTTCGCTACTACTAGATTTACCTAATGTTCCTAAGTTATATCTTACAATATAATCATTAAATAAAACAATTAAATCATTTATTAATTTCGTCATTAATCTTGTAATATCAATTTCATCTAATATTCCTAAATAACCATAATAAGCTTGTAAAGCACCATTCAAACCTTCTAATTTAAATGTAGGATAAAAAACAACAGCAATAAGATAAAGTAAAGGAATTTCTCTAAAATAATTCAATCATTTTACCTTCATAACAGTAATGGCTTCTAACAAAACAATATCATTAAGATCGCTACTGTCAACATGCTCATCGAGAGTGCCAACAATATTTAAACTCTCAAGAAGAAATAAATGTGCTGTAGGATAATAAACACCGCTAAAAACTAAAGTAGCATCATTAAAAACTCTTAAAATATCTAAAACAAATTCACAAATATCCCATTGACTAGGATAAGTGTGACATTTTGAACATGTTGAGAAAAAAAAACTATATAATGCATCTTTGTATTGAAATGCTTGACATAAAAGAAAATAAGTTGAATTCCAACGTGTTGGAACATCTCTTGAAAATTTAATCGGTTTAATACCATTTATTTTACAAAACTTCGTCCATTCTCTCATAACTTGAGAATATGACCAAATACAGTTAAGTGCCGTTTTAATTGGATCAAGGAAAGGTGATAATAATTTTAGACCGTCTTCCTCTAGTAGCAAGCCCTCAACAAACCGAACCCGTAAAGATTAGATTTAGAATCTAAGTCGTAAAGGCTCATTAATAAAGTGTAATTATTTAATTTGGAATTAAATAAAGAATTAGTATTAAATACAAATTAAATTGGATTTAATGTTGTAGTTTGATATAATTCGAGAATTCATACTTTGAGTACTTATTCTTAAAACGAGTTTGACTCGCGCAAATCAAATCGTTGTTTGAACATTGGATGGTCATTAATTTCAGATTAATTAATTGGATTAGATTGATTGATAACATACTTTGTGTGAATACATGGATGTGATGTATGAATAATGTATATCGGATGGATATTAGATGGGTGAGTGCAATTTTGGAAATTGTTGTAATAAATTTAGAATTTATTAAATTGGACCTGCGTGTCCAGCCTATTACCTCTTGATTCTTTGTATTTCTCTTCTCACATATTCCCCTCAATGTAAATGAGGTTTCTTTAGAAGTGTTATGTAATTGGGTAGAAGTAAGAATTGTGCTAGCGGGAGAGAGGAAAGGGAGAGATTTGTTCTAGGAACAAGTTGTTTTAAATATCCATCCGCATATCATTATTAATTTATTTACGCACCTTATTATGTTTTTAGAATGCATGATTAAGGGTGTATGATGAGACCTAATCAAAGATAATTAATTGGTTGCCAATTACACGAAAAACCCTCAACATATATTAAGCGTTTTTCCTTCCATTGAATGATTCATTATCAAGATCCAAGATTGGCACTGGTTTGTTGGCCAAAGTCAAGACCTTTGACCATCGCGGATGTGTTTGAATCATGAAGGCTTTGTTCCATATCGCATGTCTTGTCCAAGTTGTGATTTGTTGGCCAAAGTCAAGATCACTTCTTATCCATCGACATCGATTATGAAGCTTTCCAAGGTCAATGGGTTCCGCTTAACTGGAATCATTAAGTTTGTTGTGCCAAAGCCAAGGCTTAGTTGATTCAGAGGAAAAATGTTAGGCAATATATTGGATATATTGGCATATATTAGATATATGTTTCGGACTTGGATGTCCACCTACTGGATCTAGGAATTGGATGAGATCCAATTGATCTTAGAGATCTACCTAGTTAAATATCATACAGCTTGTTGGCCAAAGTCAAGGTTGTGTGTTATTTAACGGGATCCTAGCCCACTAGGAAACAAGGTTTTCCGAGTACTCAACAGAGGGTTAGAGGCTCGCCAAAAAAATAGTGGGAGGCAAGTATTAAATTTATAATTTCGTTTAGATACTTGCCAATACGCGCTCATTTCATTTTTCATCATTAATTTAAATAAATATATTAGTTGGACTAATATTTAATCGTTGTTTTAATTAAACAGTTGGACTGTATTCAAACTACTTCAAATAATAGTTGATTATATAATTGGATTATAGTAATCAATATATTTGAATTTAACCAATCAAATTATAGTTGATTATATAGTTAGACTATAGTTATCATTATAATCAATAGTACATGAAATCGTTGATTGGATAGTTGGACTATAGCAATCAAGATAAATGAAAGATTAGCGTTTAAAACATAAACCTGGGTAAAAAAATGTACTTAAACGGCTTGAATTTTGAAATTGGGAATAATACCTCAGGATAGTCCTGGGAATTGAGAAATTATTCTATTTGATAGAATCACATCTCGGGCCTAAACCCGGAGTTAAGCAAATAGTAGAACATGATCTTTGGAAGATTCATGTGATGATAACATTAGTGCTCAATCAGTTATGCTTACTGCAATGACACTTTAATTCCATCGTCAGAATTAAGGATTAGATCCGTATAGTATGATATTGAAATTAAAGGATCTTCATAGATCTATTCTTAGATCTTAGAAGTACAAATTGCAAAAGAAGTTTTTTCGCTCGTGTATGTCAGAGGGTACATCTGTCGAGCACTAGGTGTCGCAGATGATTGCTATCATCAATCATCTAGGTTAGCTGGGCATTACCTACGTGGCCGAGACTACCAAAGATTTGATCTTATAGTCTCTACCCGAAAGCTTAGGCATGTTCATTGTGAACCAAGAGTAAACTCTTGGAGAGTTGGTGGTTATGCTCTAGGAGGCAGAGCCAGAGCTTCTAAAAGGGGCAAATGCAAAATCATCAAAGTCTTCTAGGAAGACAAATGACATATCCCAAGATGTCTGCCTAAACTGTGGCAAACGGGGTCACTGAAAGCGTGACTGCCGTATGGACAAGGCAGACATGAAGGAAGTGAAGACGGACAAGGCTCCGACTTCAAATATGTTTGTCATTAACATGTTCTCTATTAGTTTCAAAATTGGATTTTGATACTAGATGTGGTACATAGATATGTTCTGTTGTGCAGAATCTGGTGATAAGCAGGATACTGACTTCAGTTGAGATTGATCTGTGAATCGGAAACGGGACGAAAGTCGTTGTTTTAACCGTAGAAACCTAAGTTTAGGAACTACCCTTCGGGTATGTACTTAAATTAGGAAACTGTTAAAATGTAACTAGTTTGACTAGAAACATTATCTCTATATCAGAGTATAACTCGTTGCGGGTATACCTTTATATTCTAGAACACTAAAGTGTTTCATTTTATAAAGATGATATTGAGATAAACACATTAGATGTGAATAACAGTATTTATATTTAGAATATAAATAAATCTCAAACGTATAACATGACAAACAAATAGCTCAAACTGATTTGATCAGATGAGACTTATTTGTGGCATTGTTGTCTGGGACACATTAACAAGACTCGTATATCTACACTTTCGAAGATTGGGTACTAGGACAGATTTGATCCTATTCAAATAATGTCTACGAATCTAGTCTATTAGGCAAAGTGCCTAAAACACATTTTACTTGGTAAAAGTGTAAGTGTCATCGATCTGTTAGCCCTCGTTCATAGTGACGTAAGTGGGCCCATATCTAACAAGGCTAGAGGTGGATATGAACACTTAGTAACTTTTACGGATGTGGCATCGCGTTATGGTTATGTGTTTCTTTTGAAACACGAATCAGAAACTTTTGTTTAAATTCAAAGAGTTTCGACACGAAGTAGACAGACTGATCGGCTAAAGTATTAAACCGTCACGGTTAGACCGTGGTGGAAAATACTTGAGCAATAATTTTCTCAATTACCTGAAAGAGTATAGTATTTTTTCACAAATGACTCATCCCGGAACACCTCAATTTGATGGTGTGTCCGAACGGAGAAACCGAATTTTGTTGGACATGATAAGGTTAATCATGAGTCGCTCTAAGCTACCATTTTCCTTCTAGGGATACGCATTAAACAGTGCAATACTTATTTTGAATAAGGTTCCATGAAAATCTGTTTGACAGACTTCATATTAGATATGAACAGGAAAGAAACCGGGTTTTCTCATTCATGAAGATTTGGGAATGCTGGGCATATGTTTGGATGATACCAAACTAGAACCCAAATCGGATAAGTGCCTAATTGTAGGTTATCCTAGGGAAACCCTAAGTATAGTACTTATACAACTCACAAGAGAACAATGTAATTGTTGCTCACCATGCGGTTTTCCTAAGAGGAATACCTATATGCAGTGGTAAGTGGGAGGAAAGTAAAACTCGATGAAAATCATAGTAATACTGTTCCTGGCATCGAGTCCTAATGGAACACAAACAGTTCATCAAGGATGAAACTATACCACAATCTTCGAATACACAAGAAACCGCGTAAGTCGGAGAGAGTCAGAAAACAACCTAGGAGGTATGGGTTTCTGATATCACCTCGTAAAGATGTCAATCTTATTGAGGAAGACAAACTGACTACGTATGAGGAAGTGATATAAGGTATCGACTCCCTATTATGGCAAAGTGCCATGAAATCCGAAATGGATTCCATGTATACCAACCAAGTTTAGACACTAGTTGATGTACCGGAAGGCATTGTGCCTATTGGTACTATATAAGTCTTCAAGGAAGACATACATGGATGACGATATACCAACGTACTAAGCTAGACTTTGAGCATATGGAGTCACAATCAGGCCAATCCAAGTGATAGTCACTGGATTGATGTTAAGAACGTCCTTAAGTATCTTAGATGAACTAAGGATACTTTCTTAAGCTATGGAGAATGAGAACTTGAAGTGACTGGGTTCACCATTGCAAGTTTCCAAACCGACAAAGACGACTGTAAGTCGCAATAAGGGTAATATATAGTTTGAATAACGGAACAGTGAGCTGGAAATCTTCCAAGCAAAATATTGTTGCCGAATAAACAACAAAAGCGGAATATTGCTGCAACTGAGGCAGCAATAGAAGCACTTTGGATCTATATAATCCTAATTGGATTAGGAGCAGTTATGTTAGCTGCTGAGCTAGGCTACAGCACATGCTAAAGAATTAATGGTCTCATCAACGATCCAAGTATATACTTCAACTATTCATCTGATTCGTTCGGATCATACATCGTGGCGATGTGATGATCGAATAAATCGCATCAGATGATAACTTTACAAATCCGCTGACGAAAGCAGTTTCTCAGCAGAACTTTGAGCGACCCGTACATAGTTCAAGTGTAGGACACTTGAGTGATTGGCTATAGGCCAAGTGGGAGATTGTTGGACAATTATGACCCATAGCATCACCATTTGTACAGAACATTGTGTGTTGTACAAATTAACTATGTGACAAAGGAAATTGCCCTTTTATCATTTGTAATTGGATTACCGGGATATATAAATGATAAAAGTCCATATGATTAGTTCCGGATTAATAAGATATGAGACAGTATTAATCCATTAAGGTTTAATCATTAAAACATCTCTAGTCGTAGTATTATCGAGATTGGATATCGATAATGCGAAATAGACTAGTATTGCACTTGTGCGTGTTATGGGAGCATAACGGCATAGTTCTCATATATTTTGGTATTGGATACTCATGCAAATGTAATAGGAGGTTGTGTTTACCGATGGTACGGAAACAGCTTCGCTCTGGATAGACCCCTCGGAATTCCATTGGTAGTATGACTATGTGTCTATGGAAGTCCAAATCAGGGTAGGTGTATTTGGTCTTAACCTGAGACTTGCATCGCTAATACTTGCGACAATCCATATACTTTGGTTTTGGTCGTCCAGGGCTTTAACCGGTTCTGTGTACGCCTTTTCTGGGTATATTGAGAATCGTAGTGTATTGGGTGTGATGTCAAGATGGAAGTATCACTCCAGTCATATGGAGATGATGGTCACATAGGATACGAAACTGGTGCTCTTATATGCTGCAGCTATCGAGATAATATGACTAGGTCATAGTTATCCGATTATAGAGACTAGTTACCAGAGATCTGATATGTGCTTCGTACGGGGCAGACACAATTCCAGCCTCAGGCCTAGCATGTGACATCTGATACTGGATCGCAATACGCAATACTACGTATACTACGCCTGATATAGATTACATATTCCTTTAAGAATATTTCTGGAGAATTGGGTAGGCACGGTGCTTTGCTAGAAGCCAATCATGTCTTGTAAATCGGTAAAAACGTAGTACTAGGTACGTACGTATTCAGATAGTCCGACGACCGGATTTACTACCAACATATCCGGGGATCTCATGGGTCGCTTCCCGAACATTCACCGATGACGTATGACTCGCACATTATTAATCTGTGATTAATAATAGAGAGAGAAAATTAATATGGGATTAATTACAGAGAGATTTTATCTGGGATAAAATACTATTTAAAGAAAGAGAACGATTAATTTGGAATTAATCGATAAAATAATATATTTGATATATTAAACGAAATTAGATTTCGACGCGGAATTAAAATTGGATTTTAATTCGGGCGAACGAGTTAATTTAGAATTAATTCGCCAGCGACGTGAATAGTAATTTTGCTAGGCATAATTATTTAATTAAATTTGATTTAATTACGTCGCAACGGAAAATTCGTTAATTCGGAATTAGCGAACCCGAGCCCGGGAGTGTTTGCGAGCCCACTCGCATTTCGAATCAAGTGGGGCCCACAAGTCACATCACGCGTCACATCACTAGTCAACTTTATCACTTTAATGTGATGGAAGTTGTTGGTTGATGGTTGAGTGTGGAACACACTAAAGTGATGGCTTGAAAGACATTTACCATTTTTTAATTAGTTTGGTATTTGACTTTCATTTTGTGGATTTAGAATACACAACACACAAAAAACACACTTCTTCTCTCCCTCTTCTTCCTCACGGCATTGGGTGCCAATTTTCTCTCAATTTCTCTCATGGCCGAGAGTTACAAGGAGCAAAGGGAAATTTTATGGCAAAATTTCCAAGGTTCGTCGCACCCAAAAGCCGATCAAAGTGAGTATTCCGCAACTTTAACTTTGATGTATTCACATGTTTTCATTGCTTAATTGATCTTGGGAAGACTTAGAAAACCCAACAGCCTGGCGCCGGGTAGGTTGGACAGAATTGTCTCCTTGAATTCCTCAATCTCCCTGCGCATGGAAGAGGCTATATTTGGAGTCTGTTCGGCTGGTGGTATTTGTTGATTCCTCTCGTGATTTGTTGGATGGTCTTCGGGTGGGGGAATGTCGCATGTTTCATTGTCGGGTGTCTATATGAAGTTGAGCTGATGGTCAGGTCGATTGGGAGGATCTGGGAATCTTCCTCGTCTGGAAGTGGATGAAATATGCTCCAACTATCTTTGGAGGTCGCTATTAGAACTCTTCATGGCTGAATTCTCTTCTTCCAAAACCTGCAATCGTTCCTGGAGGATAGCCAATTGGTTTGCTAGGAGATCCAAAGGCTCACTGCTCGAAGCCATTGTTATGTTCGCAAGTCCCGTAGACTGAATATAGGTTTGTTTACTATAAATCGCTAGGGTCCCACGGTGGGTGCCAAATTATAGACGCTGGTTTTCGGCTGAGGTCCACAATCGAGAATTTGGTTGGGGCACTAGCGATCCTGTAAAACAAGAAGGTAGAGTGAGCGGGGAGTACTGGCCACCAGTGTGGTGGATGCCGAAGGTACTCCGACGCCCAAGTTAGTAGTGGAAATGAGCTGTAAATACTGTAGAAGGATGAGCAAGGTCAGATATTACTTTGATCCTCGTGAGCTTCAGTGAGGGCGGTAGGTATGGGGTTCTGAGAGTTCTGGACTGAATATTGTAAAGCTATGAGTAGTAGAGCTTGTGTGTCCTTTCTCGTAGACTTTCTTCTCTTTTATATACACTCTCGGGAAACATGTGTATTTATTGCATTTGATTGCTCGTCCGTTGGATGATGGTAACGGCTGATTCATGAAGGGTAGTTATGTTTGTCCGTTGGATGCTGGAAACGGCCGATTCATGAGGGATATTCATGAGTCTGGGCGTTTCTGGGCTGGCATATGGTGAGTCTTGGTTGCGGTTTGGGTATGGTGTTTTACTGGGCATGGGCTTGTGTAATATCTTTGGGCCGATATTCACTTCTAAAGTTGGGCTTCCTTTGAGAGTCTTGGGTCATATGATTGTAGGATATTGGACACCCATAAAGCTTGAGATGGCTACTTGGGCCTGGATTTTATTTTGGGATATTATTGGGGAATTTGGGGTGTATTTAGTATTGGGCTTGAAGCGAAAAGTTAAAATTACCCTTAACCCAAATTTGGCCCATACATCAATCAGATGGTATTATTATTTAATTTTTTTCAGAAAAATATTTTCACATTAATTTTGATTTTTGTGTTGCTATTGGTAGTGGATTAGGGAAATTTGTTAGGTTTTAGAGAATTAAAAATCAAATAAACAAACAAATAAATTATGTTGCTGCTGACTGCTGTTATTTTAGGCAAATCAACTCTCATTTAAAATGAATAATTGAGTTTGCTTTATTGTCATGAAAGCTTGCAACTCTTATATATGATTTACGGATCTATACATGGATTAGTTCTATTAATAAACATTTTTCTTTTATTAGATAGCAATTAGTGATTATATATTCAACAACCATATTTTTTCCTATCACCTCAAATAAATGTGGGGTTTTGATTGTTTATTTATTTGTTTTGTTCTGTTTTTCTTTTTTATTGTGAATGGATTTGACATAAGGGAGGGTGGGTGTATGATAGTTGATTCAACGGGGAGATAGATTATGGTCGTATACCTGTAAATAGAGTTTTGCCGTTATAATATACTTATCTTATTATATATGGTTGTATATTTGTATACCTATAAATAAAGAACTTTACTCCATGTTTTGTATACTTGAAATATGAGAAGTAAAATAGATGAGATGATGAGTTATCATGATTCAAGAAGTTGAATTCTATTTATTATTTTGTCTCTATAATTCATTTATTTATCTATTAGTATTTAACGCATCCATAATATTTAATTTATAATGTATGTAATTTTTTTTTAAAGACATCAATGTAAAAATACTAGTTATCATTTTTTTATTTATAAGAAATAAATAACTTAGTGTTTATAATCATATGTCAAAAAGAAAAAAACAAAATATCGTTCAGATATATATATATATATACTATTCAGATATTGGTATAATTTATATATATTCAAATTTTAGATAAAAAAAAATTAAATACAACTTAATCTAAATCTAAATATAAATCTAAAAGATTATAGGGCCTAATAATCGACACATATTCATCTTATCATTGTGGTAAAGAGTTGAAGTATCCCATTTAGTTATGATTGTTATTTCTTCACATGATTGCATCACTAATTGGGACTTTTTTTTCTTTTTTAAAAAAGCTTCACGTGGAAATGAAATGCTTCATCCACAAAACATTTGTTCTCTATTATTATTTAAATTTAAATAATTGTGAACACAATCATGACCACTAAATGTACGCGGAGAGAAAGAATTATTAATACAAACTTCATATCATAAATTTACAAATATAATATAATATAATTTGTAAGTGACATAACGTGAATATAATTGAATAATTGATTTTCTATATTAAAATAGTTTAGCACTATCTCTATGTACGCATAATTTTCTTGGAAGATATTGGTGGGAGATGCATAAGACTCTTAAAATTAAAGTAGTTACATAACAATGTTGGGGTCCCATATGTTTAAATCAATATTTATTGTAATTTAGTGGAAGCAAAACTTAGGAAATATATCAACTTTTTTAATCATAGAGCATGTCAAATTTAAACTCTTTTTCTTTTTTTCCTTCACATTTTCTAACATATATTCTCTTTTAGATTTTAAAGATATGTTGATAATTAATATTCCAACACTTTAATTAGCTTGCCATCCCAAGTCACTTTCTTCTTCTTCTTCTTTTTCGGGGGGTTTATGAGAGTATTAAGAGAAACATTTGAAGGTTTTCCAATTTTATTTTTTGCAACTTTGAGCAACGGTCCAATACGATACATGTTAAGATTTTTTTTTTTTTTGAAATTGTTAGAAATCATGCTGCCAAATCATCCCTTACAGGCTTAAACGGAGCAGGTAAAATCCCTGACTGTCACAGGCTCTTACAAGAAATACACTCTCTGGATTCGAACTCATGACATGAAGATCAGGTCCAGAGCCATACACCACCAAGTCACGCTCATTGGAGACGATACATGTCAAGGAATGTGTTGATCTAATCCATAAGAAATAATACTAATAATAATACTACTAAATATATAGTATAAGTGTAGGAGAGACATGTCCCTTAAGAAGTGTCTTATGGGAAAGACACAAGTTGAATGGACATGTCCTCTAAATTGGAAGAGCACATCTCTAGGCTCCAAATGACATAAAGAATGGGTATAACCCTTAGGAGGGTTACATCCTAAACCAAAGGGTGCCTATAAAGGCACCATTTCATGCCTATACAAAGAGGGCCTTGGGTTCATTTTCTTCCATCCCGAAATTCCAACATTTATTAATAGTTAGAGAGTGAAGTTTAATAAAAAGTTTCCTCCATTTTCCTTATCCAAGTTCTTGTGAAGGGAGTGCACCTACTACAAGTAACATCCAAGTAATCCTGGGATAACGTTAGCCACAAGACATCAGTAGAACACCGAGACGATGCTAATAAGTTCTTAAGGACAGAGGCAACTCGACTTGGATTTAGTTTCAATCATCTTCAACCTTTTTCCAGGTTTCCTCTAAGTCTTATAGTTTATATTCTGGTTTGGTATGTTAGTGATAAATATGCATGTTAATTTGATTTAATAACACATATAGAACAACAATCTTAAGAACTTATTACCTTTACATGTGTTATTATATTTGTTTTGGCATGTTTGAATGGTCTTCTTCCTGGAAAATGTATCATATGCATGAAAAATATATAAGGGCGTTCGAATGCCCGACGAACGCATAGGGAAAACCATGTATTTCGCGTTTCGTTCGAATGTGTATTCAAACGCAACTCGAACGCAAGTCATCTGGATAGTTCCGTTTGAATGGATATTTAAACACAACACGAACGTGAATTCTCTGGAAAAGTTCGATCGAACGAGTTTACGAACACAACACAAACGTGAACTCTCTTGAAAAATTCGTTCGAACGCGTTTAATAGGACCCACCTACATATTATATTTTTAAACATGTGAGACCCACCTACATATTTTATTTATTTATTTTCTTCATCTTTCGATGCCCGTAAAATTCTTGACTTTAACATATGAGAGTATTAGGAGAAACATTTAAAGGTTTTCCAATTTTATTTTTTGCAACTTTGGGCAACGGTCCAATGCGATACATGCTGAGGAATGTGTTGATCTAATTCATTAAAAAAACAAAAAACCAACCCCATCTCGTCCAATAGTTATTTATTTATACAACGCCAAATACTAATGTATATATAGAGGATTAGGAATGTATTGTTGAGTATATTAACGTTTGATATAAAATTTAATGAAGTTATAAATTATCTTATATTCTCACTGCAAAACTTATAAATTATCTTATACTCTCAATTAATATTATACCAAACAGTGTCTAATAATTATATGATATATATTTGTCATGTTTTATGATAGATTTTATGACAGAAAAATATTATTATTTTATAATATACTTAGTGATATAATTTTTCTATCATTAAATAAATATCATTGATATATTCTCATTTTTTTTAGTAGTGATGACTTTTTTCGAGTTTCAATCACATATTTCTAGTAGTGATGATTTTTTTTCGAATTTGAAGAAAAATCAATGAGGAAGACTATAAGTTAAAGTTGGAAGATGATTTGCTGACGTACTGTAAGTTCTATTATTTAGACTGTATTCAAACTCGTCAATGACATTATTTTTTTATGTCGAGGGAAATGGTGTAGGAGAATTTAGGGACATTGTATATTATATATATATTGTATTTTAGTACTATATTCTTATTTGTGTAATCTCATTATTTTCACATTTATATTTAAATAATAAAATCATTCTTTCTTTATTCTTTGCCAAAATTTATCTAAACCTCGTTGGTCAAGTCATTTAGAGTAAAACCTCATCTATTATCGCCATAATGTATATTTATCCGTCGGTGAATTTAGGCCCACATCTATTGGAATAATGGCAGAGCCCCATATAATTAAGTGGGGACAATTGCTTTACTCAATTTAAAAATATATTAAAATATGTCATATAAAATAATAAAAAATTTAATTTATTAATAATATAATTTTGATTTGTCTCTATTAAAAAGAAAAATTGAATCAAAATTTTATTACTGGGAAGTGGAAACTACAAATAGTAAAAAGTTATAGGTCAAAGAACTGCCCTTGTGTTAGCGTTCGACAATATGTTTAGTTGACCTATTATCCTACTTCTGCTTTTGTTCTCTTGCTACGTAATAATCACTAATAACTATTTGTAGCGTATATCATATATGGATAGCTATTTCATCATCAAATTCACAAATTCAATGGTACCCGCCGGATATGAATAAGATTTGATATGTTTTTTTAACGAATATTGGATGGATTTAATATTATAAATTAAAATCTGTTGCGGGTAGTAGATGGGGTTTGATAAATGGATAAACCCGACAGATATCTGTATTGGTTATCCGCCAACCCGTTAATTTTTTATTTTATTTAGATTTATTTTTTTATAATATTTCTTTAGGAACAAAATAATTAGTTTGAGAAAACTTAATTTATATCAACTATAAAAGTGTGAAAAATTAATTCTAATTCATTATTGAAAATCTAATTCTAATTCATTATTACTCTCTACTATAAGATGCAAATTAATTCTCAGTGGCTGCACTCTCATTTTACTCTTCATGCATGTTATATTTATATATATATAAATATGTATAAGTTTAAAACATATCATTTGAGTTTTATTGTGAAAGTGATTACTGAGAATTGATATTTGATTATGTACATGTGCCGTGTTAGACAATCTATTTTTATTTTTTGAATTGGGTATTTGGTAGAATTTAAACAACAGTGAGTAGATTTGAAGTAAAGTATTTTTATGAAAGATAGGTTTTGATAGAATTTGTTTAATTTGTTGTTTGAATTGGTTATTTTAACAACATAAAAAAATTATCATGTTGATTTTTAAAGTTAGATTGTGTTGTTGTTGACGGTGGATTTTGGTCTCAGGGTAATACAGGAATATTACCTCTGAGGGAATCCTCCTCCAACTGTGAATTTGTTTGGTTATGCGGGACCAAAAACAAATTTAGCGGAAAACAAGAAATACGCCAATCAGACAAGGTGATTTAACGTGGTTCGGTGGATTTTGGGATCCGACCTACGTCCACGGGCAAGAACAGGGTGGTGCTTTTTTATTACTCAAATACACTCCTCGGGTCTCTTCTTTTCTTTTACAAATCAGAGCTCTATGATTCTAATCTCTCACTCTTGTGATGATTTTCAGATGATCTTTTACACATGCTCTACCCTCCTATTTATAATAATACAGAAATCAGATTCCTATTTGCGTAAGAAATCCTATTTGGACTCAATCTTCTCTTCTTGTAGGGTTTCCTGATCCGGTGCTGCCTTCTCCTTCCGTATTCCCTTTTGGATTCTGACTCCTTCTCCTTGCGAGAGTAGGATATCTTTCTTATCTTATCCATAAGAATGGGGTGCTTTTGTCTTGAACACGGCCCGTTGTCTGGTCGGTCTTAATGAGGTCGGCCATGACAATCTTTTATACTGAGAGCGCTCCTGCCGACCTCTATAGTGCTCGGTCATCTGAACCAAAGTGGTCGGTCTTCACATGAACTGGTCGGATCGGCTACATGATCTTAGCCAGACAGAGAATTTACCCTTTTGTTCTTGTCGTGCTGTCTTAAATGTTGTAGCGCCTGAAAACACCATCAACATCTGTCCCCTAGTTCTCGGTTCCAACGAGTATGTGAGTTGGTACCGGGAACTATATGAAGAGGGTGTGCTGATTGTCTTCGCTGGTAGTTGTCCCAGGGTGCAAAAAAGAATTTTCTTGCCGTTCCAATCATCTTTCCTCGAGACGTACAACCGTCATGTCTTCTTAAATGCCTATCAAATCAACCTTTAGGGTTTCTTCTAATGTTCGACACTTGTCGAACATCCGCTGGGTTCCCGCCAAAAGAGGGGACGAATCGACCGCGCAGAGGCGTTTTCTCAGTGGGTTGATCTCAGCCGTCTGTTTGAACTTGGGAGGCCCCTTTTGTGGCCGACACTTGGCGTTCATCCGGGCTCTTCCTTTAGATCCAATGGTCACGAGCGTCCTGGTCACGACTATAAGAAGGGGAGGTTTCTACTGTTCCATCTTTTTCGGCAATTTCTCCTTCCTCTCTGCAAGCATCTCGGTTGATTTGCTTATATCTGCATCTCGGATTTCAACTGCGGGCTTCGTTCTCTGCTGTGAGCATAAGGAGCGGGCATTTACCGTACTGCACGACCTCCTGTTTTTTCCGAGAAGAACAAGTAGGTTCTCTGAACGACTTCTCCTCTTTTTTATGCTGTGACTCTGTTTGTTTATTTTACTTAGGGAGAGACTTGTGGTTTTGCTGGGTCTTGCTTTAGGGCACTTTTTAGAGACTCTCTATCTAGTTTAGCACGGACACCGTGGGTAGCTCCTCATAGACTGATTCTCCTCCCTTCACTGTTTTTCTGGGTGTCAGGGATGTCTGACAATAGTTCTCCTCTCCGAAAGGGCCTGCCAAGATTTCAACTCCCCCTGCTGAAGAGCTCTCCTCGGGCTCAGGGGCACCTAGTGTAGAAGACCTTGACACTACCCCCACTGCTTCTGAGATCGAAAACGACTCCTACCATCAGAGAGTTCCTCGGAAGGACCCAGAGCCTGGTGAACTTGGGTCGTCGGCTCTGGATATGAACCGTCCCTCCAAGATAACCGAGGATGATCTCGCCCTTCTCCGTGAGCGGTATAATATTCCGATAGGCATCGCCCTTGAAGTTCCCGGCCCGATGGATCGTGCTAGTCAGCCCGATGAGGGCTCGGTGGCGCTTCTTCCTATCTTTTTTGAATATGGGCTGCGGCTGCCGATGCAACGCTATTTCGCTTGGATGCTGGCCGAGATGGAGCTTGCCCCTTGCCAATTGAGCTTGAATAGCTGGAGGATCCTAGCCGGCATATATGTGGTCTGGCACTGGGCAGGTTTGGGTGTACCTTGCTTGGAAGAGGTGAAGAGGTTGTACCGTTTGAAGTCTAACCCAAAGACTCACTACGGTTGGTATTACCTCTCTCTCTTACGATAGCTCGTCCAACCTTGTCCAGAAGCTCCCTGACTCCAACAAGAACTTCAAAGACCTTTGGTTCTGGGCTACTGGGGATTGGGGTCGGGTCCTGAGATCGTTTGAGGAGGACGTCTCGGTTCCGGATATTTTCAGAGCTGGAGGTTAGGAGTTTAATACCCCTTTTGTCTTTCTTTATTCCCATTCTTAGTTTCTTAGGTTTCTGACATCTCTGGTTTCCCCCAGCTTGTTGGCGAGATGCTCCAAAGGTTTCTCGTCAGGTTCGGAGGCGGGTACATTGGGCTCGGGGATATGCTGCCCCCTGGCGGAATTTGGTCAATGATGCGGCCTTTGTTGAGTCAGGCCTCATTCAGACCGTCCCCCCGGAAGTATCTGGTCGGATAGGTAGGTGTCTGATGGCTATTTTGATGATCTTCCCTGTTTGTTTCATCATGTTTGATATCTTTGTTATATGCTCGGTCCCTGATTTTCTTCTTTTTTGTAGGCATGTCGAAGAGGCCTAAGTTTCTTGAGAAGTTGGCCGGTACCATGAAGAAAGCCGGCCGTGCTGATGTTGGAACTTCCCGGCACAGCCTGACACTGCTGGGGCTGAGCGGGCGTCTCAAGGAGGTGTCCAGCCTGCTGCTCTCGGAGTCTCTCTTCTCTCCTGGTGCACAATCATCGGGGTCCGCTCGTCTCACCAGTCCGCCAAAGCCTCTTAGGAAGAGGAGGCGTCAATTTGGGGCCGAGGAGACCGAGCTGGTCCAAGAGGAGGAGGAAGAAACTGCTCCGGTTAAGAGGAAGGATGTCCGTAGGGGGAGGAAGTCCTCTGAAGGCTCCTCCAAAAAACGGAAGGGCCCTGTGGTCCTCGGGGTGGACGACTTGGGGGAAAACATCCGGGAGGCCACTTCCCATTTAGTGCCGGCCTTCAATGAATTGGCCGAGGTGATTCCTCCTGAGGAGGTCTCGAGGTATGAGGATATCTCGCCCGAGGCGGTGATTGCCGAGATGAGCTCTCAGATGGCGAAGGTATTTTCACTTCCCTTCTCGGTTTTTGGGTTTTGGTCCTTTTTATTTTATGTGTTGACTCCTTTCTCCTTTTTTTGTGTGCAGGCCAACTATCTCATGGCCAAGAATAAGGGTCTTCTTCTGACTTTGCTGTCCGAGGGCGGTCAGGCCCAGAGGCTTCAAAATCGTCTCTCCGAAGTGGAGGCAAAACTGGCTGACCGGGAGGGGACGATAGAGAACCTTCAGCTGGCTGCCGTTGAGAACTTCAAAACGAATAAGGCTCTTAAGGCTGCTGCCTCACTGGAGCGAAAACTTGCTGACACTGCCCGGGAGGATTTGAAGGCCGCCCAATCTGAGATTGGCGTTTTGAAAGGGAAGGTGGCAAGTGCTGAGGCCAAGTTGAAAAACAAGGACGAGGAGGTTGCACGGTCCCGAGATAGTCTTGAGAGGAAGAAGACCGAGCTTGAGGAGAGAGAGGTTGATCTCGAGGAGAGAGAGATCGAGTTTGAGAAGAGGGAGAGCGAGCTTGAGGCCGAGAGGGAGGCTATCCGCCTTGAGGGAGTTGGGGATTGTGCTGAATTAATTCCGATGGTGCTGACAAGTCTGAACATGGACCCCATCCGTGCGGCCATCAGTTATTGCAAGGGGGATATCTCCGATGAGGAATTCCAGAAATGGCTCCCTCCACCTGCCGAGGAGGTTATGAATCCTGATCCGATTTCGGTCGTCCCGGCTTCTGGAGTTCCCCTGAAGGACGATCTGATCTTCCATCCTCCGGCGAGGACTGCCTTGAGATCCCTCCTCCCGTCCCTGAAGTAGAGGTCTATCCTGCTGTCGAGGTTGAAGCCATAGTCCCTCCTCCCGATGCCGAGCCGCTTCTCCCGCCACCTGAACCTTCTGAGGAAGAAATTCCTGCCCCTGCGCGGGCTGAATGAAAAGGGTAACCCTCTCGGGGCCCTATGTACACTTTAATTTTGTGTAATAACATTATAATTATATACACATGTTTATTTATGTCTATTTATTTCTCCCTTTTCTCTTTTTTTTTTTTTTTTTTTAATATGAGACCCTTCAGGGGTCATCATGAATCGGAGGGGTATAACCTGACCCCGAGCTGGGTAATGGTCTTCGATTCTGGGGGAATGTTTCCTCCCCAAATCGAAGGGGTTTGACTCGGTGGGACGTAACCCGACCCCGAGCTAAGCGAAAGGCTTGGGTTCTGGGGGAATGTTACCTCCCCAAACCAAAGGAGCTGACCCGGTGGGACGTAACCCGACCCCGAGCTGTAAGAATCACTTGGCCCTGGGGGAATGTTACGTCCCCAGTCCAAAGGGCAGACTCGGTGGGACATCGCCCGACCCCGATCTGTGAGCATCACTTGGTCCTGGGGGAATGTTACGTCCCCAGTCCAAAGACAGACTCGGTGGGACATCGCCCGACCCCGATCTGTGAGAATCACTTGGTCCTGGGGGAATGTTACGTCCCCAGTCCAAAGACAGACTCGGTGGGACATCGCCCGACCCCGAGCTGTCAGAATCACTTGGCCCTGGGGGAATGTTACGTCCCCAGTCCAAAGGGCAGACTCGGTGGGACATCGCCCGACCCCGAGCTGTAAGAATCACTTGGCCCTGGGGGAATGTTACGTCCCCAGTCCAAAGGGCAGACTCGGTGGGACATCGCCCGACCCAGATCTGTGAGCATCACTTGGTCCTGAGGGAATGTTACGTCCCCAGTCCAAAGACAGACTCGGTGGGACATCGCCCGACCCCGATCTGTGAGAATCACTTGGTCCTGGGGGAATGTTACGTCCCCAGTCCAAAGAGCAGACTCGGTGGGACATCTCCGACCCCGATCTGTGAGAATCACTTGGTCCTGGGGGAATGTTACGTCCCCAGTCCAAAGGGCAGACTCGGTGGGACATCGCCCGACCCCGATCTGTGAGCATCACTTGGTCCTGGGGGAATGTTACGTCCCCAGTCCAAAGACAGACTCGGTGGGACATCGCCCGACCCCGATCTGTGAGAATCACTTGGTCCTGGGGGAATGTTACGTCCCCAGTCCAAAGACAGACTCGGTGGGACATCGCCCGACCCCGATCTGTGAGAATCATTTGGTCCTGGGGGAATGTTACGTCCCCAGTCCAAAGAGCAGACTCGGTGGGACATCTCCCGACCCCGATCTGTGAGAATCACTTGGTCCTGGGGGAATGTTACGTCCCCAGTCCAAAGGGCAGACTCGGTGGGACATCGCCCGACCCCGATCTGTGAGCATCACTTGGTCCTGGGGGAATGTTACGTCCCCAGTCCAAAGACAGACTCGGTGGGACATCGCCCGACCCCGATCTGTGAGAATCACTTGGTCCTGGGGGAATGTTACGTCCCCAGTCCAAAGACAGACTCGGTGGGACATCGCCCGACCCCGATCTGTGAGAATCATTTGGTCCTGGGGGAATGTTACGTCCCCAGTCCAAAGACAGACTCGGTGGGACATCGCCCGACCCCGATCTGTGAGAATCACTTGGCCCTGGGGGAATGTTACGTCCCCATGCAAAAACGTCGGGGTACTCTTGTAGACATTTCAACAAGTCTTTTCTTAGGGCCTCGTCTAGACTTCCCCCTATTCTTATGCTTTTCTTTGGTCCGAATAGCTTTATTTCTTCTAATTTTTCGGCTGCTCCGAGCCGTGCAGCTTTATCGGGCCGAGGAGCAGGGTCTTTCCTCGTGTTCTTGTCGTCCTCGTCCCTCTGTCTCTTCTTGGTGCCTCTTTCCACGCAGAGGGTCTCTCGCGAGTAAGTGGCAAAACAGCTGCGGGCTATCTTCTGGCTTCCGCATACGATCCCGATCCCTTCCCGTGTGGGGAACTTTAATTTCAAGTAATAACAGGACATTGCGGCCTTGGTTCTCATCATGAAGGGGCGGCCGACAATGACTTGATAACTGCTCATGCAGTCTACTACAGTGAAGTTTATCATGATTGTTCGGGTTTTGGGGGCGGCTCCGATCGTCATTGCTAGTTGAATTCTTCCCAGCGGGACGACCGTTGATCCCCCGAAACCGTACAGGGGGTGATGTCTTTGGTTAGAGCCGTGCATTCTACCCCCAGGCTCTCCAAAGTTTCTTTGGAAATTATGTCTACTGCGCTCCCGGGGTCCACCAAGATTCTGTCCACTTCTGTGCCGCCGATTGTTGCTTTGATTATTAGTGCGTCGTCATGGGGGAAACTTACCCCCTGAGCGTCTTCATCGGTGAACATAATGGGTGTCGACCGACTTCCTCGTGGGTTTGGGATTTTTTCTGTTTTCAGCACCTCTGCCCCCCGTGCTCGGCTGTAATTCTTTCTCGACCGGTTAGAGTCCCCGGCCAGCGTTGCCCCTCCTGCGATGACGTTCACCTCTCGATTCCTTGCCCTTTGTCTGGCGGCCATGATCTCGTGGTCGATGTAATTGTTCAGGTACCCGTTCCGGGCCAGGTCCTCCATTTGTTCCCGCAGGTCCTTGCATTCGTCGGTTGTGTGCCCTTTTAGATTGTGGTGCAGGCAGTAGGATCTTTTGTTTTTTCTGTCTGGGGGAAACCTCCTGAGGTCGGGCTCTATTAAGAGGCCTTTCTCCCGTATCTCCATGATGATTTCCCCTGGTGGCTTGCTTAGGGGAATATACGCTTCCTCTCGGACCACATTGTTTACTTGAGTTGCGGGCCTTTTGCCTTGATCCTTTTGTGCCATTGGTTTGAACTCTTTGGGTCTTGGATTGAACTTCTGAAATTCTCTTTCCGGTCGCCGATGGTCTTCTCTCCTTGTTACCCTTTCTCTGGCGGTTGTCCCTCTCCGGGATACTTTTTCCTCGCTTTCTAGTAGGACGTACTTCCGGGCTACCTCCAGTGCGGTAGCGTAGTCCGGTGTCTCATGGATCCTCAGGTGGGTCCACAGTTTCCCGACCCTTAGGGCCCCTTTCAGACTTTCCAAGGCTTCTTGGGATTCGTACCCTCCGACCTCGAGTACAGTGTTGTGATACCTTTCAATGAAGCTTTTCAGTGTTTCGTCGTCTCCTTGTTTTATGAGCCTTAGTTCTCCTATTGTTTTTTTAGGGGTGCAGGCTCCTTTGAAATGCCGGATAAACGACTTCTTAAGTTGGGAGAAGCTCTGAATGCTCCTCGGGGCCAGACTTCTATACCATAGGATGGCGGGCCCCCCTAAAGTTAAGGGAAATACTTTGCATATGGCGTCGCCTGTTACTCCCTGTACTCCCATCAGGAGGACAAAGTTTTCGATGTGGGATTTTGGGTCGGAGTGGCCTTTGTATGGTGCCATGGTCGGCATGTTAAATCGCTTCGGGAACTGTGCTGCCTTTATTTCTTCCGTAAGGGGAGACCCCTCTTCCTCGCCTCGGGTGTCTCCCGCGCCGATCTTCAGGCCTTCTCCCCATCTGGTCATCTCTTTTCTTAACCAAGATTTTATTTCACGGGTTGCGCCCCCGTGCTGCCTTCTGTGTCCTTCTGTTCGCCTGTCGCCCCGGGCGTGGCGTTCTTTAAACCCAGAGGTCTCCTGTACGTCTTCGTTATACTTTCTATCCTCCCTCTTGGAGTTGTAAAAACTGTCGGAGGAGGGGTCGGGTGATTGTTCCTCCTCTTCTTCTTCTCATGTGTCTTCTGATCTTCTTACCACCGCAGATCTTATCCCATATGGGCCTCTCTTTCTGGGTCCCTCGTCTTCGCTTACATCCACTACTCTTTTCCTCTTTCCCCCTCTTTCCTCCTTTGTCCGGTCTCGGTTTCAGTTTTCTCGTTGTTTGCTCCTTCCATTCTTTCTAGTCGATCCATCATAGTCCTCATGCCATCTTCCATTTTTTTCATCCAGTCCATTGCCGGACCTCCTGGTTGGTGATTTCCGTCTTCCGCCATTTGTCTTATCACGTGAACTGCTTTTTTGTGAAGTTCCCCACAGACGGCGCCAACTGTTGACGGCTGATTTTGGTCTCAGGGTAATATTGGAATATCACTCCCGAGGAAATCCTCCTCCAACTGTGAATTTGTTTGGTTATGGGGGACCAAAAGCAAACTTAGCGGAAAACAAGAAAATGCGCCAATCAGACAAGGTGATTTAACGTGGTTCGGTGGATTTTGGGATCCGACCTACGTCCACGGGCAAGAACAGGATGGTGTTTTTTATTACTGAAATATGCTTCTCGGATCTTTTTTGTGTTTACAAGTCAGAGCTTGATGATTCTAATCTCTTACTCTTGTGATGATTTTCAGATGATTTTACACATGCTCTACCCTCCTATTTATAATAATACAGAAATCAGATTCCTATTTGCGTAAGAAATCCTATTTGGACTCAATCTTCTCTTCTTGTAGGGTTTCCTGATCCGGTGCTGCCTTCTCCTTCCGTATTCCCTTTTGGATTCTGACTCCTTCTCCTTACGAGAGTAGGATATCTTTCTTATCTTATCCATAAGAATGAGGTGCTTTTGTCTTGAACACGGCCCGTTGTCTGGTCGGTCTTAATGAGGTCGGCCATGACAATCTTTTATACTGAGAGCGCTCCTGCCGACCTCTATAGTGCTCGGTCATCTGAACCAAAGTGGTCGGTCTTCACATGAACTGGTCGGATCGGCTACATGATCTTAGCCAGACAGAGAATTTACCCTTTTGCTCTTGTCGTGCTGTCTTAAATGTTGTAGCGCCTGAAAACACCATCAACATGTTTAAAAAGATATGTTTGAATTTATAACTTTTATTATTAAATTCGATCAATTATATTTTATTCATTTTAAGTGTTTGAAATTTAAGAATCCCCTAAAAATCTACCAAATATCTGTTGGAAAATACTTATGAGTAAGCATTTTGAGGCACAATTCAAGCATGGTTCACTTCGTGTTAGTGGCTGTTATTGAATGATTCGGATACTCCTCCGTGAGTAGTTCGAAATTGTATATTCATATGCTTAAAATGGTGTTTGGGTGAATGAGAAATTGTTGCTCAAAATTCACCCATTGGTGTTGGAAAATAAAGAGAAATGTGTTTGTCCCACATGAGAAAGCTATTAGAGAGAAGTTGTGCTTATATATGATTACTCATATGTAGATGGGTAAGAGTTATAAGGATAGAGGCTCTCTCTACGTGAGCGCGCAGGGGGTGCAAATCAAAATCCGATCAGGCCTGACGCATGTGCACCTGCGTACACGAATGCTGGACCATATTGTGCGGGCCCGGCCTAGCCAATTTTTGCAAGTCTCTTTATTTTTTCTAAGCCTTTTGAAGTTCCATAACAGTTGAATTAATGGTACTAATTAACTTGGTGGTTACAAGAAATTGTAAAGTTTCCCACTTATGAATGGCGTGTTCAATTTTCTATAAAAGGGCAGTGGTTTTTTTCGCTTTTGATAGATAGATAAGATACACAACACACAACAGCAAAGACATTTTCCTCGGTTTTCTTTGTTTTTTGTAAAGGAAGAGTTCAAACACTTTAGTGGTTCGTTGGAAATGGGTTTTGGTGGTGCCCATACTCGTTCGTTTTCCGTTGCATCCTGGGAAATAAACGTCTCACATTCTACTGCACCTTCGGTAGGGGAGGAATTTGTTTTAAGAAGATTATTGACATCAACAAGCCTTAGAAGAAATAAGCAGTGGTTCGGTTCTGACTCAAACATTGTCTTCAGTGGTTCGGTCAGAGGAAGACGCTTTCATCAGAGTCAGGGGCGTCGCGTCAGAGGTACAAAGCTGAAGCTCGCTTTCGTCGCGTCAGAGGCTCCCTTATCGTCAGAGGCAGACAGCTTCATCAGAGTTAGCCTTCAGAGTCAGGGGCATCATCGTCAGAGGCTCGCCTGCTTCAGGGTCTGCCGTCAGACGTATCTCCAGGGTCTGCTCCAGGGTCTTCCGAGTCATACGCATCTCCAGGGTCTTTCGTTAGACGCATCAGGGTCTGCCGTCAGACGCATCCGTCAGGCGCATCTGCGTGGGTCTGCTCTCAGGGTCTGCCTTCAAGGTTTGCTCAACAGGGTGTTTTGCTCATCATGGGCTGATTCAGATTTTCCCCGATTACCAATAAAATATTTGTAATATTTGTAATACAGTATTAAAACAAAATCGACTTTATGGATATGGAAAACAGTCCAAACACAGTAGATCCCAATGTGGCAGCCTCTTCGGCTGGCCAGAATGTTGTGGCAGCCCTTGTGGCTGGCCAAATTGCAGTGGCAGCCTCTTCGGCTAGCCAACATGCTTAAGCCTTTGGGTTTAATTTGGCAGCCTCTGTGGCTGGCCAAATTGTTGTTGCCTCTATGGCTAGACAATCAGTTAGACATGTGAGCCATATCAATCCTGCTGCGGAAAAACCTGAAAAATTCAGTGGACATAATTTCAAACGGTGGCAACAGAAAATATTTTCCTACTTGATCACGTTGAACCTTGCGAGGTTCCTAAAGGAAGATGCTCATGTACCCACGGAGGGTGAGATTGATATCCAAGTGATCAGTGTCATTGATGCTTGGAAACATTCTGAATTCCTATGTCGGAATTATGTGTTGAATGGGCTAAGTGATTCCTTGTACAGTGTGTACACCGGAATGAAAACATCAAAAGGGCTTTGAGAATCTTTAGATCGAAAATATAAAACTGAGGATGTCGGTACTAAGAAATTTGTCGTAGGCCGATTTCTAGATTTTAAGATGGTTGATTCCAAAATTGTGATAGCCAGATCTACAATGGAATCAGAATTCATTGCATTAGATAAGTGTGCTGAAGAAGCAGAATGGCTTCGAAATTTTCTAGAGGATATTCCAAGTTGGCCTAAGCCAGTGCCAACAATTTGCATTCATTGCGATAGTCAATCTGCAATTGGAATGACACATAACAATATGTATAATAGTAAGTCTAGACATTCGTCGTAGACACAATACTGTTAGACAATTACTCTCTACATGAGTTATTTCGATTGACTATGTAAAGTCGAATGATAAAATTGTGGATCCGCTAACCAAAGGGTTAAAAAGAGGGTTAGTTGTGAAATCATCGAGGGGAATTGGACTAAAGCTCATTAGATAAATGTTTATTACGAAGGAAAACTCAACCTTGTTGATTGGAGATCCCAAGATCTAGGTTCAAAGGGACAACCTACTCGTAAAAGACATAATTGGTTCACTGTGAGGGTTACCCTCTAGTCCATTCCTATGGTGAAATGAAACAGTAATGCTCGTATGGATAGAGGTTAAGCAAAGGCTTTTAATGATTCTTATGCATCGGGAATCCGAGCGGAGTATTACAAGATACTCTTAAATAAGAAATCACCTATGTGAGAGAGAAGTGGGGCCGCTTCAAAGGGAATTGTACGGGGCTCAATTCTTAGAAACTCTCGCAGAACCAGATTGATGTTCATGGCCAAAATGAACATAATAATGAGAACTCAATTGTGTTAGGTAAAACATCTGTGTGATATATGTTTTCCATTTACATTAACGGCAGTATAGTTCAATGACATCGCGTCCACTGTCAACCAGTAAATGAGATATATTTTCACAAGGGAAGGTTCAAAGGCTGATGCCTACCTATCCTATGCAGGTGTTGAACCGTTGAACTCTTCTAGGTCAAAATAAAATATTTTATAAAATAATTTTATTTGACGTTTTTCGCCAATTTCATTCATGTGGGGGATTGTTGGAAAATGCTTATGAGTAAGCATTTTGAGGCATAATTTCAAGCATGGTCCACTTCGTGTTAGTGGTTATTATTGAATGATTCAGATACTCCTCCGTGAGTTGTTCGAAATGGTATATTCATATGCTTAAAATGGTGATTGGGTGAATGAGAAATTAATGCTCAAAGTTCACCCATTGGTGTTGGAAAATAAAGAGAAATGTGCTTGTCCAACATGGGAAAGCTATTAGAGAGAAGTTGTGCTTATAGATGGGTAAGAGTTATAAGGATAAAGGCTCTCTCTATGTGCGCGCGCAGGGCGGCTGCAAATAAAAATCCGATCAGGCCGGACTCGTGTGAACATGCGTGCACGAATGCCAGACCAAATTATGCGGGCCCGGCCCAGCCAATTTTTGCAAGTCTCTTTATTTTTCCAAACCTTTTGAAGTTCCATAACAGTTGAATTAATGGTACTAATTAACTTGGTGGTTATAAGCAAATGTAAGTTCTCCCACTCATGAATGGCGTGTTCAATTTTCTATAAAAGGACGGTGGTTTTTTTTTCGCTTTTGATAGATAGATAAGATACACAACACACAACAGAAAAGGTATTTTCCTCGGTTTTCTTTTTTTTTTGTAAAGGAATAGTTCAAGCACTTTAGTGGTTCGTTGGAAACGAGTTTTGGTAGTGCCCATACTCGTTCGTTTTCCGTTGCATCCTGGGAAACAAACGTCTCACGTTCTACTGCACCTTCGGTAGGGGACAAATTTATTTTAAGGAGCTTGTTGACATCAACAAGCCTCGGAAGAAAGAAGCAGTGGTTCGGTTCTGACTCAAACATTGTCTTCAGTGGTTCGGTCAGAGGCAGACGCTTTCATCAGAGTTAGGGGCGTCGCGTCAGAGGCACAAAGCTGAAGCTCGCTTTCGTCGCGTCAGAGGCTCGCTTATCGTCAGAGGCAGACAGCTTCATCAGAGTTCGCCTTTAGAGTCAGGGGCATCATCGTCAGAGGCTCGCCTGCTTCAGGGTCTACCGTCAGACGCATCTACAGGGTCTGCTCCAGGGTCTTCCGAGTCAGACGCATCTCCAGGGTCTTCCGTCAGACGCATCAGGGTCTGCCGTCGGACGCATCCATCAAGCGCATCTGCGTGGGTCTGCTCTTAGGGTCCGCCTTCAGGGTCTGAACTTGGGTCTGCTCCACAGGGTGTTTTGCTCCTCAGGGGCTGATTCAGATTTTCCCCGATTACCAATAAAATATTTGTAATATTTGTAATACAGTACAGAGGAAATGTTTTTTCTCAACACGAAAGCTTTTGTGTGTTTTGTGCGTGTACTATATCTTTAACAAAAAAAGGTATGTTGTCAGGGTCTGCTCTGCTGCGTGGGTCTACTCTGAGGGTTTGATCTCAGGGTCTGCTGCGTGGGTCTGCCGTGAGGGTCTGCTTTGCTCATCAGGGGCTGAGATTAAGCCTAATTCGGATTTTCCCAATTACCAATTAATATTTGTAATATTTGTAATACAGTATCAATGCGGTTTTCGTATTTTATTTTTTGAGTGTGGATGAGTTTGGTAATGATAAGTAAAACCCGCAATGAATAATGAGTGAGTTTGGTTTTTATTTTTTGAGTGTGGATGAGTTTGGTAATGATAAGTAAAACCCGCAATGAATAATGAGTGAGTTTGGTTTTTATTTTTTGAGTGTGGATGAGTTTGGTAATGATAATTAAAACCCATAATGAATAGTGAGTGAGTTTGGTTTTTATTTTTTTTGAGTGTAGTATGTATAGATGAGTTTGGTATATCCAAATCCGCGCCATGACCTACCTGCTGACATCTCAATGGTGTAATAAATTACTTTATCATGACCTAAATAAAATCTTGATTAAGCCTATCTGAGTGCCACTTGAATTTTTCTCCTTAATAAACAAAGTGACTCAACGGCCAAGCCAAACAAAGTATAAAAAGATTGAAACCTGGGGAGTTAAATCGGAAATCGATAATAAATTATTCCAATAGCGATTTTTGAGGGTCGGAAATTAATCGAAAAGAGTAAAGTTGACATTATACATGATTGAGAAAAAAAATATATATAAACTGTCTCTTAAAATTCTCCAAAAATCACTAAAACTATTTCATTAATGATTAAAAATTTCTAAACAATTTAAAAGTTCCATTATCTCAGTAATAATTAATTTAAGTCGATGCATATTTTTATTTTTAATAGATCTTCTATTTCTCATATAAAAATCATCAATTAAAACTCTAAAAATATATTTAAATTAAAAAATAGATTAAAAAGTAAAATCGGGTGATTTTTTTGGAAATCGTAAATTAGAAATCTTCCGATTAATCGGTCAAAATCATCAATAGATTAATATCAATTTAAATCAGTCAAAATCTATCGAATCAAATCAATCAAATATCGATTTATAATTAATCACCGAGTAATCATAAATTGAAACATAATTGATTCAAAGTTTTTACCAATCACACTTTATTTCTTTAATACATTGCTAGACAAGATTCACAAGGCTAAATTTGACATGCTTTGGTCCAATTTGACAACACTACAAAAAGAAACCAATAGGTCCATTTAATAGAAAAAGCCAGCATCCTCTTTTGGCAGCACTGAAAATACTTGACATTAATTTAGTAACTAAACTATATTATTTTGTCGAAAAGAGACACAAATAACAACAAAAATAAAAGTTGTTACCACTACTTCACTTTGATATGTCAACCGCCGACTTCAACTGCTCTTACTAATCTAATAAATCTGGCAACCACAATTTTGGAATCTGTAACAGGATAAAGGAGTCACCATACTAGCTTCTATTTATATGATTTGGATCGGTGCTGATAAATTTTTTTGAGGTTTTTTTAATAAATTATGAAATTTATTTAAAATTTTATTATAAATTTATTTATTATAAATTTCTGGTAAATTTTTTAATAAATTTATTTATAGGGTTTTATCATTTCATTATTTGAGAAATTGAAAAATAACAAATGAATGAAAGAAGTATTGTAGTATAATATTATATTGTTATATCTTTATAAAAATTATATTTGACTATTATATCGTTACAAAACCTTACATTTTTATATAGTAATAAAACATTTCATTTCAATACTTCTTATATCCAAATATTATTTCTCAATACTTATTGTAGTAAAATATAAATTACTACTTTATTAGTAGTATAATGTGATTTTTGTAAAGTTATAATAATAAAATAATATATCTCAATATTTGATGAACGATTATGTTATTTATTGTTGGAAAATGCTTATGAGTAAGCATTTTGAGGCACAATTTCAAGCATGGTCTACTTCGTGTTAGTGGTTGTTATTGAATGATTTGGATACTCCTCCGCGAGTAGTTCGAAATGGTATATTCATATGCTTAAAATGGTGCTTGGGTGAATGAGAAATTGTTGCTCAAAGTTCACTCATTGGTGTTGGAAAATAAAGAGAAATGTGTTTGTCCCACATGAGAAAGCTATTAGAGAGAAGTTGTGTTTGTATATGATTGCTCATGTGTACAACCTCTGTAGCTGGCCAAAGTGTTGATGCCTCTATGGCTAGACAACCAGTTGGACATGTGAGCCATGTCAATCCTGCCGCGGAAAACCTGAAAAATTCAGTGGACAGAATTTCAAACGGTGGCAACATAAAATATTTTTCTACTTGACCACGTTGAACCTTGCGAGGTTCCTAAAAGAAGATGCTCATGTACCCACGGAGGGTGAGATTGATATCCAAGTGATCAGTGCGATCGATGCTTGGAACATTCTGAATTCCTATGTCGGAATTATGTGCTGAATGGGCTAAGTGATTCCTTGTACAGTGTGTATGCCGGAATGAAAACAACAAAAGAGCTTTGGGAATCTTTAGATCGAAAATATAAAACTGAGGATGCCGGTACTAAGAAATTTATCGTAGGCCGATTCATAGATTTTAAAATGGTTCATTCCAAAACTGTGTTAAGCCAAGTACAATAACTGCAGATTATTCTAGCAGAAATTCATGCTGAGAGGATGGTTTTAAGTGAAACCTTCCAAGTAGCCTCGATAATTGATAAACTACCACCTGGTTGGAAAGATTTCAAGAATTATCTAAAGCATAAGTGAAAAGAAATGAGCATTGAAGACTTGGTTCTTAAGCTCAGAATTGAGGAAGATAACCGAGTATCTGACAAGAGAGGAATACCTCATTAGGCCAAGGCAAATGTTATTGAACATGGCCATAAGAACAAAGGGTCAAAGATGGGCCCTAAAGGAGGAGTTTCCAAGAAATCCAAATTTCAAGGAAGATGTTTCAACTGTGACAAAATGGGTCACAAGTCTTCTGAGTGCAGACCGCCGAAGAAGAAAAAAAACAAGAGGCTAATGTGCTGGAAAACATGACTCAAGATGTTTCAGACATTAATCTCTCTGTTGTGGTTTCTGAGGTGAATCTGGTGGGTTCTAACCCAAGAGAGTGGTGGATTGATACTGGTGCCACTCGACATGTGTGCTCGGACAAGAGCATGTTTTCTTTATTTGAGCCTGCTGGTAATGGGGAAAAAATATACATGGGAAATTCAGCAACATCTGAGATTGAAGGTCTAGGAAAGGTGATTCTGAAGATGACCTTTGGGAAAGAGTTGACTTTGAACAATGTTCTGTATGTACCAGAAATACGGAAGAATCTTATGTCTGGATCGCTTCTGAACAAGCATGGATTTTGGATGGTGTTCGAGTCTGATAAAGTAGTTTTGACTAAAAATTGGATGTATGTGGGAAAAGGTATGTAACTGATGGGCTTTTTAAGCTCAATGTAATGATTGTTAAACCCAAGAATATCAATAAAGCTAGTTCTTCTGCTTATATTGTTGAGTACTCTAATCTATGGCATGGTAGATTAGGACATGTTAATTTTAATTCATTCCAGAAATTAATTAACATGAATCACATTCCCAATATTAAAATTTATAACAGACATAAGTGTGATACTTGTGTTGAGGCAAAACTGACTAGATCATCTTTTCGTAGTATTGAAAGAAACTCTGAACCACTTGATCTAATTCATACCGATGTATGTGATTTTAATTCAATACAATCGAGAGGCGGTAATAAATATTTTATTACCTTTATTGATGATTGCACAAGATTTTGCTATGTGTATTTAATGAAAAGCAATGACGAAACTATAGAGAAATTTGTTCTCTATAAGAATGAAGTTGAGAACCAACTGAATAAAAGAATTAAGGAGTTCAGAAGTGATCGTGGTGGTGAGTATGTTTTTACTTTTGAATCACTTTGTGAACAAAATGGAATCATACATCAAACCACAGCTTCTTATTCACCTCAATCCAATGGGATTGCAGAACGGAAGAATCGTACCTTGAAAGAGATGATGAACGCTATGTTAATCAGCTCTGGCTTACCTCAGAATATGTGGGGAGAAGCTGTTTTATCAGCTAATTACCTTTTAAATAAGGTACCACGGAAAGAAGCAGGGAAAACCGCTTATGAAATGTGGAAATGAAGAGTACCTTCCTATAAATTTCTACGAGTGTGGGGGTGTCTTGCCAAAGTAGTCATTCCTCCACCTAAGAAGGTGAAGATAGGACCAAAAACTGTTAATTGTGTTTTCATAGGATATGCACATAACAGTAATGCTTATCGATTTCTTGTGCATGAGTCTATGTACCAGATATTCACAAGAATACGATAATGGAGTCGAGGAATGCATCCTTTTTCGAATACGTTTTTCCCTGTAAAACCAATTCGAATTCAAATGTGCACAAACGGGCACATGAGACTATCAGTGAAGATAGTCAGGACCAAGAACACATAAATGTTCCAGAGGATCAACAAATTGTTGAACTTGAACCAAGACGTAGCAAAAGAGCTAGAACGGAAAAATCATTTGGTCCATATTTTCTGACATTTTTGCTAGAGAATGATCCTCAAAGCTAGAACGAAGTTGTAAGGTCAACTGATGGTGCTTTGTGGAAAGATGCCATCAATAGTGAAATTGAATCCATCTTACAAAATCACACCTGGGAGTTAGTGAATCTTCCTCCAGGATGTAAACTTTTAGGGTCCAAATGGATTTTCAAAAAGAAAATGAAGGCAGATGGATCAATTGACAAGTACAAAGCAAGACTTGTAATTAAAGGTTACAGACAACGTGAAGGTCTTGATTACTTTGATACTTATTCCCGTAACGAGAATAAATTCCATAAGGATGATACTAGTGATTGCAGCTTTGCGCAAGCTTGAGGTACATCAGATGGATGTGAAAACAGCCTTTCTGAATGGAGATTTAGATGAAGAAATCTACATGGAACAACTTGAAGGCTTCATAGCTCCAGGACAAGAAAAGAAAGTCTGTAAGTTAGTAAAATCCTTGTATGGATTGAAACAAGCTCCGAAACAATGGCATAAAAAGTTTGATGATACCATGTTGGCAAATGGTTTCAAAATCAATGAATGTGATAAATGCATTTATGTCGAGAGACAGAAGTTGGCTATGTCATTTTATGTCTCTACGTTGATGACATATTGATTGTCGGGAGTAATGTTAAAATGGTGAAATCCACCAAGAATATGCTGAAATCCAAGTTTGACATGAAAGACATGGGTCTAGAAGATGTCATTCTGGGAATAAAGATCTCGAGAAGTCCAGATGGACTTATTCTTGATCAGTCGCACTATGTGGACAAGATTCTTAGTAAATTCAACAATGATGATTTTGATGTGGCTAGAACTCCTTTAGATGTGAGTCTACACCTATCAAAGAATATGGGAGAAGGTATATCTCAAGTAGAATACTCTAGAGTTATCGGGAGTTTGATGTATTTATCAAGTTGTACAAGGCCTGATATAGCCTGTACAGTAAACAAGCTCAGCAGATATACGAGTAATCTAGGGGTTGATCACTGGAAAGCAATAGTAAGAGTACTCAGGTACTTACGTTTTACTTGTAATTATGGGTTGCACTATCATAGATATCCAGCTGTAGTCGAAGGATACAATGATGCTAATTGGATATCTGACATGAAAGACTCAAAGTCTACCAGTGGCTATGTGTTTACACTAGCAGGTGCAGCTATATCATGGAAATCCTCCAAACAGACTGTTATAGCCAGATCTACAATGGAATCATAATTCATTGCATTAGATAAGTGTGCTAAAGAAGCAGAATGGGTTCGAAATTTTCTAGAGGATATTCCAAGTTGGCCTAAGCCAGTTCCATCAATTTGCATTCATTGCTATAGTCAATCTGCAATTTGAAGGGCACATAACAATATGTATAATGGTAAGTCTAGACATATTCGTCGTAGACACAATATCGTTAGACAATTACTCTCTACTGGAGTTATTTCGATTGACTATGTAAAGTCAAAGGATAACATTGGATCCGCTAACCAAAGGGTTAAACAGAGAGTTAGTTGTGAAATCATCGAGGGGAATGAGACTAAAGCCCGTTAGATATATGTTTATTACGAAGGAAAAAACCCACCTTGTTGACTGGATATCCCAAGATCTAGGTTCAATGGGACAACCTACTCGTAAAGGACATAAGTGGTTCACTGTGGGGGTTACCCTCTAGTTCATTCCTATGGTGAAATGAAACAGTGATGCTCGTATGGATAGAGGTTAAGCAAAGACTTTTAATGATTCTTATGCGTCGGGAATCCGAGCGGAGTATTACGAGATACTCTTAAATAAGAAATAACCTATGTGAGAGAGAAATGTGGCCGCTTCAAAGGGAATTATACGGGGCTCAATTCTTAGAAATTCTCGCAGAACCATGTTGATGTTCATGGCCAAAATGAACATAATAATGAGAACTCAGATGTGGTAGGTAAAACATATGTGTGATATATGTTTTCCATTTACATGAACGACAGTACAGTTCAATGACATCGCGTCCACTATCAGCCAGTAAATGAGATGTATTTTCACAAGGGAAGGTTCAAAGGCCGAGGCCTACCTATCCTATGCAGGTGTTGAACCGTTGAACTTTTCTAGGTCAAAATAAAATGTTTTATAAAATAATTTTGTTTGACGTTTTTCGCCAATTTCATTCATGCGGGGGATTGTTGGAAAATACTTATGAGTAAGTATTTTGAGGCACAATTTCAAGCATGGTCCACTCGTGTTAGTGGTTGTTATTGAATGATTCAGATACTCCTCCGCGAGTAGTTCGAAATGCTATATTCATATGCTTAAAATGGTGCTTGAGTGAATGAGAAATTGTTGCTCAAAGTTCACCAATTGGTGTTGGAAAATAAAGAGAATGTGCTTGTCCCACATGGGAAAGCTATTAGAGAGAAGTTGTGTTTATATATGATTGCTCATGTGTAGATGGGTAAAAGTTATAAGGATAGAGACTCTCTCTACGTGCGCGCACATGGGGGTGCAAATCAAAATCCGATCAGGCCTGACTTGTGTGCACCCACGGGTCTTGCGTACACGAATGCCGGACCAAATTTTGCGGGCCCGGCCCAGCCAATTTTTGCAAGTCTCTTTATTTTTCCAAGCCTTTTAAAGTTCCATAACAGTTGAATTAATGATATTAATTAACTTGGTGGTTACAAGCAAATGTAAGGTCTCCCACTCATGAATGGCGTGTTCAATTTCTATTTAAAAGGCATGCAGTGTTTTCGGTTTTGGAGAATATTCAATACACAAAAGAAACACAGAACACACAACAGCAAAAGCATTTCTCGGTTTTTACTTTGTTTTGTTTTGAAAGAGTTCAAACACTTTAGTGGTTCGTTGGGAATGGGTTTTGGTGGTGCCCATACTCGTTCGTTTTCCGTTGCATCCTGGGAAACAAATGTCTCACGTTCTACTGCACCTTCGGTAGGGGACGAATTTATTTTAAGGAGATTATTGCCATCAACAAGCCTCGGGAAAGTGAAGGTGGTTCGGTCAGAGGCAGACGCTTTCATTCAGAGGCAGAGGCACAAAGTTAAAGCTCGCTTTCGTCGCGTTAGAGGCTCGACTTCAGCAGACGTCAGGGTCAGAGGCAGACAGCTTCATCAAAGCTAGCCATCATCGTCAGAGGCTTGCCTTCAGTGTTCACCGGGTTTCCACTTCAGGGTCTGACGTCAGACGCACTTCGCTCAGGGTCTGCCGCCAGACGTACAACACTTCAGGGTCTGACGCCAGACGCGCTTCGCTCAGGGTCTGAATCGACGTTGGGTCTGAAGCTCGCGGTTGGGTCCGAACCTTGCACCAGGGTCTGACTTTACCCTCAAGGGTCTAACTCCGCTCTCCAGGGTCTGCCGTGTGGGTCTGCTGTCAGGGTCTGCTCTGCTCTGTGGGTCTGATCTCAGGGTCTGCTGCGTGGGTCTGTTTTGCTCATCAGGGGCTGAGATTAATCCAAATTCGGATTTTCCCAATTACCGTTAAATATTGTAATATTTGTAATACATTTTTCAATTTCTGAAATAATTAAATGATAATAACCCTTATTCATACTATTCCGGACTCCGGACTTTTATACGAAATCACCCGTTAACTAATCAATACCCATAAACATAGCATAATTCATTATAACTGATTAAAAAATGGATAGATTAAATTGAATGTCATGTCTTTTTTCGCAAGACAATAATAAATAAATAAATAAAAAAACGAGTATAAATTTATTATATTTTCACCATCAATTTCTGAAGAAACCGAAATTAACATTAAGAGAACTAAATGTAAGATCATCATCATTCACTTTCTCTAGATAGAAACAAACCCTAAGACTTCTCCTTCTTCGAGTAGCCGCCGACTACACACCACTACAAGAAAATAGACCTTTAGCTTCGAACTTTTCTCGAAGCTAATAAACCATTTAGCATTGAATTTTAATTTCGACGCTAAAAGGTAAAACTTTCGCATCGAAGAACTCTTTCGACGTTAAAGGGTTGACCCTTTAACGTCGAATTTAAATTTCGACGCTAAAGGTCTACTATTTAGCGTCGAAATTAGATTCGACGCTAAAAGGTTGCACCTTTAGTGTCGAAATAATTATTCAACGCTAAAAGGTTGCACTTTTAATGTCGAAATAGTTGTTCGACGCTAAATTGTTGAACTTTTAGCGTCGAAATTTAAATTCGACGCTAAAGGATCTTTAACGTCGAACAATTTTTTCGACGTTAAAGGTTCTACCCTTTAGCGTAGAATCCTGGTTTCGACGCTAAATGGTTGACCATTTAGCGTTGTAGACGCTGGTTTTCGCCCGAGGTCCACAATTGAGATTTTGTATAGGGGCACTGGCGATCCTGCAAAACAAAGATGTGTGAGAGTGAGCGGGAGTACTACCCACCGGTGTGGTGGGTGCCGGGGGCACTCCGACGCCCAAGTCAGTAGTGGAAGTGAGCTATTATATTGCAGAAGAATGAGTAAGGTCAGAGATTACCTCGATTCCTATGAGTTACCATGAGGACTGCAGGTTGGAGGTCTACTGAGAGAATATTACTTGAGCTATGAGTAAAAGAGTATCCCCCCCTTAGAGAGCTAGAAGTTCCTTTTATAAGTTAGGTGAGACTCTTGAATACCTTTAACTGACATATGTTTGGTGTGTTGGTAACGGTCGCATCATAAAGGAGAATTATGAACAGTCATGAAGATTGAAAACGGTTGAGTTACAAATGATGTTTATGTATCCGAGTGTTACATGAGTTATCGTATGGTGGGTCCTTGGATCTGTACTGGTATGGGCCTGCGAGTCCTTGGGCCGATATATACTAAATCTGGGCTTCCTAAGAGAATGAATCTACGATGGCAGCTTGGGCCCGAAGTAAAGGTCGAAATTGCCCCTGGGTCAAATTTGGCCCAAACAGTTTGTCCCCTACTCTCTAAGTCAAGGAGTCCTTGGCTTGGAAAGTATTTGACACACGAGTCGCCTGGGACGATGCCATACTATGTTGGTGTACTCGAGCGTTGATGCTGCCTACTAATTGAACCAAATGAATGTCAAGTTATCAACATGAGTCTACAAGAGCCATTTGAGGAAGTACTCAGTTGTCTGAACCAGACGAAGGTCAGTACATCAGTCATACGACATGTGCCTTCCATGTCTACAAGTTGACTCGAAATGAGTCCGTGGGGGATGTCCCCAGTCGACTGGACTTGATGAGGCCAGGAAGATAATAATCATACAACATGTGTAATATATTTCTACAACTTTGACTCGACATGAGTCAATGGGGGATGTCCCCAGTCGACTGGACTTGATGAGGCCAGGAAGATAATAGTCATACGACATGTGTGATCCATGTCTACAACTTGACTAGACATGAGTCTATGGGGGATGTCCCCGGTCGACTGAACCAGATGATGGTTCATGACATAAATCATATGACATGTGTAGTAGTCCATGTCTACTCTTTGACTCGACATGAGTCAATGGGGGATGTCCCCGGTCGACTGGACTTGATGAATCCAGGGAGATATAAGTCATTCGACATATGTAATCCATGTCTACATCCTTGACTCGACATGAGTCAATGAGGGATGTCCCCGGTCGACTAGACTTGATGAGACCAGGAAGTTATATGTCATACGACATGTGTAATCCATGTCTACAACTTGACTAGACATGAGTCTATGGGGGATGTCCCCGGTCGACTGAACCAAATGATGGTCCATGACATAAATCATATGACATGTGTAGTAGTCCATGTCTACTCTTTGACTCGACATGAGTCAATGGGGGATGTCCCCGGTCGACTGGACTTGATGAATCCAGGGAGATATAAGTCATTCGACATGTGTAATCCATGTCTACATCCTTGACTCGACATGAGTCAATGGGGGATGTCCCCGGTCGACTGGACTTGATGAATCCAGGATGATATATGCCATACGACATGTGTAATCCATGTCTACAACTTGACTAGACATGAGTCTATGGGGGATGTCCCCGGTCGACTGAACCAGATGATGGTTCATGACATAAATCATATGACATGTGTAGTAGTCCATGTCTACTCCTTGACTCGACATGAGTCAATGGGGGATGTCCCCGGTCGACTGGACTTGATGAATCCAGGGAGATATAAGTCATTCGACATGTGTAATCCATGTCTACATCCTTGACTCGACATGAGTCAATGGGGGATGTCCCCGGTCGACTGGACTGATGATGAATCCAGGAAGATATATGTCATACGACATGTGTAATCCATGTCTACAACTTGACTAGACATGAGTCTATGGGGGATGTCCCCGGTCGACTGAACCAGATGATGGTTCATGATATAAATCATATGACATGTGTAGTAGTCCATGTCTACTCCTTGACTCGACATGAGTCAATGGGGGATGTCCCCGGTCGACTGGACTTGATGAATCCATGAAGATATAAGTCATTTGACATGTGTAATCCATGTCTACATCCTTGACTCGACATGAGTCAATGGGGGATGTCCCCGGTCGACTGGACTTGATGAATCCAGGAAGATATATGTCATACGACATGTGTAATCCATGTCTACATCCTTGACTCGACATGAGTCAATGGAGATGTCCCCGGTCGACTGGACTTGATGAGTCCAGGAAGATATATCATACGACTTAAGTTGCTTTAGATATGTTTGATTTTTATTCAATTCGAATCTTTCAGATGCTACTCGGGTTGAACACTTGTGCTGGATGGGCTGTGAGTTGGAGAACCGGATTGTAGGCCCATGGACTGATCGGGTGGAAGGGGTCGGTGTCGTGTGTTATTTTTGAAATGGGTTCCACTGGGCTTAGGGTAAAGCGGGGCTACTTTATAACTTTTGTAGAGCCTATCTCCAACAAAGTATAATCTAACCAGCTAAAAAAAAGGGTTTCGTGTTCCAGCCTACACTTGACACGACAAATATGTTCCATTTTGCAGGCTCAATTCCGTGCCTCAGATCATTAAAATTAGGCGCTTTCTTCTGGAAACATATGCTTCTCATGACCAAGGACCGGGCCTCTACAGATCCACAAGCAATCTCCCAAAACCCGTCCGATACACCGCCCCATTCCTCGACAGAGAGGCTATACCGAGCATAGCCATCTTGAAGCCATGGTACGAGGGTAAATTCGTCCAGCGCAGAAAGCCAGGGACCATCACGATGTCGGCGATCTCCTCAGCTCGAGAGGTATCCACGAGACTTATCCAAAGATCGAGTCGGACGTGAGAACTGATTCGACGGCACAGTCGGTGGAACCGATTGTCGCTTCTCTTTCTGGAACTGATTCGGGCGTGATGGATTATTGGAGAAGCGTGACTCGACATGCAGTCGGATGAACGGATTGTTGTTTTTCTGGAACCGATTTGAGTGTGAAGGTTTATCGGAGAAGTGTTTTCTGGGTTTGCTTTGGAAGCCCTTCATCGCAGCCATCGACGTGGGACACTCTTGTTCCAATTTTGTATCTTGTTTCAATTGTTGTATGGGTTTGATTAGAGTTTGGTTTGAGATCTGTTGACACAGATGATTGTGGGGGCTGAACGCCCAATAGGTAATGAGTCGTATCTCTTGGCAGGGCTGTTGTCGACAGCTTCTGGTACTTAAAGCAGTTGCTATATTGCTCACGGAAGTGCTGTCGATGGAGCTGTAGGCAAAGGCGAGAACACATATACTTTTCTTCAGGAGCATGTGTCAAGTGAAGATGATGGTGATTTTGAAAGTGATCCTTCAGAGTTGTAGCTTGATGAACTGGAGTTTCAGTTGATGGAACTGGTCAAGTTGGTACCTACTTCTACACTGCTCCTGAAATTGAACAAAGATGGACAAAGATTCACGAGAAGGCTGACATGTATAGCTTAGGAATTGGATTGTTGAATGTGTTTTCCGGATCTGGCGTGTCATCTTCACTTCCTGAGACTCTGTTTGATTTTGGTTCTGTCGTAGGAGAGGAATTCGTTTCTTGCCCAATACTAGTAGTAGAGTAACTAATTGTGAACTTGAGGTTGAGCCGCCAGCAAATGCGATCTCACCCATTCAATCGACCTCAAGAGACAACAAACTGTTTTGCTCCAGTGATGATAACAATTTTGATTTGGGTATCTGTGGTGTCTGATAGGGAGACTGATGAAATTTGGCCAACCCAGTCGCCTCTTTTGCGAATCTATTGTTTGTTTTGCCCCCCCAAATTCAAAGACTCACAGGCATGTATTTTCTAATGCTAATATACTCAAAGTGTATGGAGCCCTATTTCTGCAAAACCTTTAATTATGTGGCCTAGGCTGTACTGGGAATCTTTTCTTCATTGGGCAGTGACAAAATTGGAAAGAAATGGTGACTTAATTTCTATGGCAGCCAGGATTGACTTAGCTTCTTCCGTGTACCTTAGACGGTATGAAAGAAATAGAAGATTTTTTGACAAGTGTGCAATTTCTGACGGACATGTGGTGAATGAAATTCGCTTGGTTGTTCGTAATAGATTGGGGTTTTTATTATCATACTACTATTCCTGTTTTAATTCGGGACATTTGGGGTTCGGAATGAAGTTGCTGATGTTTTGTTTTTGGCTGAGCTAACTGGTTGGGGAGATTGAGCTCTCGGCTTGATTGGTTCTAAGATCAATTTCTGGGGGATGGTCTTCGCTTGGGGTGTTGTGGGATGAGGGTGTTTGATCTGGTGTCTTCATCGCAACAAGCGATGTGGGACTCTTTGTCCTTGCGGTTGTCGTCTTTGTCTGTGGGCTTAAGTCCTTTACGCGTGCTTTGCTGCTTGTGGTGGGCCTACGTTCCTCCTGGGCCTTTGATGTTCCGGACCTAGTTCCGATCATTGTTTACCTGGTTCTTGGACTGGGCTTCTAACTCAATGGGCTTTTTGGACTTTTTCTCTTTGATTCTTTTTGGACCCTTGTTTTCTCTTTCTTGAGCTCTTGTATCCTTCTTGGGGTATGCCCCTTGTCAGGATCGTACCCATACCAAAGGTCGAAAAACCAAGGGAATCATAGATGTCGTATGGGAATTATTTATAAATAGTATAATGGGTTTGTAAATATGTGTATGAAAATTGCTTATAGTAAAAGGAAGGATCCCATTTCAATAACAATCGTACATGTAGTGTCAAATAGAATCTACCTCTAGTGTCAAGCTTAATACGTGTCACGTGGGGTGAGACATTCTCCTCATGCTAAGTCTTCTTCCGTCTTAAGTCGAATGAAATCTAAAATTAGTGTCAAGATTCATACGTAGAGCGTCGAGTGGAATCATTGTTCAATACTAAACCATCATATATGTAGTGTCAATTGTGATCTTCAGCAAGTGACAAGCTACACATAATAATGTCAATTGGGACACCCTCAACAATAGTCTAGTATCGAGTGGGGTATCCCTAACAAGTTATATGCCAGACATTGTAAATGTCGACTGAGCCATCCGTAACTATTCCCTAGTTGTAAATTGTTATGTCGACTAGGCAACCCTAGGCAATTTTTATACTATAAATTATAGTACTAACTATGACATCTATAACAAGTCACAAGCCACATATTATTGTCAACTGGGACACTCATAATAATTATCATGTTATATAGCGTAGTATTGACTGGGACATCCATGACAAATCCCAAGCTATGACACCAATTATTAGTCACATGCCTTTCTAATGTCGTCTGGGATATTATTAAAAGGTGTAAGACATACCTAGTAATGTTAACCAAGATGCCCACGCTAAGTCTTCACTTGGGTACGTCGACTAGGACACCGTCTTCATGCTAAGTACTAGTTCCTTATAGAAGTCCATAAGAGATAACCCCACCACGTAGTATGGAGCTGAAGGCAATCTATGCATTCTTAGGATGATGACCATCATTTCATATGAAGTAAGATGTTGATGACAATCAACCCATGGATCGTTATGCATGAAAGGGTCGTAGATAGGGATATCTTTGCTTGCTAAGAATCGCTAGGGCCCCACGGTGGGCGCCAAATTGTAGACGCTGGTTTTCGCCCGAGGTCCACAATTGAGATTTTGTATAGGGGCACTGGCGATCCTGCAAAACAAAGATTGTAGAGTGAGCGGGAGTACTACCCACCGGTGTGGTGGGTGCCGGGGGCACTCCGACGCCCAAGTCAGTAGTGGAAGTGAGCTATTAATATTGCAGAAGAATGAGTAAGGTCAGAGATTACCTCGATTCCTATGAGTTACCATGAGGACTGCAGGTTGGAGGTCTACTGAGAGAATATTACTTGAGCTATGAGTAAAAGAGTATCCCCCCCCTTGGAGAGCTAGAAGTTCCTTTTATAAGTTAGGTGAGACTCTTGAATACCTTTAACTGACATATGTTTGGTGTGTTGGTAACGGTCGCATCATAAAGGAGAATTATGAACAGTCATGAAGATTGAAAACGGTTGAGTTACAAATGATGTTTATGTATCCGAGTGTTACATGAGTTATCGTATGGTGGGTCCTTGGATCTGTACTGGTATGGGCCTGCGAGTCCTTGGGCCGATATATACTAAATCCGGGCTTCCTAAGAGAATGAATCTACGATGGCAGCTTGGGCCCGAAGTAAAGGTCGAAATTGCCCCTGGGTCAAATTTGGCCCAAACAAGCGTCAAATTTAAATTTACGCTAAAGTTATACTATTTAGCGTTGAAATTAGATTCGACGCTAAAAGATTGCACCTTTAGTGTCGAAATAATTATTCGACGCTAAAAGGTTGCACCTTTAATGTCGAAATAGTTGTTCGATGCTAAAGCGTATAACTTTTAACGTCGAAATTTAAATTCGACGCTAAATGACCTTTAGCGTCGAACATTTTTTCGACGTTATAGGTTCTACCCTTTAGCGTAGAATCCTGATTTCGACGCTAAAGGGTACACCTTTAGCGTTGAAATTTAAATTCAACGCTAAACGTCAAAAAATTAAATATAATTTTAGAAGGCATTATTTTTTTTAAATATTAAAAAATTAAAAAAATAATATCATTTAGCATCGAAAAATTTGATTCGACGCTAAATCATAGACCTTTAGCGTTGAATTGTAATTTCAACGTATAAATTTAAAATTTTCAATTTTCTGCTACTACAATTTGAATTTATTGCCTAATAAAATTAAATTTAAATTTTTTGATATTTAGCGATAAATTTTCGACGCTAAAAGTCAAAAAGTTCGACGCTAAATATCAAAATTTTGGTGGAAATAATTCCCGTTATTTGAGCACCTTTAGCGACGAAATAAGCTTTCATTGCTTAAGGTTATTTTTTTCCTATAAATTCATTTGCTCTTTCATTTCTCTCATACTCTGATTTCCTATCTAAAATTCTTTTTTTTCTTAAAGGTTTTGTTTCATTTTTTATATTTTATATTAACATCCAATGTTTTTATTTTTTATTTTTTGTAGGGCAATATGAAGATGAAGAAATGATGGATATGAAGATGATGAAGAAAATGAAAAACAAATGAAAGTGAAGATGAAGAATATGGAAGTGAAGATGAAGAAAATATATAGAAAATTATAGTTTATCATTTTTTTTTTATCATTTTATGTTTTTTGTTGTGATAAATTTTGTAATTTTATTTTTATATCAATAAAGATATCATTGTTATAATTTTTTATAACAAATTTGTAATGATGTTTTTATGTTTTCTAAAAATTTAATTACTTTTGTAATGAAATTTAGTTCGAAATTAACTTGTAATGTCAATTTTATTGTAATTAGTTTTTAAAACTAATTATAACGAATTTTTTTATTTTATTTTTACTATTTTCACCTTTAGCGTCGAAACATTTCATCACTAAAGGTATTCTGCGTCGAAATAAAATTTTGACGCAAAAACTTAGTTGAGGAAGGTATTTAGCATCAAAAACCGATTTCGACGCTAAAAGTAAATACTTTTAGCGTCGAAAATCATTTTCGACGCTAAAGATAAGTACTTTTAGCGACAAAATATTTCATCGCTGAAAATATATTTTTAGCGTCGAAATCGATTTTTGACGCAAAATGCCTTACTCGACCGAGCTTTCGCGTCAAAATTTTATTTTGACGTAAAAGACCTTTAGCTTCGAAATTTTGACTTTTATCGACGAAATTTTTCAACATTAAAGGTCCATTTTCTTGTAATGCACCATTTTCTATTTTGATTTTGTTTCAAGCCTTTCCAGCTTGAATTTTTCTATAATTTATGTTAGATTCGTTTTGTATCTGGGTCTTTGAAATGGATTTCCACCCGTTTGTGGTGGTAGTTAAGTCCAATTAGATTTTAATCTATATTGGTATTTTATTTTTTGGTTGGTTTCCTATCTTCATGCAGGTACTTGAGGCTTTACAAGAATAAAATAAAAGATTTGCATGACTTCACTGATAGATCCGAACTGAAAGAGACATTTTTATAGATTTATTGGGGTTTGTTTTGTAATGATTTTATTAAGTTGTTGTAATAGTCTTATATTACTCTATGTATTGTGTTTTTCCTTTTCTAATTGTAAAATTTGTATTCGTCGACTTATGTCGAGAGGTTGGAAATCATGCCGAATTCCTAATTCTTCTAGAACTTTATTAGAATTAGTGTGAATTCGAATTTTGTCTAGTTATAGGGATTACATAGTGCATAAAGTTTATATTGTCAGGTTTTATCCTGGCTAAGTTTGAGTCTTAGATTTTTCTAAGTATTACATTCGAGTTGATATATGATTGTGTATTTACATCTTTTGTGGTGTTTTATTATGAATAAATATCATTTTAAAAAAAAAACATTTCTCAAGAAACCTATACATGTGGTTGAGTAATTTCCAACCGACAATAAAAGGAACCAATATAGTGTTTATGGTGTGGTGCACGGTCTTGATTTTAAATCTACTTAAAAAGATTTGCTTTTTCAAAATAAATCATTATATTTTTGAAAACTACATATGAATAGCATGAATGATCAATTTATCGTATTGATGTATTTTTATCTTCAATAAATGGTTCGACTCTATTGGATGTATAATTAATGTTCTGATCCATCGTCAAATATTATACATCCAATAATTAAGTGTGGTAATGGGTCGAGTCGGGTTCGAGATTTTTTTAAGTCCGGACTGTTACCGGGCCGGCTCGTCTCGGACCGAACTTTATCCGGCTCGATTTTTTAATAATAATAAAAATTATATATATATATAATTTATTATATAAATATATATATAATTTATAATATTTTTTTAAATCCGAACCAGATCAAACCCGCATTTATTATGTTAAACCCAACCCAACTTTTTTGCCATCCTTACCAATGATGTGCTTTAGATTGATTCAACTCTAAGGGTTCTGAAGCCCCCTCACCCTTGGGGGTTGCAAAATGAAATGATTACAAGAGACAGCGGTTTTAGAGCATTAAATTTTATTATTTAATGGCACATGATCACCAACAATGATTAAATTTGACTGTGCAAGCTGCTACTTCGGCTTTCAGAAAAAATTAAAAAGAACACAACAAGTACAAATGATAGCATTTGCAAAGTAATAATTCCGGAAAAGCTGGCATAAAGAGTGGAATAAGTAGAAACATCCCATGAATTAGTACTAGTATTAATCAATAACTATATGTTTACAGAGACATTTTTGATAAAGCAAGCTAACAAGTGTAAATTTAAAGAATGACACTTAGATCCTCATGGGTGGAATCATGAAGGCAACTGATCATAAACAGAGAAACCTTAACATTCATTAGAGAATAAGTTGAATGTTTCGGACGAGAATATTTAGGGGTAATTTTGGATTGTCTTAAATTTTGAGAGGCTCTGTATGTTTTTTAAATAAATTTTCTATTTTGGGCTCAATTTTAAGATATAATCAACTGCTTGTCTCAACTATCTAAACCTAACTTGAAAATATTCACTTCCTATGGCCATTTGGCCTTTAATATTCTTCTCTTGTGACGCCAACCTTTTAGCACTGGCATGTTTCTGGATGTGAGAAATAAGATTATTTCTCTCCTTGCTACTGATTGACAGGCCAGTCGTTATATATGTCTGCCTTGTGTTAGTGAAACCACTTGACCCAAAAAGTAAAATTTTATAGGTTAGGATTCAATAATGATATTATAAAAATGTCTTACACAGGAAATATAGACACTAAGATTTGAGACAAAAGCTAGTGGTTGAATCGGGAGGCGAGCCCAAAATTCAATACCAAGGTTCGAGACAAAAGCTCATAAAAAAATCTACGCTCAAAATTGAGTGGATCAAAATTTTAGGAATAATATAAGCGAGTTGTCAAATTGATATTATATTGATAAATGATTAAAAAAATATAAGAATAATTATATATTTAAAATTTGAATGCTCTTTAAATTGTGAACTCTAAATTTAGAATAAATTTTATATACTCAACCAATCGTTTTTATTGACTATCCATAGGACCATCTTTAATATGGAGTTGCTCTAAGATGGTGATGCTACAACTAAGCAGTTGCCCACGTTAATATATATATGGAGTACTTACTGAGATAATCTGATTGTTTAAAGCTATCGGTTAATACATAGATGAGTTACATATATAGACAGGGTCATGAATGTGAAACACTGTCAATTAATACTATCAATTGGGTCTAACTTAGATATTGATTAGTGTCAAGTAACTGTAGCACAAGACTTTTGTTACATATCAACCACTTTAGAGAAGTAAACACATCATATATGCTCTGGTTATATAATAATACAGATGATCACGATCATCTCATATCTTACATCAGGTAGATATAATTATTGGGAAGCGTTTATATGTGGATTGGACAATCTTATTCATTAGACTAATCTTTTATTTTGTTAGACTTAATCTGCATCGGTTGGTATCAGACACCCGTGTGGGTATATGTGGAATGCATGGTTTTTTTTTTTTTTTTTTTTTTTTTGTAAAAAATGGTAATAATACATATGATCACGATTATTCCATCTCATAATTGGGTATATGTATTAAAATATTAATAGATCAGCATATGAACTTGTGTCATTTAAGTTGTTCGAAAGTGATTTTACTGCCGAGCGAAAATAAAGTTCAAAAGACTGAAAACATAATTGATTCAAAGTTTTTACCACCCTTCACTTAGTACTGTAAAAATTGAAGCCACTCTCATGAGGATTACCATTATCAACCACACACGCGCAATATTAGAAATATTAATTATGAATTAGTATCTAGTGCTGAATTGAATTTGTGATTAATATTGGATCAACACTTGAATGAAATCCACATGAGATTCTCATAAATAAATCCCGAAGGTTAATTTTTGCTCAGCACAAACTTTTAACATTGGATCCTAACCAACTAATTATATGGTTGTGGGTTTAGAAATAGTGTGAATGTGGTAAATTTTCAAGCCAAATTTGAAGACTTCCGAGAGCTTTGATGCCTATAAATTGCAAGCTTCATTTGCTTGCAAAACACATTAAAAATAAAAATAAATCTCTGGAAGTATGTAACTTCTTGTGTATTCTCCCGTTTGTTTCTTCATTCAAATTGAGAGGGAGAGGTTATTGTATTTCTCTACTAGTCAGAGAGTTTAGGATTGAGTCGGGGAAAGTGACCATCTTTAATTAACATGGGGTTTTTCGAGTGAGCTTAATCCATACCAAAAGTAAAAAACCTTGTGTGAATTCAAGACTTTATTTCATTATCTAACAAACCTTGAGAAAGTCAATCTAGATTTTCAAAGAGGAAAGTATTGTGTCACTCTAGACTTTCAAAGAAGACAATATTATACTACCGAGCAGTGTTCCTACAAAAAGATATCGAACCCAACTGATCCCAAGGGGCACATCGCTTGGGATACAAGAGACTACCCATCTGCTTCCTAACATAGACAAGACAAGAGTCGCAATGTTCACATTTGGTGGAAAAGCCAGCATCCTCTTTTTGCAGCACTATAAACTTTTAAAACAAATAGAGAGAGACGCAATAACAACAAAAAGTAAAGTTGCTAGCAATCTAAAGGAATTTGGAACCCCAAAATTTTGAAAATCATAATAGGATACAGGGGTAACCATATATGCTTAGGCAGGCGGGATTCGAAGCATTATTTTTGTACAGAGACTCGTGAGTCATAATTTCGCATGACATCCAAGAAACAAGGTTAATAATCTACATTTCAGTGACATTCCAATGAGATCAGTAAATGATGACAAAAAGCTACAACGGTTTCTAGCATCAGAATATATATTTGATGGCATATTTCCAAGAATGATCACATTTGACTGTGCAAACCACACAGCATTTGCAAAGTAATGATTCCAGAAAAGCTAGCATAAAGAGTGGAATTGCAATAATACACATATCCAATGGATTAGCATTTATCAAAAATAATTTCAGATTTCAGAGAGTGACAATTCCAGCATTATAGACCCTTTGTAAGTTGAGACTCATTAAGATAAAGCAAACCAGCAAGTGTCACCTTAAAATGCATTAACTAGAGAATAAGGTGGAGTTTCGGATAAGAATTCACATCCTAATGTATCTGGTAAGCTGAAAATAAGGAAACTATGCTAAAATTGGCCTCGATATCGTTTACAAAACAACAATTATGCAAACTGATAGCAGAAAAACAGAACCTGAACCCCTAAAAACAATAATCAGCAATCAAACAATTCCCTCTTGACTCTTTCCTAGTACATAAAAGTTTGTTGTAAGTTGTAAACAAACCTTCCAAAAAGTTGCTCCCATGTGTAATAATCTCTGCTTAAGTGACCATGATTATTATTACATCAGAGTCCACAGAAGTGTCACATCAACCTTTTAGCACTAAATCTATTCATCTCCTTCCTAGAGATTGTCATGCGTGCCAAAGTGACCCATGTGTCCTGACTGTTTTCTAGAATTATGGTGCAAATAAAGTCACCTGGAATCATTTACAACAACTCAATTTCCTCGAGACTGGCCTTCTGTTTCTCCATCATCAATTGTAATTTCATCTCTTTACATGTATAGAGGACACCAAGACTATATGAATTTGATTCATCATAGTAGAGGTTGTCTACTATTAACTCCAATTCCAGCATAAACCAAGACCAAAACCCTAGCAGCTACGACACAAAGTAAACGGAATTTCAATTGTAGCAGACCATAGTAGCTATATAGCTATCATCCTTTAGATAAATTTCTACGTTTTTCTTGTTTATTTCTTCAGAATCCTCTGCCATTTACGTACCTTTCAACACTGGTTTCCAGCAAGCTGATAATTTGAAGGCTTTCAGAGAATTTATGTTATATTCTCTGAAATCCTCCAAATTATCTGATAATGTCATCCCCATCTCCTACTTTGAGTTCTTTTTTTCCCCACTAACAAATACTACAACAAAAGCATGAAATAAAACCAGTAAAGTAACATTCCAGGCTTAATTAATCTAGAATCAACTCATTTTTTTTTGGATTAATGATGAAATACACACGAATATGATTCTACAATCTGTAAATGAGGTTTGGAAAGGGAAAAAAAATCCACTATATCACACTCGCTTCAAAAATGGTATGACATCATTTTGGTACTGTTTAATGGACTCGATAACTTTTACAGAAAATGCCTCATCCTCCGGATAATATGCAATGGGATCAGACAATAGAGGAAGTGGGAGGTTAAGCACACCTTCTAGTGTTGCATGAACACAATAGGCTGAGTAAGTAACATGATATCCTCCTTCTTGGACAATAAGAAGGCGACCACCACTGTGCCTATCTGCCAGGTTGCGGACTATCCTCCCAATCTCTCGATAACCATCCATTGTCAAACATTGCCTTCCATTTGGATCAAACTACACCACAAGCAACTTCACTCTTTAAGAAACTAGTGTCAACATTTACAGTGGAAATCTAATAATTTTTTATGCAAAAGATGTACATATCAGAGGTAAGCTAACTCAATTGAAATTTGCAAACGTAATATTTCAAGGTATAGAAACTGCAATTACTGAAGCTGAAATGAATTGATGAGCCATGGTAACTGCAGCTATCAGTCGATGATTTTGATGCCTGTCCCTCTATTCTGTGAGAGCATACAATCTGGATGCATTCATCAAACAATTCTAGATAAGTAGGACTAATAGGGTGGAGATGTATTAGTATTTTGTTACATAAAAAGTTTTATCAAATTCTTGCATAATATCAAGTTCTCATTTTTGTTCGATCTGACTAGGAATCCTAATTAGAATTAGTTCTAACACAGGATATAAACAGGTAGTATATTTTCAACTTCAGTGATCCGGGCCAATAAGACAAGCTTTACCAATACGTTTGATATGAGCCAACTATCCATCCACCAAGAATTATGCATACTAGATTTGAATTTTGGCTAATTTGTAGTACCGGAAGTATTTCAGTTAATACCTAGGAAGTAGCAGTCTCTTACTAATCCCATATGAGTATATGGTTCCTTAAGATACAACAGTTTACCTAAATCTTAAAATTTAACGACCAAATAGAGAAATAACACAATGTGAATGTCAAGGTAGACTTCCTTTTTCCTTTATGAGGCGAATAACCTAAAAACAGTGTTGTTAAAGGCGCAAGGCGCATTAAGGCGCAAAGGGTCCTAGGGCCTAGGCGCACGCCTCAAGGCGCAAGGCGAGAGCCTGATGAAAGTGAGGCGCAAATTGTAAAAAAATATATAAGTATTTAGTCAATTAAAATAAAGAGAAATCATTGAAAATATACAAAAAAAAAAAAAAAAACAATTATAATAATACAAATACTGATAACACAAATTAGTTTGTTCCGTCAAAATTTAAAGCCAACTCCAAAACATATATTAATTTATTATATAAATTCTATACAGTTTGATTTCGGGTTGGGTGAGTCAATTTGGATTGATATTTTCTCACACTTTTATGAGGCGTGCCTAGGCGCACCTAGGCGCATCTAAAAGCCGTGTGCCTTTGTGCCAAGGCGCGCGCCTGATGAAGGTCGCCTGGCCTGACCCTTCATGAGGCGCAGTGGTCCGAGCCTGAGCCTGAGGTGCGCCTTTGACAACTATGCCTAAAAATAAACTAAATCCGTAAAATTATAATATTGGATTAGAAACTTAGAACCCTTAAAATCGCACTATTGTAAACCGCAATGATTTAATGCAGAAATGAATTAAGTCAACTAGTTCACCATTGTTTTGCAAGCAAAAAAAAGGGAGATCTTGATCAATGAAAGAGGCTGCGTTAGTTCCATGTTTGTTGGCAATGTCTGTAACAAAACAAGTTCAATTGAGTTGTAATGAGTCTTGAAGATCTCAGAGCAATTGGACAAGTATTTGGAAGACTTTGCATGAAGATATCATAAGCAAGTATGTGTTGAGTTCGTTAGTGGAATGCTCGTATTAATGTTCGAACGAAATCCTCCAAAGACCAAACGTTCGAGTCACGTTCGTCATTGGGTTCCGAATGAAATCTTCCAGAGGCGAGTTCATGGTGCGTTCGTCAAGACTTTCGAACGGTTTTGAGAAACTGCTCGCGTGTTTGCCATCACTGTGGCAAGACATGACATATTAAGTCTAAGTGCTTCATGTTGCACAAACAAAAAAAGGCCTAAGAGTGTTTTGACTAGGTTTGATTCTTCAAATCTAGTTTTTCAAGTTTCTGCACTAGCTAAACACATTCAACTCATTAGTGAGAAACTTGCACTGCTGAATAGGAATACTCAGGTGAAATAGATTCCTAAGAAAGTTTGGGTGAGAAAGGCAAATTCTTTCCCAATAACTTCTGAATGCCTTGATCCTAACAGGCATGATGAGAGTGCACTTCGGTGTACCTCTTCTTAGATGTTGCATTCATGTTTCCCCATTGCATGTGTGCGCCCGTGTGGTTTTTGTTTGTTGCACGACTGCATGTCTTTTTGTTTTCACTGCATATGGGTGTGTGTGTTTTTTTTTTTTTTGTTATATGTCCCTTGGTATATAGGATGGAAACCCGGACATAAATTTCATAACCGATTCCGAATAGACGGTAGTATGATCTGCACTCGGGAATACAACTCCACGTACTATTGGATAATGCAAGCCATATTGTGTCTTTTCTTGTTTTTGTGTTAAAAGAAAAATACAAAAAAAAAATTTATAAAATGAAAAAGACCAAAAATATTTTCTAGCTTGAAAGAGCGTGTAAAAGCATGTGCATGTGGTCATGGTATGTATGATATATGTTTATGCATATGAAATATGCTTTTATTTTTCTTGATGCTCTATGTGCATGTGTGTGTGATGGAAACCCTTAGTATATCTTGTGCTTACATCTCACATACACGCTTTTATCAGTGTTCTAAAACGCGCTAGGCGCTAGTCGGGCGGCGACCCAACGCCTAGCGCCTAGGGCGCCTAGGCGGGGCCTAGGCGGGGCCTAGACAATTAGTCGGCAGACAGTTAAAAATATAATATTTTCCAAATTCATAATTCATAATTCATAAATAATCCAAATCATATACAGAAATTTAATTTATAATAAACTTAAAAATAAAAAATTAATTAATTTTCATGAAATTTACCTACAATTTACAAAAATAAAAAATTAAAAACAGAAACCCTAATTTCGTAATCAAAATAAACAAAAAAAAACTAATAAATTTTCATGAAATTTAGCTATAATTTACAGAAATAAAAAATTAAAAACAGAAACCCTAATTTCGTAATCAAAATAAACAAAAAAATTAATTAATTTTCATGAAATTTAGATATAATTTACAAAAATAAAAAACAGAAACCTTAATTTCGTAATCAAACTAAATAAAAAAAGACTAATTTTTCATGAAATCTAGCTAAAATTTACAAAAATTAAAAATTAAAAACATTAACCCTAATTTCGAAATGAAAATAAACAAAAAAACTACTAAATTTTCATGAAATTTAGCTACAATTTACAAAAATAAAAAATTAAAAACAGATACTTACCAAGAAAGTCAGAAACCGTGAAGAACAAGAACAACTGAACAAGAACAAATGAACAAGAACAGAGACTGAGACTGAGACGGCTGTTGAGAGGGAAATTAAAATCTTTAACACGTTGAAGAAGGGGTTTTTTTTTGTTAATATAAAGGCCCCCAAAACGACGCCGTTTTGGGGGTTTAATAACCCTCCAAAACGACGCCGTTTTGGGGGGTTATTAACGCCTTAAAACGACGCCGGTTTGGGGGGTTATTAACCCCCAAAAACGGCGTCGTTTTGGCCCTAAAAAAAAAAAAAATTGCAGCGCCGATACACGGCCGATTAGCGGCCGTGTATCGGCGCCTACGCGACCGAGTAACGGCGAAATCGGCGCTTAGGCGCCGATTTCACGCCGCACACTAGGTCGCGCGATTTCCACCACCGATTTGGTGGAAATCGCCTCGGCTGGGGGGCGATTAGGGTTTACGCGCCGCCTAGGCGCGCCTAGGCGGCGCGTTTTAGAACACTGGCTTTTATGTCTTGAGGCTTAGTCGTATGTATGAGTTTTTGAACTGACAGTCTAATCTTGTTATACTTAACTCGCTAAATAGTGTGACCTTTGACTAGATGACCTTATGCTATCCCCTTGCAAAAGTAAAAGAAAGAAAAAAAATACAAAAACAGTTTAAATGAGTCTCAAGTGCAAAAGAGCCAATGGGTCAAATTCAAAAGATAAGGTCAAAAGTCCTTACACTCGAAATAGTTGTTATTTATGAGCTCATCATATTTGGAGGGAGAATATTATAGCATGCAACCAATGTTGCTTATTTTCAGGTCCTAGTAGCGTTGGGTTTGAACACCTATTTTGTGGACTTGGTTTGTCATAAGATGAGATTTCTTTGGCCGTGTCTCGCTCATAAAATAAGGTCTTAAGCCTTGACTCGTTGCGCACTTATTTTTTCACGCAAGTGCTTGCTCTACTTTGGTGTTTATGTCATATGCATGCGTGTATTATTGAGCATGACCAAAAATATTTCATATTATCTCATGTCATAAACAGCTGAGTACTGACTGGGTATCATTGCACTTGCTTAAAGTGCTGTTTTGAGTTGTTTTTTATGTTTTTTTTAAACACATTGTGTATCCTTGTGTGTGCTTTTAGTCATTGCATACTGCATTTTTATGATTTTTTCCTTTTACTTCTCGTATGTTATTTTACTAACTATGTTGTCCTGTTAGTGAGGGGGAGTAAGTTAGGTTTAGTTAGGTTTATAAGTAGCGTGTGTGTCTACTTTTAGTTCTCTTACATAATGTTTGATTACATATTGTCATTTCGTGACAAAAAAGGGGAGTAGAATATCCATTTTTGATATCCCCTTTTAAGGGAGAGTATGATATCTATTTTTAAATGCATGAGACTATTATTTCGTTTTATATGCTCTTTATATTCCCTATGCTTTTCACGGTATATTGTTGTTTGTGGATGTTTCAGATGAGCAGATTAGTGGCTGTGGTGGCATCTACTTCAAGATTACTTGGTTAGGTATTAGATCGAGTCATATTGTAATAAGTCACTGTCTTGATGGTTGGCAGTTGGCTATTTTATTTTAGCAACTTTTACCGTAGTTTTTGTATTAGGTAGTTTTGTCACGGAATGCCAAATTGGGAGATTGTTAGTTCCATGTTTGTTGGCAATGTCCGTAACAAAACAAGTTCAATTGAGTTGTAATGAGTCTTGAAGATCTCAGAGCAATTGGACAAGTATTTGGAAGACTTTGCATGAAGATATCAGAAGCAAGTCTGTGTTGAGTTCGTTAGTGGAACGTTCGAACGAAATCTTCTAAAGACCAAACGTTCGAGTCACGTTCGTTATTGGGTTCAAACCAAATCTTTCAGAGGCTTTGCGTTTGTCAAGACGTTCGAACGATTTTGCGGAACTGCTCGAGTTCGACACGCGTTCTTGTGGCGTTCGAACGGTTGTCCGAAAGTAGGTTAATTTAGACGCTTTTTTTAGCCATTTTTGCACAAGGAAAAACCTATATTTGCCCTATCTATTTAAACAAACACTTGGTCATTTTAACCGGTTGAAGAAACACAATTTAGAGAGCCTCCATACACTTTGTTTCTTCCTTCTTGATTTTCTCATTGAAGACTTTCTTGATTACTCTCTCTTCTTTGTCTTGGTGATATTGATCTTTGATTGACCATCAACATAGAAACACAACCCTAACCTAATTTCCTAAGCCTTCAGAGTTCTCTAGGAGGAAGATTGATATTCAGAGTTTTGGCGTTGCGAGTTCGCAGGGTTTGATCCACTCGGAGACTTCAGAGGTTTTGAAAAAGGCCGTTTGGTGCGGGTTCAGGGAGTTCTTCGAGTAATTACAGTCTAGAGGTATTCGAGTCGGTAAAGTTGTCACCATATGTCTTATACCATCGTTGTAAGTTTTCTCATTATAGTGGATTAGGCTGGTAGCCTATAGACCCGAAGTGGTTTTTCTCTGTTAAGAGTTTTCCACTTCGTCAACAAAATTGTTGGTGTTGATTTTCTTTACTGCTTTCATATATTGCATTATTATATTTGTTTAGAATTAAGGGTGCTTGTTCGATTCATACCATAGTGGCTTTATCTTTGACGTGTCTTAGTTAGAGTAGATTAATTAATTCCGCACAAGGTCAGGACCTTAGGTAAACTTTGAATTTTTAGGTTGGTCAGGGAAGATCTCAATGAAGGTTTAAGCTTGGGGGAAGTGTTATGCCAAGAAAAGAGATCGATTAAAGGAAGCGCGTCTTTGTTCTTGCTCCCTTAGTCTCACCTAGGATATGTCACCTACCAACATGCTCTGGCTACCCTTAGAACCAAAGAAATGTCATGTGGCAGGTCTGACAGCGGCTTTAAGGAGAGTGCTTCTCACTTAGACATGATATCCCCCTTGAAAAATTGGCAACTTAGGAAGGCTAAGCAGAGACAAAGATAACTTACAAACAACAACCAATTTATATGCTTAGATGATCATTAGATATCAAACCTAACATGTCACAATTCCCATAATTTGCCATTCTAGACTAGCTCAAATAGGTGTAGTATTTCCTATTTTGAAATGGTTTCTCTATACTGCAGTTGTTGGGAAGCGGCCGCGAGTGCGCAGCGGAAAATTAAAAAATTATGATGCTGCTATCCCTTTGCCCAAGACCCATTTGTTTTGATTACTCTACAAGCCTAGGCATGTTACTATATATTCTAAGCATAAAAACTCATAAAACATGCAAAGAACATAAACCTAAACATGCTAACTATCATAAGAACTCTAATTAAAATAAAGAAAGAAAAAGACTTACTTGAACCGAAAACTCCTCTAGTCCTCCCTCCAAAGACCCATTTGTTCGTAGACTTTCTCGAACTCAGCATCTCTTCCACGTTCCAAAAAGCCACCAAGTGTGTGGCCTCCAAAGGTGCACACACCAAAGCCAAAACTCAACGGCAAGACTACGCCTTGAGTGCACGGGTATTTTGCCCTTGATGCTAGCCTAGGAAAATACCTCAAAACTTTTAACTTGAGATTCCTCTAGTCAATTAGACTTAATGATCCTCAAAATCAGTGGCTTACTCTTAAACTTTAGAGTTGCTCACTTATATAAACCCAAGATATGAAAGGTTTTGGTATAAAAATTTGTAAAGAATTCTTTGGGTTTATATAGGTGCTCCAAAGACAACAAAATTAATTAAGAATCCGATGTGGGATAAATGCTAATTTAATCTTAGCCATTGGATCTTAATTTAGTGGTTTAATGAGATTATAAAACCCTAATAAGAGTTTGGGCTGAATTGGAATTCAAAACAAATAAAATAAAATAAAATAAATAAAATAAAAAAAGCAGATTTTATTTATTTATTTTCTTATTCATTTTTCCAATTCCCAAAGTGCCCCTATCGTCATTCACCAATCCCTAAGCCACTTTGGAACTTCATAAATGATCTGTTCAATAATTAAACACATTGAACCATTTATGAACAATTCCTACAGCAATCATATATGCTGTTAAATTTGTATTGTGCACTGTTAACCATTGATTTCGACTTTGTTGTGTGTGACCTTTTGGGTTCCCCTCAAGTTGGACATGAAATGAATCGTGATAATTTAATCGAATATAAATTATCCTCCGATCAGATGATCGTTCGATTTCAATGACCAAGGTTGACATCTAACAACATGCCAAGGCCCCCAAATGAGAAAGAAAGATATATACCCATTCTGTATGCGATTTACATATGATACGGTCCCTCGCCTCACTGTATCCCCACCTTTTGACCTAGGGTATGGAAAGTATCTACCCATATAGTCAAAGGTATGATGTTGATAGTGTCATGAATCGTGCTAACCCAAGAATCTCACATGATTCTTCCGCTGCGGCCACAGTCTCAAGCACTGATCACACATATCCCGGGAACTGGAATACTACTCTTATAAGAAAATATTATCCGAGAGAGTGGCGATTCTCTGTTGTATCTTTACAAACTTCACGTGTTTCAACAAATGACCCAATCATACCCTTATGACCGGATCTTTTGAACCGGGGAAGGAGAATGTCAAAGTCATTTGATCCACACATAAGATTGTAAAGACCTCAAGTCTAAGGACTAGTCATACAATCGATACATGAAAGTTCTCACAGACACATGGGATAAACACTCCATGTGAAAACTTTCGGCGGTCAGTTCGATGGACACGAGCAACTCATGCATCCATGTGATACACCAAGCGGACAGATCTCTGCTAGTAGCCTATGAGATCGGCTACCCCACTTAAAGGCGGATCATATCATCATGCTAGTCTCTCCGCTTTGTGAAAGCCCAGATTATTCACAAAACTATGACTAGGAACGTTTGAGAGTAATGATTCTCATAAGACGTAGAAGCCATCATCTTATTACTCCAAGGGCTTTATTACAGTGTTTGATGATTCATATAATTTATGTAAGACATGTATAATAAAGATTGACATTTTATTAATTAATGAAAATATTGCAAATACATGTACATATAGCCCATCCACAAGTTGGGTATAAGGCATATCCCTAACAGCAGTTTCCTTTTCTGTGGTTTTTTTTTTATGCTTCATTAATGCATGCTTAAGTCCATTCAAAAGATAGACATGCATAACCAGTCACAAATAGGTCATACTCGGATCTCAACTGGGATACACACCCATAATTCTCATCTCAAAAGATACTTTCTTGAATAAATATCACTAAGTCAAAATTTCAATGAGGATGAAAAGAAAGATTTAACTTACGGCACTTGAATCTTGGCCAACAACCAGAACTATCATATTAGGCTCAAATTTCTGAATGGCTGGGACAGCCAACTCGGTCATGGCATGCATGTACCCCTTGTCACCTGTCCCATTAGGTAGAGGTATGTTTAAATTATACCCAAAACCCTCCCCTTCACCAAGCTCATCGACAGTACCATTCTGCGGATGAGAAGGACCCCATGAGCCGTGATTCATATGAAGGGAGATTGTAAGAACTTTATTTGACTGATAGAACCCCTCTGCTGTACCGTTGCCATAGTGAACATCAATGTCTATAACCACAACCTTCCCACACCCTGAATTCAAAGCCAATTGAACTGCTAAACCCGCATTATTTAAAAAGCAGTACCCGTCAGCTTGAGTAGGCAGGGCATGGTGACCAGGAGGTCTCACCAGTGCATAAGAAATTTTTCCATGTCCATCAAGGATATGCTTCATTGCTGATAATGTAGTACCAGCAGCAAGAAGTGCTGCATCCCACGAACCAGGGTTCAAGAAGGTTCCAGCACAGACCATCTTCCCACCAGCTTTATCCGCTCCAACTAGTTCAGTTATGTAATCTAAAAGATTCAACACATATATGATTGTCATATCAATCTATCCCAATTTGCTAGTTTAACACAAAAAAGGGAAAATTTCCCTCACTATTTATACTATGATCTGGTTATGAAAAAAAGAAAGAGCAACAAAAATAAACAAACAACTCCCTCCAATAAGGGTGTCTCTGAGGACAGCACACAAATAACTCAGGACCGCCCCTGCACCCAATTCTAATTACCATCTTCTTGAAAATGACAAGATATTTAACAACAAGGGCAGCTAAAAAAAAAAAGAAAGAAAGAAAGAAAGAAAGAGAGGACCTGGGGTGTGAAAGGAGAGCAATTCAGGGATGAGAGCATGTCTGCCAGAGTGCCAAGAGATGTAAGGAGAGATGGGTCCTCTTTTGAGGATTGATACCATGTTTTTGACTCTGTCTGAGTTCTCTGGGTGCTTTTCTAGCACCTCCAGAAACCCTGGGTCCATTCCTGTATCGAATACTCCTTTTCCAGTGTCGTGATTGAGCATTCCTTCGTCCCAAAATACATTGATGCATTCTGCTGATGCTGGTGAAGCAGCCATGGATGTTATCAGTGTACGAGAAGTGGCGTTGACTAATTTTGTGGGTTTGTTTGCAAAAAAGCTTCCGTTTTAAGCCTGTCAGAATTAAAAAAAAAAAAAAAAAAGAACTCAAAATTATCTAGTTTTGATTTTCTTTTTTTCCGAAGAAAAAAGAGAAAAATATTAAGTAAATGATTCTCTGTGTAAATCCGTTAAAAATTAAAAATTAAAAATCGATAATTAATCGATTAAAAATAAAAAATTTACCAAGATCGATGATTAATCCACGCTAAAGCTTTAATTATTTAGCTAATACTAATTAATCCTTTGTCTCTACTTTATAGAAGTAAAATTAGAGATGGCCAATGGGCTACTGCCATGAACATACCCGATTTAATCTGCTCAGAGGAAATAGTATATCATATGCCGAGTGTATATGACTAATCCTTTAAAATAACATCAATTGTCACACAGAACTTCAAAATGTTTCTGAAACCCAACAACCCTTCTTCTTTTTCACTCAAAATAATAATAATAATAATAAATCTAACTTTAAAGTCTTGAGTGTCTTTTTAGATAGACACCGCATCACCTTTGAAAACAATAAAGAAGAAGTAGATCATCTCAATTCTTGTGAAAGTAAATTTTTTCCTTCAATTAGATAAAGTGGTTGTATGTAAAATACCACTCTCTAGGGGTGATCACGGTTTCGGGTTAAACCGTAACACGACCTGAACCGCACCGATCCGAAACTGCACCGCGCAGTTTGAAAAAAAATTAAAAATGATTTCGGGTCAATTTTGGGTCGGTGTGCGGTTTTGACCCAACCGCGACCCGAACCGCCCAAAACCGTAAATTTTGACGCAAACCACGAACCAAACCGCCTAAACCGCTGACCCGCGTTCAAATTATATATTATTTTATATTTTTCTTCTTTTTTAACCGTGCAATTTAAGATATTTAATGATCATATGATAATATGCAATGTATAAATGAAAATTAGATATTTTTTCTCTTCAATTATTATGTGAAAACACACAAAATTTCCTTAAAAAAATTTATAATCCAAACCGCCAATCCGAACCGCCGCGGTTTTTCTTTTCAAATTTTCGGTTTCGGTTTCTAATTTCTCAAATTGCCAACCCGCGCGGTTTGAAGTGAAAAATAAAAAAACCGACCCGAACCGCACCGCGAACACCCCTACCACTCTCCCACATTTATTCTTCACATATATAAATTATCATTTGACTAATATAGTTTGGACTATTATGTTGAGGCATGTACTTGTGCTTATTTAAAACGATCTACAAACCTTAAGAGTTATATATGCTGCTGGAGGATAAGTTCTTTTTATAAACTATTTGGTGTAAATATGAAGGATTTTTATTTAAGTCTAAAATTAGTGACTATTATTTCATTCTGAAAATTCGTATGTTTTAGGTTCTTGATCCTATAAAAAATTATAAACCAACTCTATCTAAGACAAGTTTAGGGTAGAGTTTCTATGGTTAAGTCCAAGAATCCTTATGTTTAAGCAATTTTCACAAACTGAATAAAAGCAATAATTAAAGAGCGGAAAGTAAAACAATCAACACAGAGATTTTGTTGACGAAGTGAAAAACTCTTGACAAAGAAAAACCAATCCATACATATAGACTACCAGCCAAATCCACTATAACAGAGAAAACTTGCATAGATAGTATAAGACCTTAAGTAACAACTTTACTGAATCAAATACCTCTAAATTGTAATAACCCGAAGAACTCCCCGAGCCTGCACCAAGCAGCCTTTTTCAGAACCTCTGAAGTCTATGAGTGAATCAACCCTGCAAACTTGCAACGTCGAAACTCTGACTACTAATCTCCTCCTTAGAACTCTGAAGGCTTAGAGTATTGGGTTAAGATTGTGTTTTGTGTTAATGGTTTATCAAGGAATATTCTCACCAAAAGAAAGAAGATAAGGGAATCAAATAAGTCTTCAAGGTGAAATCTCAAGAAGGTTGAAAATAAAAGATGTTGTAGCTCTGAATAATGTGTTTCCTGTTGGGGCGGATGTAGGACCCCTAGGGTCAGATCGGTGAAATCTCAGTGTCGTGACGCTGCCCCGTGTAAAATATTGGCAGAGAGTATTTTTGCCTTTAATCCAATTCTAAACACTTCCAATTTTCTCCAAACACTTCAATACACCTAAAAGTCCAATTTTAACATCAAAACCAACATTAGCACATGTTATACAACAAACATACATGTATTTTTTTTTTTATACATATATGCATTTCTTTGAATCAAAACATAAACCAAAATAGAATCTCATAATAAAGTCACTCGTGAACAATTCTAGGTCACTCAAAGTTGGTCAAATGATTCTAGAATGGTAGCCATAACTCCAAGCTATCAACTATAGTTCCAAAAACTATAATTTTATGTTCCATGTCCAACATGAATATTTTGACCCAATTAAAAGTATATTGTGTTTATACTTCTAAAACATCTGTATACAATTAATTAGCCTAATTTCAACATCAAGCTATGTTATTATGTATCCAATACATAATTCATCACTATATGTCTCACTAATGATAACTCACTAATGAAAACATAACTTTGGAGAAGATCAAACTTACCTAGCAAGCTTGATTCCAAGATCAAATCTTATTCTCCTTATTGAAATGTTGTGGAGAACTTCTAAAGCTAGCAAGCTTGGTTCCAAGTGTTGGAGTTGGTTCTTGGAGTGCCAATCTGAATAATGTATTGTACATTTTATTATTTACTAATAAAATAACTACATTTTCATTTCAAACCTTATTAACCGTAATGTCATTATGCATATTAGATTAATGTATAAATATGCTAAGAATGACATCGACCTTAGAATAGTCTTGTAGTAATACTGGACACTAGGTGGTCCGACATTGGGATAATATTACTATTATAAACTATTCTTAAAGTAAATATTCCTAGCCATTAGTTTTGGAATACAGTCGAATTACTATAACCTAGAAGACTAGCACATGTCTTATATTGGAATTGGAGTTCCAATGGTTTAACCCGATGTACCACAAGCTTTGGAAGCTCGTATAGATGTGTGGGTATTCATTGAAACGAATACTGAATGACTCATATGTGATTCCTAATAGTTGGAAGTACATACCACCGTCAATATGAATCTCCTTGAGTCGAGTGGCATATGTGATCCTTTGACTATAGGATATCATTGATTTTGTGTGAGATCATCCACATTTTGATGCCATGTATGTCAAAAAACTTTCATGGTCTGGCCTCTAGATGTTCGTTGGGTGTGGACCGATGCACTTGTTAATAAAGTGTGTATCAAGATATGATTCGTCAGCCCGTATATATACCATAAAGGTTTAGGTATCTATGTGAGTAAGTCACGATTCTGAAAGACTATGGCCAAAGCCGATCACCTAGGGTGGATCACATTAGTTGTAAATAATCATGGACATGTCGACATGAGATGTGTACCTCGGAAACGTGACTGTGTATTCTATGTTTCCTAAGCACAACTAGGATAGCTTGCGATAGAGGGATTGATAAACATATGTGATGACCTCGACTTTATAGTTCAGAAAGGTCGTTCATTATCTTCGCGAATTCAGAGATGGCCGAATTGCACATATTAGCTAGGCTTATATGACGAACGTCTCTGGACTTAGAGAGTCCCACAATATGAAGTGTACTAGTTGAGCATTTGGGTAGCCGATAATTGTTTGATAATAAATAATATTCGATATTATAATTATCAACCAAGATAATCAAGTGTTATTGGATGACATTGATTATTTACTTTGACCTAATTGAATTAATTGGATTAATCAAGAATTACACAAGGGCTTAATTGTAAATTCATAAATATCTCTACCATTTGAGGATATTTTAATAAATATAAATATGTAGTTATAAGTGTATTTGACTTGATTTAATCGGATTAAATCAAAATGGTAGACATGTAACTAATCCATTAATTAAACTTTGTCTTGATTTAATTGGATTAAATCAAAGTGGTAGACAAAGGTGATTAGTCACACCTAATTTTAAATATTTGGAAAAATTAGATTAAACCCGTATAAAAGTTGATTAAATTATTTATTAATTAAAAATTAAATGTGTTTTGCTATAAATAGCAAGCTTGAGCAAAGGTTTTAGTCAAGCTTAAGAAAGCTAAAACAAGCAATTCCTGGAGAAGTTAGCCTAAGAAAGAGAAGTGTTTAGAGAAGTTTTGGAAGATCTCTACAATATTTCAACAAGAATAAATCAAGATTGGATCTTGAAGTGAAGCTTGCTAGCATTGGAATCAAGATTGGATCATGGAGTCAAGCTTTCTAAACCTTGATAGTTCTCCAACCATTTCAACAAAGGAGCAAGAGATTGGATCTTTGTATCAAGCTTACTAGGTAATGTTTAATATTCTCTTAAGCTATGTTCTTCATTAGTGCGTTTTCATTAGTGAGACATATAATGATGAATTATATATTGGATGCATAATAACATAACTTAAAGTTGAAATCAGTAGTGAGATATATAATGATGAATTATATATTGGATGCATAATAACATAGTTTAAAATTGAAATCAGACTAATGAATTGTGTAAGGATTCTCTAGAAGTATAAACATAATATGCTTATAATTAGGCCAAAGATAATCATATTAGACATGAAATAATTAACAAGAGTTTGAAACTCTAGATTAAAGCTTAGAGCTATGGCTACCATTCTAGAATCACTTGACCACCTTTGAGTGACCTAGAATTGTTCATGAGTAATTTCATTGTGGGATTCTATTTTGGTTTATATTTTGATTCAAACAAATACATATATGAATTTAGAATACATGTATGTTAGTTGTATAACATGTGTTGATGGTAGTTTTGATGTTAAAATTGGATTTTAGGTTTATTGAAGTATTAGGAGAAAATTGGAAGTGTTTAGTATTGTTTTGAAATTGAAAATGCTCTCTTCCTACGGTAGCGTCGCGACTCTGACCTTCCAGCGTCGCGACACCGAGCATCAGACCTAGGAGCATCGCGATGCTCACCCTTCCACGTCGCGACGCTGAGACGTTCAACTCTCGCAATTTGGGCCATCTCGACGCCCAAGCCTCCGCGTCGCGACGCGTAAGGCTGATGAACACTAAAACTTCATTTTCTCTGTTCTGGAGTTTCCGGACTCTGTTTTGATCCATGTTTTATCCTACGGACTTGAAACGAAATGTAGTTTTACATCAAATATTTTAAAATACACCAATGCTAGATATCCATATATTAGACCCACTTCCACTGCGCATGGCTCCGATCCGACCCTAGGGGTTCCACATCCGCCCCAACGCCAAAATCTAATTAGGGAGATCTATAACAATTGTTTGTTGTGTAGATCCAATTAGGGAGATCCAATATTTTTCTCTTTGTTGTGTAGCTCGTGATAAGAGTGTTGGATAATTATGACTCATAGCATCACTATTTGTACAGAACATGGTGTTGTTGTACAAATTAACTATGTGACAAAGGAAATTGCTCTTTTATCATTTGTAATTGGATTACTCAGATATATAAATGATAAAAGTCCTTATGATTAGTTCCGGATTAATAAGATATGAGACAGTATTAATCCACAAAGGTTTAATCATTAAATATCCCTAGTCGTAGTATTATCGAGACTGTACATCGATAATACGGAATAGACTAGTATTACACTTGTGCGTGTTATGGAAGTGTAACGTCATAGTTCTCATATATTTGGGTATTGGATACTCATGCAAGTGTAATAGGAGGTTATGTTTACCGATGGTACGGAAATAGCTTCGCTCTGGATAGACCCATCGGAATCCCATTGGTAGTATGACTATGTGTCTATGTGAATCCGAATCAGGGTAGGTGTATTTGGTCTTAACCTGAGACTTGCATCGCTAATACTTGCGACAATCAATATACTTTGGTTTTGGTCGTCCAGGGCTTTAACAGGTTCTGTGTACGCCTCTTCTGGGTATACTGAGAATTTAGTGTATTGGGTGTGATGTCAAGACGGAAGTATCACTTCAGTCATATGGAGATGATGATCACGCAGGGATACAGAACTGGTACTCTAAGTGCTATAGCCATCGGGGAAGTATGACTAGGTCATGACTTTCCGATCATAAAGAGGCTAGTTGCTAGTGATCTGATATATGCTTTGTACGGGGCAGACACAACTCCAGCCCCAGGCCTTGCATGTGACATCCGATACTGGATCGTAATACGCAATACTATGTATACTACGCCTGACAAAGATCATGTATTCCGTAGCAGAATATTTCTGGAGAATTGGGTAGGCACGGTGCTTTGCTAGAAGCCAACCATGTCTTGTAAATCGGTAAGTACTTGGTATTGGGTACGCACGTGTTCGGATAGTCCGATGACCATATTTACTGCCAACATATCAAGGGATCTCTTGGGTCGCATCCCAAAGATTCACCGATGATGTTTGACTCGAACAAAATTAATCTGTGATTAATTATGAGAGAGAAAATTAATCTGGGATTAATTATCAAGAGAGAAAATTAATCTGGGATTATTACGGTAAGAATTAATCTGGGATTAATTATCAGAGAAGAGAGAATGATATTAATTTGGAATTAATCGGCAAAGTAAATTTAATAGTTAAATTGGATTTTACTATTTAATTTATTTATTTATCTGGGATAAAAATCGGATTGAAGAGAGAGAGAATGATTAATTTGTAATTAATCGATTAAATAATATATTAGATATATTAATTGAAATCGGATTTCAAAGCGAAATTAAAATTGGATTTTAATTCGGGCGAACGAATAAGTTTGGAATTAATTCGTAAGCGACTTTAATAATATTTTGCGAGGCATAATTATTTAATTAAATTAGATTTAATTACGTCGCGACGGAAAATTCGTTTAATTGGATTAAACGAACCCGAGACCAAAGTGTGTTGTGTAAGCAAACCAAATTTTGAATTAAATGGGTGGGACCCATGACTTACATCAATTGTCAATAATTGATGTAAGTGGTTGGCAATGTAATAAATTGGATTTGATATACATTACACTACCAAGTTTACACTCAACACATTTTTTTATTTCTTTATTTCTTAGAAATTAATCTCTCTCTCCCTGGCATTTAGGCCGAATGGCCTTATTTGCTCTTGGCCGAATGGCCACAAAGAAATAAAAAAAAATGAAATTTATATTGGCCGAATAAATAAAACAATTGGCCGAAAAGCCATTTTGTTTTTCTTTTGCTTTGGAAGTCAATGACCATTAATTTTATTTGACTTCTCTCTCCGATTTGGCTTAACAAAGTCCACTGATTTGTTTTTTTAAAAATAATGGCCAAGAAAAGCCATTAGCCTTCTCTGATTCGAAAAGAATGAAAAGCAACATTTGCTTTAATTCAAGAAAAAAGAAAGTGGCCACTGTCTTCTCTTAATTTTAGCGAGAAGAATTTGGCTTCTTTTAAAGAAGGCCGAATTGGCCACTGATTCTTTTGGCCGAGAATGGCCACTGCCTTTTCTTTTGAAGATTTGGCCGATTGCTCCCTCTCTCTTGGGCAAATTTTTTTCTCCTTGGGAGATCAAATTTGTTTCATTTATTCTTACTAGCACATATGGGAGTCAAAAGATGGTGATAGAGATACTCACCATGAGCTTGGAAGCTTCAACATCCATGTAAAATTTTGAAATCCTAAATCCGATCAATGTAAGTATTCCGCAACTTTCTTGATTTATTCACACAATAATCACGCTTAGAAGATCCTGTGGCATGTTTAGGACACTAACAAAGAAAGGGTATATAATAGTAGTCATGTAAAACTAATTTACATCTATTAGGGAGATCTAGAACAACTGTTCAACTGTCTCACTAATGATAACTCACTAATTAAAACATAACGTTGGAGAATATCAAACTTACCTAACAAGCTTAATTCCAATATCCAATCTTCTTTTCCTTGTTGAATTGTTGTGGAGAACTTCCAAAGCTATCAAGCTTGGTTCCAAGATCAAATCTTCTTCTCCTTGATGAAATGTTGTAGAGAACGTGTAAAGCTTCTCTAAACACTTCTTTTACTTAAGCTAATATTGTAACATCCCCCATTCGGAGATGCTACCGGCAGGGAATAGGTTGTCCTATCCCCCTGAGCCTCTGACTTTCTATCTATGGACAACACTACTACTTTGTCTCAAACATAAACTCATACATGGGACCATTGCACAAATAAAATACATAGAATGCATGATAATACATATAAATGTATACTCAATATTATTTCTCTTTACAACTCTGTTCATAAACACTTATAACACAATACACACGCAATCTCATCTATACCAAATGTATGATACATGACTTTTCTTAGATGGTGAGTGAACAGTGTCTTTAACTTGACCTGGTGGACTCAACACCCTTGTGACTGCCATCAATATTCATCCTCTCGAGCTCGTCCTCTGAGTAACCTGCAAAATAAAGAATCTGAGAGTGGGGGGGTTAGATCGTTTGAACGACCTAGGGAGTGGACAGTTAAAATGAACCTGAAATATTTTTTAAAAGTCCATGGTTCTTAAAAAAAAAAAGTCATCTCAAGGAAATCGTCTTTTCTGAAATCGTCTTTTTCTTATCTGTAATCAATTCTCTTTATGGAAAACCTTTCTGAAGACTGTTTTCTATTTATAAATCTCTAAGATTCTCATAGAACAGTTTCTTTCGAAATCTCTTTCTTAAAACCATCTTTTCTGAAAATATGTCTCTGAATATCTATAGAAAACCTATCGCATGGGGGCGTTACATATCGCCGTCCCCCATACACCTAAAACTAGTGGTATTAGGGCGTTACGAATTACCGTCTCTCAAGCCACTGAACTGGAGCCAGATGTGCAAACCCATGTCATTGGGGCATTACATATCATCGTCCCCCAATGCATACCATTGTCATGTCCTTGAATCTAGGGTCTAGGGGAGTTACGTCTCGCCGTCCCCCTAGCCCTGAAATCTAGGATCTAGGGGCATTACGTATCGCCGTCCCCCTAATCATGCTCTACATGTGTATATGTTATATTCGTCAATTCCAATATCCGTAAATTCCATTAGTTGTACCAAGTTACATCTGAGGTGAGTTTTTCCCCATGCCTCCAAAATCACAAAATCATACTTTGAATTCAATCTTTCTAAAACATTGCTCAAATCATACTTTTTCAAAACATAGTTAAAAATAAACTTGGCTAAAGCCTTAAATATGGAAAAGTAAGTTTCATCTCAAAATCACATAAGTAATCACAAGTTGAGAAAAGAGTCCACTCACTGATTGGAATCTAGCTGGCATTATTTTAATTCACTGTAGGAAATTGCGATTCTTGCAATGATCTATTAGTGATAAACTTAATTAGAATACAAGTCGTGGAATATGTTTCAGAACTATTATAAATATATATCATATTACGCTTGTGACATGATCTATTGCGTAAATGTATACTGATATAAAGCCCTTAGAGTTCCCCCTAACTTCCTAGGATGAATCTGAAATGGCTAAATCTGATTCTGAGAAAAAGGTCTCGCGTCGCGACTCTGGTCTATTGGCTTCACGACGCTCATAAGGCAGATAGTTTCCTCTGTTTCCGCATTGTGACGCTAGCCCCTTGGCGTCGCGATGATCATAAGACAAAACTGAAATAGAGAGCAGCATCAAGCTCGGCATCGCGACGCTAGCCCATACGTGTCTGATGAGTGGTAAATAGATCACTATTTCTCACTCCATTGACTTAATATTTTGTATAGTTTCTTGAGTTTTGTGAATATTTTGATGTGTTTTGTGGTATTTTGTAGATAAATAAAATAACAGCACTCTCTGGAGGCAATTCGGGGCCAAAACAGTGGAAAACGGACAAAAATGGCAAAAATGTAAATTTCCTGCTAAAATGCGTCGTTTGCTAAAATACGCCGTTTGCTAATGTGCACCGGATACTGATAACGTGCGCCGGACACGTGTCACCATCACATGCTGTCGACACTCATCATTGAAACACGTCATTACTTACGTCATGCTTATGTCAGCATCGCGACGCGCACACCCTTACGTGTCCCGATGCCAAGCCAATAATTTAGCTAATAATTCTACCGACGCCACGTGTCACCATCTCCGCAAAATCCGTGCCATGTGTCAAAAATCAACGGAGCGTTGGACGCGGGGTGCCAAGATTTGCCTATAAATTCAGGCCGATTTCATTTGTAAAATCATACTTTCTTCTGAGGAATTCTTTATAATACTAAAAAGATTGTATCTTATTTGTTTATTTACAGCTTTCTGTAATTAATTTTATTTACTTTTCGCAATAACACTTTCTTTTCTTTACTTTTGAGTCTTTTACTATTCAACATGAGTAGGTAACTCTCTTCTGCTGGGGTGAAAGGTAAGCTTTTATTACTAATATTTAGATTAATCTCCCTTAATTATAATATATAAACTATTTACCACATGACTTAATGGTATATCGCCTTTATGGTCGGTTAGACTTAATTATAAATTGATTTTAAGTTGACTAAACATGGATACCGCCTGTATGGTCGGTTGGAATTAATCATAAATTTGACTTAATCAGGATACCGCCTATATGGTCGGTTGGTAATTATCAGCAAAGTTAATATATTGTAATAAAGGAGATATCTAAGATAGTAGTAATAAAAATGGATCCTCTAACCCCATCATTTTCTTTTATTGTATTTTTACCTTTTTAATTTCCAAGCTTTTACTTTATGTCATTTACTTTATTTAAGTTCTTACTAGCCTTAGATATGTGTGGTAACTAAACCTGTTATCTGAGGTTGTGATGAAATCCAATATCACTGATTTATAAGGGGTTATTTTATAGTTTGGATAATATAAAGGTTTATTTATTGAGCCTTAGTCTTAATGCTTCTTATTAATTGGCCATAATAAGATTGATATGGTAAACTTAAAATGAACCTGGAAAAGCGATTTTAGGTTTAAGCCTTAGACTCAATAGCCCACGATCTTCATTGAGGATAGATAACCCTTTAATAGATTTCCTTACAAGATAAGAATATACCTGTCGGGGGGGGTAGCCATAATTGGAACTTAATCCTAATGAATTTAGGTAGGAATATGATTAATTGGGTTACACTGGGTATTTTTATCTAACCATCGGAAGAGGCTTTTGCATATTTTCATGTTCCAGGTTAATAAACCGATATATTACACAAACGTGAAATAACCACTTCATATTAAAAGATTGGAAAGATTCACAACCCTGGATAGTTTAATAATATTGAATTTTCCTTTAATTTACTTTCGCGCTGTTTAATTTACTTATTTTAAGTTTAAAGTCATCATCCAATCAAAAAACTAATCTATTAGATACTCGTAGAAATTTGGCTTTATAAATTAATAACTTAGGTATTAAGTCCTCGTGGGATCGATACATTTATACTACTTGAACGATACGTGCACTTGCGTTATACGTGTGTGATCACGCCGGTCAGTGTCGCGACACTGGCTTGATTCCAGGCTAATGTTCAACTCCCCACTACCAAATTCCAAAATGCAAAACCAACACCCCCACTATACAACTTTTACATAATCACTTCATTAATATCCATACTTATACATGCTAAACCAATATTCCTTCATCAAGATAAACCTTTAATCTCATAAATCTTATTTTAACTCAACATATAAGGTTTCCAAAAATTTGGGCATTTCTTAGTACAATCAATTTCTTTGTTCTTTAACCACCTTAATGCAATTTCTAGTATGCTAACAACATGAACATAGTATTATTTCTTCAAAAATCCACAATTCAAGTTTTGGGTCAAGATATTCTTATCTCAAATCACTTGATTTCCTTCACCATTCAAGTCCTCTAAGCTTGATATTCCTCTTTCTAACTTGTTGTGGTTTGATTTGCATTATTCCCTCTTTAATTTTGGTAAGGGAGATGCCTCCCTCTTCTTTCTTCTTCTTCTTTCTTTCTCTCCCCCTCTCACGTTTCTCTTATTCTTCAATTTTTTAGGGATGACTAAATAGTGCTCCCTTTTTATACTAGGGCCTGTTTGTAAAATGATTTAATGAAAAAAATCAGAAACTTTGATAATTCTCTAGATTAGTCGTCAGGTATTATTCATCCGAATTTTCGAGCTGTATTTTTAGAAAATATCCAACACGAAAGTTATAGGTATCTGTCTTAGCTTTCTGATAATATAAGGTTCATGAAAATCGGAGATCGTATGAAAAAGTTATGTCCGAAATACTAAGGGCTATCCGAGTTGCATTCTTGGCTAAATTCTGTATCGGAATTGCGAGGAATTATCGAATACCTGAAAAGTAATATCGTGAGTACGTATATGCTTGAACATGATTTACATCACGTATCATACCTACCATAGCATAATAGTCGTCAAGATTACCGGATGTTACAAATATCTCTAATTCTTACTTGTTTTTAGCTTTCTCAAGCTTAACTTTCTTAAGCTCAAGCTTAATTAAAAACTTGCTCAAGCTTGCATTTTATTGCAAAACTTATGTAATTTTTAATTAATAAAAGTTCTAATCAACTTTTAGGAGGGCTTAATCCAATTTGTCCAAATATGTATAATTAGGTGTGACTAATCACATTGTCTACTACTTTGATTTAATCCAATTAAATCAAGACAAAGTTTAACAAATGGATTAATTCATTGTCTACCACTTTGATTTAATCCAATTAAATCAAGCTAAATACACATATAATTATATATTTGTAATTACCAAAATATCCTCCAATGTTAGAAATATTTATGAAATTACAATAAAGTCCTTATGTGATTTTGGATTAATACAATTAATCCAACTGGGTCAGAGTAAATAATTAATATTATCCAATAACACTTAATTATTTTAATTGATAATTATAATATCAAATATTATTTATTATCAAACATTATCGGCAACTCAAGTGCTCAACGAGTACACTTTATATTGTGGGACTTCTTAAGTTTAGACACGTTCGTCATATAAGCCTAGCTTATATGTACGCAATTCGACCACCTCTAAAATCGTGAAGAAGACGAACGACCTCTCTGAACTATACAAGTCGAGGTCATCACATATGTTTAACAATCCATCCGTCGTAGGCTATCCGAGTTGTGCTTAGGAAACATAAATTACACCGTTAAGTTTTTGAGGCGCACATCTCATATTGTCGACATGTCCATAATTCTTTACAACTAATCAGAACATTATTTCTGATATATATGATCCACCCAATGTGATCGACTTTAGCCAAAGTCTTAAGAATAGTGACTTACTCACATGAATATCTAAACCCCTTATGGCACACATACGGGCCGACAGATCCTATCTTGATACTCACTTGATTAACGAGTGCATCAGTCCACACCCAATGAACATCTAGCGGTCAGACCATGAAAGGTCTCTGATATATATGGCATCAAAGTGTGGAGGATCACACACAAAATCAATGTTATCATATAGTCAAAGGATCACATATGCTACTTCACTCGGGGAGATTCGTATTGACAGTGGTGTATACTTCCAACTATTGGAAATCACCTCTGAGTCATTCAATGTTCGTATTCGCTCCAACGAATACCCACATGTCTATACGAGCTTCTCTTGCTCATGGTACATCGGGTTAAACCATTGGAACTCCAATTCTAATATTTGACATGTGCTAGTCTTCTAGGTTATAGAATTTGACCGTATTCCAAAACTAGAATTTGACTGTATTCCAAAACTAACGGCTATGAATATTTACTTCAAGAATAGTTTATAATAGTAATAGTATCTCAATGTCGGACCACCCAGTGTCCAATAATACTAGGCCAGCTAATGATGGCCTGATGAAATTGATGGATGATAGAGATATTTTTTGGGTTGTCAATAGGGAAGACGATATTGGAATGTTATATATGTTGAATACAAGCGAATATTAGAGGGGAAAGAGGAAAAGTTCAAAAGAGCTTGCAGAGAATCCAAGGAATGTAGAGGAAAAATACAATATGAACGAATTTGTTTATGATTTTTAGGCATGGGTATTCGAAGAAATTCGAGGGTTGTCGGATCAATATTCCGAAAAAAAGAATAGAAATTTCACACATTCCATGAACATTGAAGTGGAAACTAAAGGGAAACTATGCTCGATTCGTCGTTTTGCTCCAACAGTCGGATGATGTTATGAGCATTATTCATAAAATTAACTTCATATAAATTATCTTACCAGTTATATATTATAAACAGTATAATACGTTTTAATTATAATTGAAAGTCTGCTCAAGGAAGATGTGAATATTTTACCAAACATACTCGAGCATTTTATAATCCATTAACGGGCTTTGGTGCAGAAAGACTGCTCAATGATGATGTGACTGTTGGGAAGCGGCCGCGAGTGCGCAGTGGAAAATAAAAATTATTATGCCGCTTTCCCTTTGCCCAAGACCCATTTGTTTTGATTATTCTACAAGCCTAGGCATGTTACTATATATTCTAAGCATAAAACTCATAAAACATGCAAAGAACATAAACCTAAACATGCTAACTATCATAAGAATTCTAATTAAAATAAAGAAAGAAAAAGACTTACTTGAACCGAAGACTCCTCCAGTCCTCCCTCCAATCTACAAGCTTTTCTCGAACTCAGCAAGCTCTTCCACGTTCCAAAGAGCCACCCAAGTGTGTGGCCTCCAAAGATGCACACACCAAAGCCAAAACTCAACGGCAAGACTACGCCTTGAGTGCACGAGTATTTTGCCCTTGGTGCTAGCCTAGGCAAATACCTCAAAACTTTTAACTCGAGGTTCCTTTAGTCAATTAGACTTAAGGATCCTCAAAATCAGTGGCTTACTCTTAAACTTTAGAGTTGCTCACTTATATAAACCCAAGATATGAAAGGTTTTTGTGTAAAAATTTGTGAAGAATTCTTTGGGTTTATATAATGCTCCAAAGACAACAAAATTAATTAAGAATCTGATGTGGGATAAAAGCTAATTTAATCTTAGCCATTGGATCTTAATTTAGTGGTTTAATGAGATTATAAAACCCTAATAAGAGTTTGGGCCGAATTGGAATTCAAAACAAATCACAAAAAAAATTACTATTCACGTTACTATTCGTATGAATAGTAATTTTTTTTTAATTCCAATTCCCAAAGTGCCTCTATCGTCATTCACCGATCCCTAATCCACTATGGAACCTCATAAATGATCTGTTCAATAATTAAACCTATTGAACCATTTATGAATAATTCCTACAGCAATCATATATGTTGTTATATTGTACTATGCACGGTTAACCATTGATTTCGACTTTGTTGTGTGTGACCTTTTGGGTTCCCCTCAAGTTGGACATGAAATAAATCGTGATAATTTAAACGAACATAATTTATCCTCCGATCAGATGGTCGTTCGATTTCAATGACTAAGGTTGACATCTAGCAACATGCCAAGACCCCCAAATAAGAAGGAAAGATATATATACCCATTATGTATGCGATTTACATAAGATACGGTTCATCGCCTCACTGTATCCCCACCTATTGACCTAGGGTACGAAAGTGTCTACCCATATGGTCAAAGATATGATGTTGATAGTGTCATGAATCGTGCTAACTTAAGAATCTCACATGATTCTTCCGTTGTGACCACAGTCTCAAGCACTGATCACACATATCAACCCGTGAACTGGAATACTACTCTTATAAGAAAATATTATCCGAGATAGTGGCGATTCTCTGTTGTATCTTTACAAACTTCATGTGTTTCAACAAATGACCCAATCATACCCTTATGATCAGATCTTTTGAACCGAGGAAGGAGAATGTCAAAGTTATTTGAACCACACATAAGATTGTAAAGACCTCAAGTCAAAGGACTAGTCATATAATCGATACATGAAAGTTCTCACAGACACATGGGATAAACATTCCATATGAAAACTTTCGGCGGTCAGTTCGACGGACACGAGCAACTCATGCATCCATGTGATACACCAAGTGGACGGATCTCCGCTAGTAGCCTATGAGATCGGATACCCCACTTAAGGGCGGATCATATCATGCTAGTCACTCCGCTTTGTGAACGCCCAGATTATTCACAAAACTATGACTATGAATATTTAAGAGTAATGATTCTCATAAGGCGTGGAAGCCATCGTCTTATTACTCCAAGGGCTTTATTACAGTGCTGATGATTCATATAAGTTATGTAAGACACGTATAATAAATATTGCCATTTTATTAATTAATGAAAATATTACAAATACATGTACATATAGCCCATCCACAAGTTGGGTATAGGCCATATACCTAACAGTGAGTATTTTATAATTTGTAACAGACATTTTCCTTTTAATTAACGGGCTTTTAATTAAATTTATGTATTTGCAATTACGACAAATCAAATCATATTTGCGGTTGATCAGTGAGCAGCAGGATAAAAATATGGAAATAAATCAACGAGCTGTGATTATGGATACATGGTTTTTTATAAGTATCATGATATTTCTTTTTAGATTTTGTGGTTGGCGATGATGATTGTTTATTTCAATTTTGATTGTAGATGTTAGTATATCAAGCTTGGAATGATTGTGTAGGTGACATTGACAATATCGAATTCAACGACAACTTTCTTTCATATTATCATACAAGTCCAGTACAATATTGGTCAACATCAATGGTGAGCACTGGGTCATGGTGGAAGTCAGTCTGGAAACAAGTCAAATATGGATTTGCGCTTCATGTATAAATGGGTATTCCGACAGAGAATTTTATGTGGAAGTCCAATTATTAAAGAAGATTCTCATAGTTTGGTTAGTCTAAAATGACTTCTACACTACTCGTCTTGAAATAGATAGCACCAGAAGCTGGAATATGACGCGACTTGCTGAAGGCATCCCACAACAAAGATCGGAAGTGGTGATTATGGTGTATTTATGGATTTTTATTTTATATAGGATGTATAATATATTATCCCAATTTGATTTGGAACATGGGGAATATTTTAAGAAGAAAATGTGCTTGGAATTGTTTAGTGACTATATATTGTAAAATTTGCTTTATATAGTGGTTGTTCAGTGTTTGTGATTATGTGTTCCGGTTTCTTTTTTTGATTATGTAAATACCGTCGTATTGTAAAAATTTCTTTATAGAGTGTCTCTGTCACTTAGTGTGATAGATTCTGTCACATTGAGCAATAGATTTCGTCGCACAGTTCGACATAATTCTATCATACTATTTCAAAATATACATGTTTGTAGACACTGTATTTTTATACATAACCCAATGATGAGTCTCTTATGAGAACACACCTGAAAAGTTTGGGAAAGTTGTAAGGTTTAATGCTGAAGAGAAAGAAACCTCGAAAGATCCAAGAGAACAGCCAAATCCCGGGCCGAACATCACCAATGTCCGGCTAGACATAACCATAATATCCGGCTGGACATACTCCAAATGTGGCCGGATATGCATCGGGTTTCCAATTTTGGAGAAATATTCGATCTCTTTCCTTCTTAGCTAATTTCCATAACACATTACTTTCCTTCTTAACTGATTTCCTTAACAGATAGATCTTTTCCTTATTAATCAAACCCACACATTATAAAAGGGGATCAAAACACACAAAAAATGACTGGATTCTTTTAGAACGTTAAGAAAACCAAAACACTATAACCCTAATTCCCATCTCCAGCAAGTCCTAGTAGCCAAACCGAACTTTCAGAAGTATTATCGGAGCCAAGTTACACTTAAAGGTATGACCTAAGGGCCCCAAAATATTTACTCTGTATCTTATTTTCCTAGTTCATTGAATTCGTATATCTGGTGGGACATACAATTGTCACACAGGAAATTCAGCAACTCAATTGGCTACATTTGGCCGCATGTGTTTCATAGTATATAGGATGGAAACTCAGACATATATTCCATATTCGACTTCGAATAGACGGTAATATTATTTTCACTGGGATATAACTCCACGTACCATGCGAAAACGAATGTGTGCGGCTTTGCATATATTTTTATCATCCTGCTTCTATCTTCTTTAATTGTTTAATTATTGCTTCACTGCTTTGATTCTTTTGCCACTCTATTATTATCATAATTAGTGTTATGTATGCTCCTACACTTTATGGTTATTGTTTCAAGCATGCTATACCCTTTTTATTTGTTGCCATGCATGCTTTTGTGCTTCTGTTTTACTCAGCATATCCGATCAGACTTCCAGCAAGTCCTGCCAGTCATTAATGTGATGACATAAATTCGGCTGGACGTTGATAAAAATTTCCGAACATTAAGTACCTAAAAAAATTCTTTCAAAGCTAGGCTGGAAAGATAAGTATCATGATCTATTTAATTTGCATTATATTATGATATTCACTGCTTCTGTATATTTACATCTATTGCTGTTATTAATTTACTACTTTTATTATCCATGTCTGCGCTATTATTTGCCTTTAAATTATTTCTATGTGTTATTTCATTAAAAGATATGGTGATACCTCTTTTGGAACTGGATATTATATTGGCATCAGTATTGGACTATTTTCTAACCCAAACAGGTTTAAGGTCAGACCTTGCGAGAGGTGTAGTGCGACCTTAAATCATTCACAGTATCTTGTACTGGGTAGCGACTGCTTTATTTTTCGGTTAGTCCCCTATGGACTATCCGTAGACTTTACGGGCTGCTAGCCCAACTGTGTCATAGTCACCGACATCATAGGTATATCGGTAAACCTGTTACGCTATTATAATGTTTATATATCAAAACACGATATTGTAAAACACATTCGAATATTTCTTACAAATAAATAATATGATTGGTACAATTTCTTCGGTTATAACATAACATTTGATTGTATAGCACATTCGAATATTTCTTATAAATAAATAATAGGATTGATACAATTCCATCGGTTACGACTAGATTCATTACAATGTGAATAATGTTGTATTCACAATTCCTTAGCTGTAAAAGTTATACATTGTTTTTTACGAACCGGATATATGAGTGTATTTCGGTGGCATTACTTTTCTTATAAGGATATCCACTGAAATTTCCTAATTATTTGATTCTCTAACTGGATAAGAAGAATGTGAATATGTTGTAACTAATGCATCATTTTTATAAAAATCACAACAAATGGCAACATAATCGACACGCTTGACTTGGCATGCGGTAATGGCGTGGCAACAAACTAGCCGATCAGGCTGGAATATTTTACAACTACATTAATTTTTTCTTAAATTGATAATTCTTTCTTTCATTTGTCCATCGGAAATTTGGAATTCATGATCAGATATGGGAAACACACTTATTCCATCAGCTTTCTTTCTCTTATAATCAACAATATTTTGGGCCCATGTAATTAATTCAGTTGTCATCCCTTCTTCTACGATCTTCCTATCATAAAACCATTTCTGCATTGTCTGTCTAAAGAATTCAACTACATGAGTAATCGGTATTTTACGTGCTTCTTTCATCATAACATTACAGCTATCTATGATATTAGTGGTAAGTATATTATATCTCCTACCATCAAAATGAGCCATACTCCAATTTGATACACCAACATCCTCTTCTAAGTATTTAGTTGCACCCGAGTGTATTACCCATAACCCACACATATGTTCATCAACATAATCGGATCATATAATTTTACAGTTATTATAAATATTGATATAAATTTATCCCATTTTGCAGTGAATATCTTGAATTTTTTCTTGATATTACATTGGACATGGTAAATATAGTTACAGTGTGTTATAGTAGGAAATACCTTGTAAACAGCCTTCTAAATGGACTTGAATTGATCAAAAATGAATACCAACTCCAGTACCCCCAATAACTTTTTGTAATTTCCTCATGAACCATTCCCACAATGTATCAGTTTACGATTCCACAGCCTCAAGAGTAATAGGACAAATCTGATTATTTCCATCTAAACATGTTATAACTAACATCATTCCCTTATATTTTCTCTTCAGATGAGACCCGTCCACAGCAATTACCAGCCTTATACACTACAAGAACCCCTTGACACAAAATCCAATAGCCAAAAAGTAATACATTAATCTATTTTCTGAATCTTCCATAATGTGATAAACAGAACCTGGGTTTTTGCTTCTCAAAACATAAGAGTATTGTGGTAGTAATGAATATGAATCTTGTGGGCTTCCTCGTATCAAATTTAGGGCAACTTCTTTGGCCCGATATGCTTGTATGCATGTCACATATACATTATACTCCACCTATTAGTCAGTGATTATAGTGTTGGGGTCAAATCAGGGAGGCGCAGCGGAAGGAGCGTTGTTCGGGCGAAATCATAGTTTAAAATTTTTAAACTTACGAATAAATTATTTAATATCCAATATTAATAATTCATTCATATTTAACCTAAACTTATTTATTCGATATCATATAACGACATAAATAATATAGAAACATCGCGAAACTTTTACGAAAATGTTTTTCCGCAAAAAATCATAAAACGCGTTTCCGGCCGAACCGACCGACCAATGCTCATGGGGACTGCCCAGGTCAGCCCCCAAAATATTTGTACAGTTCGTGAGCAGCCCGAACAGTGCCCAGTTCACTGTTTGGGCAGCCGTTGCCCGTAGCGTCGTTTTTCGTCATTTCCGCATATTTTCACTCCGAAACAATTTCCGATAAATATTTTCTTGGGAAATTAAAATAAAATAATTTATTATAATTACTCAATAAATAAAAACTGAATTTTTATCTCAAAAATCAGATTTATCATTAATTGCTTTGAGACCCCAATACTTTACAAATTAATCATTTTGGTCCTTAAATATTCAAATACATATTTAATTGATTCCAAATCAATCCCAAAATAATTTATACAATTTGCAACATAATCCAGAAACTTTTCCAGAAATTCTAAATTGCCCAGTAATTTTCCAGAATTACGAAAATAGCCCAGATTTTATATTAATTGCAATTTGGCCCAATTTGTTCAAAACACATCAAGATCAAATCCAATCAATCCCAAATTTGACATACATCAAATATACATCAAATTATAACATATATATGAAAAGCCCCAAATTTGAGTGGGTTAAGAACCCTAATTTCATAAATTACTCAAATTGGGCAATTTACATTAAATTGATATTATTCTATACTTTAATCTTCAAATTACCACACCAATTAAATCTCACCATCATTAAATTAATCAAGAACAATTCTAGGCTAATTATGAATGGCTAATTAACTCTAGAATGTCAACTTTAATTTTCTAATTAATTTATTAAGCTTAATTACATTAATAAGCAAATAAATTAATTACACGTGCAAACATCTTTCCAACAAGTCTGAAACCAATTTAATTACATACTTTAAGAGTAGAGAAAATTCTAAGAACACATGTTGAAGCTTAGAAACATGGAAAATTTTTCTAGTTGAAGAAAGTTGGAAAATACTTACAAAATCAAAATTTCCATAAGCTTTTTCCTTTGTTCTTCAAGCTTTTTCTCTCAAACCCTTTTGTAATTTTATTTGGTAACTTGTGTTCTATTTGAAAAACAAAACAAAAATTCTTATGTATTTTTTTTTCAATATTGTCGTGAATATAGAAAAAAAATTGGATAAAGAAATTTTACAATTTGTTTTACTTTAATTGGTACACATTTTACTTAATAACAAGATAACATTTATCTAATACTAAAGTAAACTTAAATGTGTTCCAATGGAAACATGCCATTTTCAAACTTTAATAAAGTAAATCATGTCATAAGATATTGTTACTTTAATTATTTTAATCATATAACATTTATATAATTAAATAATTAAATACAAATATCTTAAATATATGTATTATATTTACATTAAATATTTCAAATACATATATTAATGATAAATGTCAAATATCACAATTTGATATTTAATTAATGTGTATTTAATAAAATCAAGTATTAAATAAAAATACACATTATTTCGAAAATGACGATTAGGTCCATTTTACATGTATTTTCCGTTTAACCGTTAAACGAGTTATAAATAATCAGTATTATTCATAACAGTTGCCCTAGTGCTTTACGAGTGTATTTCATTAGTGAGACTATCTAGTTTCAGGCATATCTGTCACAAAATCTAATTTCGTGTCCATAATTCACCCACCCAAAAATTATGACGACCACCGATAAACTCGTTGAATCATGCAGGTCGAGGTCACTGCATACGTATAATCCCTCCGTCATAGGTATCCGGATTATCCCAGAGATATAGATATAAACGTCAAATCTCTATAGGAATAATCTTGTCGATGTATCTATTAGCAATTGACCGGCGTAAACACACACGTATAACGCAAGCGCACGTATCGTTCAAGTAGTATAAAAATATCGATCCCACGAGGACTTAATTCCTACTGTTGTTATTAATTATTGAATCTATTTATTTACAAATATCTAATTGAGGGTGAAGAGAATGATTGTTTGATTGGTTGAAAGTGGTTTTACAAAATAAATAAATAAATAAAAGACAAAAGAAAATACTAAGGAAAATAACAAAAGACACAAAGATCTAGGGTTGTGAATCCTTCTAATATCTTTTAAAAGATGAAGTGATTATTTTATGTTTGTGTAATAAATCAGTTTACTAACCTGAAACACTAAATTATGCAAAAGCCTCTGTCGATGGTCAGATGCAAATACCCAGTTAACCCAATTGAACCATATGTCTATGTCAACCAAATTATCTGGATTCATTAAGTTTAAGTTCCAATTATGGCTACCCCGCCGACAGGTATATTCATATCCTGTAAGGAAATCTATTAAAGGGTTATCTATCCTCAAGGAAGATCGTGGGCTATTAAGTCTAAGGCTGAAACCTAAAATCCCTATGTCTAGTTCATTTTAGATTTACCACATCAATCTTATTGGTGATCAGACAACAAGAAGCATTAAGCTTAAGACTTAATAAGTAAACCTTTAAATTACCCAAACTATAAAATAACCCCTTATAAACCGGTGATATTAGAATTCATCACAACCCCAGATACTAACACATAACTAGGGCTAGTAACAACTTTAAAGTAAAAGACATAAAGTAAAAATACTGAAAAGTAAAAGACATAAAGTAAAACTGAAAAGTAAAATAAAATAAAATGCTAAGGTAAAAGGAATTACTTTTACTACTACTAATTTAGATATCTCCCATAAAATAATATATAAACTTATGATTCTTTTTCCAACCAGCCATATACGCGGTAACCTGATTAAGTCAAATTAAGTCCAACCAGCCATAAAGGCGGAACCAAAATTAAATTGCCAACCGACCAATATGGCGGTATCCTTTATTAGTCAGGTTTAAACCAGATTAAAATGAATTACCAACCGACCAATCTGGCGGTATCCTTTTTAAGTCAATATTTTAAATAGTGAATATATTATTTTTAAGGGAGATTAATCTAAATAGTAACAGTAAAAGAATTACCTTTCACCCTAGCTGGGGAAGTTACCTCCTCATAGTGAATAGTAAAAACTGTAAAAAGTAAAAAGTAAAAATTAAATTACTATTATTACAAAACGTAATTAAAATTATTTACAAAACTAAAAATTAAAAACTAAAAACTAAAAACTAAAAGAATCTAGAGAGAGAAACTCTCTCTTAGAAAGAATATAAGAGAGAGAGTGGTGCACTGAATTCTGAAATCTCGAGCTCAATTTATAGGCATCGGTAGGGTTCCAGCGTCGCGACGCCAGGGCCCTCAGCGTCGCTACGCCAGATTTGTCGACATGGCACGCTCTGGTTCGCCGGTTTGAAGATTCTGGATAAGCTGATAAGGTGACACGTGGCAGAGTGGTTGGGCTTCAATTATTGTGACACGTGGCGGCTTCTGATTGGTCGCTGAGATTCTTATTCGCCACGTGTCAGATAAGGATTAGATACTCAATTATTGATGCTGACGTGGCGATGACGTGGCGATGACGTGGCGACACGTGGGAAAGAGACTGTCGGCACCGTAGAATTACGACACGTGGCACTTCTTGATTGGCTGATGATGACGTGGCGGTGACGTGGCGGTGTTGACTTGTTGACTTGATGATGTGGCTGATGACATGGAGATGACACGTGACACACGTGGCGATGATGACTGTCGGCACCGTATGATGCTAACACGTGGCACGGCACATGTTAGCAGATCGGCTGTGATGGTGACACGTGGCACGGTGCATTTTAGCAAAGTCAAACTTTTCTCAGATTCTGATTTGTGGACCCGGCGCACGTTAGCACTGTTCGGTGCATTTTAGACGTCGCGACGCGGAAAGCTTGGCGTCGCGACGCGCTTAAGACCAAAATATCCATGTTGACGCATTTTTGTCCGTTTTTGCCCCAAATTGCCTCCAATGCTTTCCAAACTTTATTTATCTACAAAATAACACAAAACATATCAAAACGTTCACAAAACTCAAGAAACTATACAAAATATTAGGTTAAATGAGTGGGAAATAGTGGTATAAATACCACTCATCAGCAATCTTTAAATAACATTCGGAACTCACTTCCGAAGTATACTATGACCATAGATTTAACAGATTGCTAATCACATTTGGACTATCTATGATCTGTACACAGAACTGACGAATCCTATCTTAATACACACAGGATATCATGAGCATGAGTCTACACCCAACGAACAGGCGGAGGTTTGATCTAAATAGATCGATGACGTGACTGCCATCTAAGTGTGGATGATAACTCATATATCCACAGTGGTATCTCAAGTCAAAGAATCATTATGCTATTCAACCCGAGAAGATTCCTATTGATGTTGGTGTACCATCTATTAGGAAATCTTCGGTGAGTCGTTCAGTGTTTATCAAATAAACACCTACACGTCTATACGAGTCTCCCAAGACTCATGGTTTATTGGGATAAACCATCGGACCAAGTCCGATATACGACATGTACTGGTCTCAGCGGATTTTACTAACCGAACCGTTTAAGTAAATCTTGACCAGGAACTGAATTTGAGGATATACAACTTATAGTGACACTTCCCAATGTCAATTACAAACTATGTTGTAATTGTGCACTACATTGTAAATCCTAAGGTCTTTGTCTAATATATATACATATCACTAAACCAGATTTAGTTTCAATCTAATCGAAATTAGATCGAATACGTATATAAAAGACATAAGGTGCTACCATTAAATTAGTAATATTATGGAAAAAGATATTGCTCGTATTCATGAATCAGACATAAATACGATCCGGATTGGCGCTCTGAGCACCAACCCTAACAATTTCTCCCACTTGCTCCAGTGCCAATCCATGGTATCATATACACATCCCAATGTGTATCACATACTCATGGCCCTCTAGGACTCACCTAGCGCTCAAGAGGTAGGTAACAACAAGTAAGCCCACTATGACATATTGAGTTTGTCCAACAAACACAATCATTTTCCTTAGTAAACATCATTCATATTCTTGTAGAAACTAAGTTCTACATCAATATGACTCAGATGCTATATCAACATTGTGCTTCAGCTTCTAAATTGTCTAAGTATTTATGGATCAAATCCAAAATACTTTGTAGACAACCGCAAACACAATACTAATAACAAACTTCTAATCTACGAGGTCACTTTGCAACTTCATAAGTCAATACTTCATAAGTTACAACTAATTCTACTCATACAGTAGAATCATCTGTGACACTCTCACTGCATGTATCTGACTCTTTATGACGTAGACTGTCTAACGTCATAATTGGACTCAAAACTAATCGGACCCTAATGGTTGCGAACTTTATTCTCCATTAATTAGAAACTCATTCTTAATATCTCAAAGATGATAAAGAACATGTTCCATGACTCATCTTATGGTCTATAGAATATCAAAATAACTCGTACAATTACGATTAAATTGATATCTCTAATCGTACTCAATATAGTATTCATTATGCCATCATCCTATGATGCATAAGATTGATTAGACATTCTAATCAATATCTCTTTCGACAAAGGAATCATCATTTACGAAAGATGAATATTATATTCATTAGACACACTAACTGTCAAACAGTTATACTAACTGTCACACAGATAGTCTCACTGTGTCCAGAAGTATCTCACAAGTCTCTTAGTTTTATATCTTATATAAAACTTTATATCAAATATAATAGAGACCACTCCCACTGCTTTCATGGAGAAAATAAGACTCAGGTAAACCTTTTACCTTATTAACATCTCATTATTACCTTAATAATGAAAATGTCATTATGATGTAAAATACTAGATAGAAATTTGTACGCTCCCACTAACATTTCTATCCCATATGTATTCTCTATGCTTTGATAAAATCAGACAATCTGACTGATATCAAAATTAGAAAACACAAATTTCCAGAAAGCTCATCCGAGTCTACAATAGGCTCTATAAACTAATATACTAAATTGTAATCTTAGCATAATACAAACTCTAGGGCCATTCCAAAATGAATTCTTCAAACTAAGAAATCACAATGGATCTCTTATCTGAAGAAACCATTCAGAAACACCATTTTGTATTCTTTAGCTAAAATATACAATTTAATATCAGCATTAACCATCAGATCTTAAATTATTCAATCAGTGTGACTAGAGACAAGTTTCCTCAGAATCTATAATAGATTGCTGAGTATAACTTTTTCTCACTGTCATACTATAAAGGTCAAACCTTTAATAAACTCACTTTACTTTTGCTGTGCAAACCATTTGCACATTTTATGAACGATTCATAACTAAATCTCAATCAAGTTCCAAACTTGTTCGTAGTAGGTTATGAACAAACTTAGATCTATGGTTTAATGCTAATTTCCGAAATCGATATCAAATATCGCTCCCACTATAAGTTATAGGATAATTTTCTTCGATAAGAAAACAACAGAACAATTAAGTATCCAATACTTTGCGAATGATTCTAACATCCTATATCACTTATATGGAAGCAATTAAAGGGCATTTTCATCTTATTAATTATGTAGTTCCATTTATAGTTTATCACCGTATTTGACTTCAATAAGTCAAGTCTTTTCTACAATAGTCAACATCAAATGTTACACACTAAGTAATAAACAATTTTATTACTCGAGATCGTAGAAAATATATTTTATTAAATAGAATACAATATTCCATTAAATAAAATAAATGATAAAAATCTACTCGTACCTCCGAGGCGCAAGTACAGTTCAATTATATAACCTATTATATAAAAGAAAGATTCAAATCTCAAACATTTCAAGATTCGAATTTTCTACTTATACACATCATATACGTAACTGTAGAAACTATAGAACCTAAATTAAAAGGATGAATAAGTGTTACTGGAGCATAACCCCAAGAGTATTGAAACTAATTCAGTAACATTCAATATCCGCAGAATCAAATCGTATAAGATTCGATTTCTTCCATTAATCAATTCCATCAATATGGAATCGTGGAAGAATAATATTGTTGTAAGAATTATATTCTTCGAATAACCTTAGAACTAATTGCCATTAATTCATATGTTTGATCGTATCAAACATCTTTGAACAATTCAAAGGCTCACGATGAATTTTAAAGATACAATTTTCAAAACTTCAGATCGAATATATTTGAACCAGTCAAAATATTATATCCATGTTTCATCAGAAACACGTAACTAAGTCACGACAGTTCATTGACTAAGTTACGAAGTAAAGAAAACTACCTTAAACAATTTACAATTCATTAAATTACATACATCTAATGTATCAGTTCAATAAATTTCCCGGTCCAATGACAATCATTGGTTAAATGAGATTTAATCACCTTCCCGAATACAATATTCATTAAATTGATAAGGATATGTGGTGTGATCTGGTATTAAACCATCATTTACCATATGGTATAAACATCCAATACTTAAGTGATAAAATGTCATAAAATAATGTTCTAAATTATTTACCTAACCGAATATTTTTCTTAATGTTTATCTATTCCTTAATGACACTACTAGTCATTTTAAAATATGTAACAATTGTTTACAAAGAACAAGTAACTATCAAATAGTCGCAAGTTCTGATATCAAATATCGAAATAATCATTCAACAATATTTTAAATAATTAGATGGAAGATATGATATCCAATATCTATAGTTGTTGTATTATTATAATAATTTCTATACACATCTTCTTTCTTTAGCTTTATTATTTACTTTCAAATTATTTACAACATTTGCAAATAATCGAAAAATAAATTGTGTCTGACACGTGACCTTTGAATGTCACTTAAGCCAAGAAATGTCATTATTAGATAAACAAATATATAATGGGGTTTTCTTAATGCCAGTGAAGAATCTCGAGACATGAATCAATTCATGTCAATCTTTACTGCACAAGAAACTATTTTGTCTAGAAGGATTATATCATTATCTATTCTAATCTAGAACATATTCTAGAAATGTGCAACCATAATTGAAGTGAGAAAACATATATAATATGCTTGCAGTGGATAAAAGTTTAATTATATCGAACTAATAGAATAAGGAACAACATGAGCGACAATTTACATAATATTACACACCGCATAAGTTAAGGATTTTTAACCTAGCAGTGCCTCCCACTACTTTACGTAATACCGTAATCCCCAACGGAAACGAGAATTCAATAATTAAATTGAATTCCATAATGGGAAGTGGACCCCATGAATATATTTCAACTCACAGCTTTGACACGTTCTCGCCTACGTATATTCATTAGGTAGACAACTCATTGTCAATCACACTCACTGTGACTCTTGGGTTTGGTCCTGATCGTTTCTCATTATGACAGCTTTGGCACGTTCACAAGGAGGCGTATCAAGGTTAAACTTGTCAATGACAAATTCAAGCTACCGATGTAGTCCTGACAGCTTTGGCACGTTCAGGATTTCCACTTTCACTTGAATTTGTCTCTTATCATATAAGTTCTACCGGTGTAAATGAACTACCTTCAACCATAACTGCACAGCTTTGGCACGTTACAGCCATAGCATCATGAAAACATTTACATCCGTATTGACAAGGCGGACGAAGAAACAAGTATTCCTAATACTAGTCACTTTCTTAAAACCTTATTGAAATCGGGGATTTTCAAACAAAATATGCTTTTATTTTATTTAATCAAATTAAATAAACACATGCATGTATTAAGTAATAAATAAACTAAACATTCAATTTTAAAGGGCTAATCATATCGGGCGTTCAGGATCAGACTCACTCTGATACCATTTTTGTTGGGGTCAAATCAGGGAGGCGCAACGGAAGGAGTGTTGTTCGGGCGAAATCGTAGTTTAAAATTTTTAAACTTACGAATAAATTATTTAATATCCAATATTAATAATTCATTCATATTTCACCTAAATTTATTTATTCGATATCATATAACAACATAAATAATATAGAAACATCGAGAAACTTTTGCGAAAATGTTTTTCCGCAAAATAGCATAAAACACGTTTCCGGCCGAACCGACCGACCAATGCTCATGGGGACTGCCCAGGTCAGCCCCCAAAACATTTGGACAGTTTGTGGGCTGCCCGAACAGTGCCCAGTTCACTGTTTGGGCAGCCGTTACCTGGTAGCGCCATTTTTCGTCGTTTCCGCATATTTTCACTCCGAAACAAATTCCGAAAATTTTTTTCTTGGGAAATTAAAATAAACTAATTTATTATAATTACTCAATAAATAAAAACTGAATTTTTATCTGAAAAATCAGATTTATCTTTAATTGCTTTGAGACCCCAATACTTTACAAATTAATCATTTTGGTCCTTAAATATTCAAATACATATTTAATTGATTCCAAATCAATCCCAAAATAATTTATACAATTTGCAACATAATCCAGAAACTTTTCCAGAAATTCGAAACTGCCCAGTAATTTTCCAGAATTACGAAAATAGCCCAGATTTTATATTAATTGCAATTTGGCTCAATTTGTTGAAAACACATCAAGATCAAATCCAATCAATCCCAAATTTGACATACATCAAATATACATCAAATTATAACATATATATGAAAAGCCCCAAAATTTGAGTGGGTTAAGAACCCTAATTTCATAAATTACTCAAATTGGGCAATTTACATTAAATTGATAAAATTCAATACTTTAATCTTCAAATTACCACACCAATTAAATCTCGCCATCATGAAATTAATCAAGAACAATTCTGGGGCTAATTATGAATGGCTAATTAACTCTAGAATGACAACTTTAATTTTCTAATTAATTTATTAAGCTTAATTACATTAATAAGCAAATAAATTAATTATACATGCAAACATCTTTCCAACAAGTCTCAAACCAATTTAATTACATACTTAAAGAGTAGAGAAAATTCTAAGCAACACATGTTGAAGCTTAGAAACATGGAAATATTTTTCTAGTTGAAGAAAGTTGGAAAAATACTTACAAAATCAAAATTTCCATGATCTTTTTCCTTTGTTCTTCAAGCTTTTTCTCTCAAACCCTTTTGTAATTTTATTTGGTAACTTGTGTTCTATTTGAAAAACAAAACAAAAATTTATTATGTATTTTTTTTCAATATTGCCGTGAATATAGAAAAAAATTGGATAAAGAAATTTTACAATTTGTTTTACTTTAATTGGTACACATTTTACTTAATAACAAGATAACATTTATCTAATACTAAAGTAAACTTAAATGTGTTCCAATTGAAACATGCCATTTTCAAACTTTAATAAAGTAAATCATGTTATAATATATTTGTTACTTTAATTATTTTAATCATATAACATTTATATAATTAAATAATTAAATACAAATATCTTAAATATATGTATTATATTTACATTAAATATTTCAAATGCATATATTAATGATATATGTCAAATATCACAATTTGATATTTAATTAATGTGTATTTAATAAAATCAAGTATTAAAAAAAATACACATTATTTTGAAAATGACGATTAGGTCCATTTGCATGTATTTTCCATTTAACCGTTAAACGAGTTATAAATAATCAGTATTATTCATAACAGTTGCCCTAGTGCTTTACGAGTATATTTCATTAGTGAGACTCTCTAGATTCAGACATATCCGTCACAAAATCTAATTTCGTGTCCATAATTCACCCACCCGTAAATTATGACGACCACAGATAAACTCTCTGAATCATACAGGTCGAGGTCACTGCATACGTATAATCCCTCCGTCACAGGTATCTGGATTATCCCAGAGATATAGATATAAACGTCAAATCTCTATAGGAATTATCTTGTCGACGTATCTATTAGCAATCTTTAAATAACATTCGGAACTCACTTCTGAAGTATACTATGGCCATAGATTTAACAGATTGCTAATCACATTTCGACTACTTATGCTCTGTACACAGAACTGACGGATCCTATCTTGATACACACAGGATATCATGAGCATGAGTCCACACCCAATGAACAAGTGGAGGTCTGATCTAAATAGATCGGTGACGTGACTGCCATCTAAGTGTGGAAGATAACTCATATATTCACAGTGATATCTCAAGTCAAAGAATCACTATGCTACTTAACCCGAGAAGATTCATAGTGACGTTAGTGTACCATCTATTAGGAAATCTTCGGTGAGTCGTTCAGTGTTTATCAAATAAACATCTACTAGTCTATACGAGTCTCTCAAGACTCATGGTTCATTGGGATAAACCATCGGACCAAGTCCGATATACGACATGTACTGGTCTCAGCCGATTTTACTAACCGACCTGTGTCAGTAAATCTTGACCAGGAACTGAATTTGAGGATATACAACTTATAGTGACAATTCCCAATGTCAATTACAAACTATGTTGTAACTGCGTACTACATTGTAAATTATGGGGTCTTTGTCTAATATATATACATATCACTAAACTAGATTTAGTTTCAATCTAATCGAAATTAGATCAAATACGTATATAAAAGACAAGATGTGATACCATTAAATTAGTAATATTATGGAAATATGTATTGCTCGTATTCATGAATCGGACATAAATACGATCCAGATTGGCGCTCTGAGCACCAACCCTAACATATAGCTCATGGAGCGTATGGTTGTTTCCCATCGTATACTTTTCCTTAATCGTGTAACAAAAAACATTACTCATTTTTGTTTGCATATGATTATGATTGTTAACATCATTTCTACATATGTGCAATTCTAAAACATCACATATATTTACCACCTAAATTGTATTGTTGTTGTTGTTTTTGTCCGACCGTGTCACTTAAAATCGCCATTTACAATAATTTACTGTACAATGGGCTTCGAACTGTGTTGTTGACGACCTAGTCACCCTAAATTCAAACTTTTACGTAATAGCCATTATGCCTAATTCCCTCTGCATCACCTTCTTCTCACTAAAAATCTTGTATTGACAAATTCCATCACAATTAAAAAATCTGGAGCGTATGTATCCGATGATAAAACTTGAGGCATTCACATAAACTAATTGTGTGTAGTTGAGATGTTACTGTAATGATGACTTTTAGTTACAGCACGAAAACCATCAGTTTCTACAAATTCATCTAATTGCCCCATATGATAACCAATCTCATTAAATAAAGATTCATAATGTCGTGTTTCAAAACTTGAACTTGCCAAATCTATGCGGTCATTGAATGAAGATGAATGTTCATTGAATAAAGACACATGGTCTTGAGATGTTGGTTCGTAAATGAAAGGCTTGCTTATCAATGTCATATGACGTTCAGTTAATGCTTTAGAAGTCCTCGAATAGAATTTCAAATATATAAAAATCCTAATCGTTTCATCATCAGTTATTTCAATAGGTTCGAAAAGTCCATGGCTATTCAAATTCATCGGTAAATCTTGTTGGAGTTGGAGTTGGTTCTTGGAGCGCCATTCTGAATAATGTTTTGTACATTTTATTATCTATTAATAAAATAACTATATTTTCATTTCAAACCATATTAATGGTAATGTCATTATGAATATTAGATTGATGTATAAATATGCTAAGAATGGCATCGACCTTAGAATAGTCTTGTAGTAAAACTGGACACTACGTGGTCCGACATTGGGATAATATTACTATTAGAAATTATTCTTAAAGTAAATATTCTTAGTCATTGGTTTTGGAATACGGTCGAATTCCTATAACCTATAAGAGTAGCACATGTCGTATATTGGAATTGGAGTTCAAATGGTTTAACTCGATGTACCATGAGCTTTGAAAGCTAGTATAGACGTGTGGGTATCCGTTGAAATGAATACTGAATGACTCACAAGTGATTCCTAATATTTGGAAGTATACACTACCGTCAATAGGAATCTCCTCGAGACAAGTAGCATATGTGATCCTTTGACTATAGGATGTCATTGATTTTGTGTGAGATCCTCCGTACTTTGATGTCATGTATGTCACAAACCTTTCATGGTCTGGCCTTTAGATGTTCGTTTGGTGTGGACCGATGCACTCGTTAATCAAGTGCGTATTAAGATGAGATCTTTCGGCTCGTATGTATACCATAAGAGGTTTAGGTATCCATGTGAGCAAGTCACGATTCTTAAGACTTTGGCCAAAGCCGATCACCTATGGTGGATCACATTAGTTGTAAAGAATTATGGACATGTCGACATGAGATGTGCGCCTCGAAAACTTGATGGTATATTCTATGTTTCCTAACCACAACTCGGATAGCCTACGACAGAGGGATTGATAAACATATATGATGACCTCGACTTGTATAGTTCAGAAAGGTCGTTCGTGTTCTTCGCGAATTCGGAGGTGGCTAAATTGGGTACATATTAGCTAGGCTTGTATGAAAGTGTCTGGACATAGAGATTCCTACAATATGAAGTGTACTCCTTGAGCACTTGGGTAGCCGATAATTTTTTGATAATAAATAATATTCGATATTATAATTTCAACCAAGATAATCAAGTGTTATTTGATGACATTGATTATTTACTTTGACATAATTAGATTAATTGGATTAATCAAGAATTACATGAGGGCTGTGTCGTAATTTCATAAATATTTCTACCATTTGAGGATATTTTGGTAATTGCAAATATGTAATTATAAGTGTATTTAGCTTGATTTAATCGGATTAAATCAAAGTGGTAGACATGTAACTAATCTATTAATTAAACTTCATCTTGATTTAATTGGATTAAATTAAAGTGGTAGACAAAAGTAATTAGTCACACCTAATTATAAATATTTGGACAAATTAGATTAAGTCTGCATAAAAGTTGATTAGAACTTTTATTAATTAAAAATTATCTAAATTTTGCTATAAATACAAGCTTAAGCAAAGATTTTAATCAAGCTTAAGAAATCTTAAACAAGCAATTCCTAGAGAAGTTAACCTAAGAAAGAGAAGTGTTTATAGAAGTTTTGGAGGATCTCTACAATATTTCAACAATGAGAAATCAAGATTGGATCTTGAAGTGAAGCTTGCTAACATTGGAATCAAGATCGGATCTTGGAGTCAAGCTTGTTAAACCATGGAAGTTCTCCAACCATTTCAACAAAAGAGAAGGAGATTGAATATTTGTATCAAGCTTACTAGATAATAATTGATATTCTCTTAAGTTATGTTCTTCATTAGTGAGTTTTCATTAGTGAGAAATATAGTGATGAATTATGAATTGGATGCATAATAACATAGCTTAAAGTTAAAATTAGGCTAATGAATTGTGTTAGGATGCTTTAGAAATATAAACATAATATGCTTGTAATTGGGTCAAATATGCTCATGTTAGACATAGAACAATTAATAAGAGTCTGGAACTCTAGATTAAAGCCTAGAGCTATGACTACCATTCTAGAATCACTTGACCACCTTTGAGTGACCTAAAATTTTTCATGAGTCATTTCATTGTGGGATTCTATTTTGGTTTGTTTTTTGATTCAAACAAATGCATAGTTATTAATAAGGGGAAAATACTTTTACCTGTGATTCTCATTTTCCCTCCAAAAAGAAGCCTCAAAATTCTTACTAGGCCTCAAAATTCTCAAGACCCATCTTGTGAAACCTACTTATGGCCCAACGAGTAAGAAGGGACGAACCTAGTCGTCGACTTGGGACATTCTGAAGGGAATTGACTCAGGTAACTTACAAAAGAACAACTTTCTTTGAAGATCTGGAACCTCAATTTTCCCCATTCGACAAATGAAGAAATTTGTTCTTCTTGGACTGTATGGAACCTTATTCATCGGTCCCTAACAATCTCAGTCAACAATGAATCATCTTCCATGTATGACATCTTCTCCAAATAGTAGGATTGATTATCTTCTTCTCAGTCGACACAAAGATTATACGTTCTTACAAGAGAATCTCTCAGGCCAGATGACATGACATGGTTATCTGGAGAGCCATCAATTTCCCAGAAGACGTAGATCCCAAACGACAGATATAAACATCATTACCTCGCTACTAACCATATTCTTGATTTCATATAGGCAACATCATATGCCAAATAAGTTCCAGTTGACACGACAATGTGAACCGTATGGTATCGTTAGCCAACTTCCAGATTCTATCAAAAAATTCAGACGACCTAGTATCCAGACGAAAGGTAAAAGTATTTTCTCCTTATTACTAACCATGATTCGTGGTTTCAAGCTCGCGGGCAATGTCATACGAAAAAACTACAGTCTTGAACCTTCATTTGGTCCAGACGACATTGAAGACTCCCATGGCCCTTCTCAGGACCATTCGGCTGAAGATTATCATGGCCTTCATCTGGTCTAGCCAACGAGAACATTCCCATTGGCTCTTGTAGAGTCAACATCAAGACCTAGACTTTCATCTAGTCCATACGACATTGAAGACTTCTCCGGTCCTTCTCAGGACCAATCGATAGGAGATCATCATGAACCTTCATATGGTTTAGTCGACGGAAAAACTCCCTCTGGCTCATGTAGAGTCAAGATCAAGACATGGATCTTCATCTGGTCCAGACGATATTGAAGACTCCTCTAGTCCTTCTCAAGACCAGTCAGTTGGAGATCAACTTGAATATTTATGCGGTTCAGTCAACGGGAACACTCCCAATGGCTCATGTAGAGTTAAGATCAAGACATTCATCTTCATCTGGTCCAGACAATATTGAAGAATCCCCCGGTCATTCTCAGGATCAGTAGGCTGGAGATCATCATGAACTTTCATCTGGTTCAGGCGATGGGAGATCATCATGAACCTTCATCTGGTTCAGGCGATGGGAACACTCCACATGGCTCATATAGAGTCAAGATCAAGACCTGGACCTTTATCTGGTCAAGACGACATTGAAGACTCCCATGGTCATTCTCATGACTAGTCTGCTAGATATCATCATGAACCTTCATCTGGTTTAGTCGACGGGAACACTCCTCATGGCTCATGTAGAGTCAAGATCAAGACATGGACCTTCATCTGGTCCATATGATATTGAAGACTCCCATGGTTATTCTCAGGACCAGTCGGCTGGAGATCATCATGAATCTTCATCTGGTTCAGTCGACAGGAACACTCCACATGGTTCATGTCGAGTCAAGATCAAGACCCGGATCTTCATCTGGTCCAGACGACATTGAAGACTCCCATGGTCATTCTCACGACAGTCGGATGAAGATCATCCTGAACATTCATCTAATTCAGTCAACGGGAACATTCCTCATGGCTCATGTCGAGTCAAGATCAAGACCTCGACCTTCATCTGGTCCATCTGATATTGAAGACTCTCTTGGTCTTTCTATGGACTAGTCGGCTGGAAATCATCCTGAACCTTTATCTAGTTCAGTTGACGGGAACATTCCCCATGGCTCATGTCGAGTCGAGGTTAAGGCCTAGACCAATATCTTATCCAGAAGACATTGGAGACTCCTATGACCGATTCCAAGATCATCATCGAGACTAGTCGACTGAGGATCATCCTAGATCTTTATAAGACATCTGACATAACCAAATGACGTCAACATTAAGGTACGCTTACATGCTTTCATCTAGTCCCAGGCAACATACTCGTCAAGTACTCTCCAAGTCAATGACTTCTTGACTTAGATAGTAGAGGACAAACTGTACGAGTCAAATTTAGACCAAGGAAAAAATAGTATTTTCACCTCAGGCCCCATGTCAGATAGAGCCGAAATCCCTTCAAATAGCCGATTCATGAGCCAAGGTTGGGCCAATGATCTTAACACTTCTCAGGCCCATTCACCAGGAAAAGCCTACAAGATAATCAATTGACCTTCCAATAGCCAAATCGAAAAATGTCTTTGTCATAATTAATTACTCTCCACGTGATCAACCATTTTTGACACGAAATGTTAAGTATTTAAACAAATTAGTGGGATCCACATCATAAATGTGACATTGAATTCCACAGCCTATAAAAGGATGCATAACTCATAGTTGCAAATGAGGAAAATGAAAGCATTTTTATTTAAGCTCTAAAAGCATTTCGCCCTACATACATAGGCCGACCACCCTCGTTGCAGTCCTTGGAGGCCTAGGTAACCTCAGACCTCTCTCTTCCTTATTTTTTGCTCATCTTCATCACTGACTTGAGCGCCGGAGTGCCTACGGCACCCACCACACCAGTGGATAGAGACTCCCCGCTCACTCTACCTTTGTTTTTACAGGATCGCTAGTGCGCCATCATATAAATTCTCGATTGTGGACCTCAGGCAAAAATCAGTGTCTACACCATTCTAGAATCATTTGACCACCTTTGAGTGACCTAGTATTATTCATGAGTCATTTCATTGTGGGATTCTATTTTGGTTTGTATTTTGATTCAAACAAATACATATATGAATTTAGAATACATGTATATTAGTTGTATAACATGTGTTGGTGGTGGTTTTGATGCTAAAATTTGATTTTAGGTGTATTGAAGTATTAGGAGAAAATTGAAAGTGTTTAGTATTGGTTTGAAGTTGAAAATGCTCTTTACTTAGGGCAGCATCGCGACACCGAGCATCAGACCTATGAGTGTCGCGACGCTCACCCTTCCATATCGCAACACTAAGATGGTTAGCTCTCGCAGTTTGGGGAATCTCGATGCCCAAGCCTCCGTGTAGCGACGAACATGGTCGATGAATACTGAAACTTCATTTTCTCTGTTCCGGAGTTTTTGGTCTCCGTTTTGGTCCTCATTTTGTCCTACGGACTCGAAACGAAATTTAATTTCACATAAAATATTTTAAAATACACTCATGCTAGATATTCATGGGTTATACCTACTTTCATTGTACGGGGTTCCGATCTGATACTAGGTGTTCCACATCCACCCCAACAGAATGGTATCAGCACAGGTCTTAACCTCACAACATATGTTTTGAATCTAAACAACAGTAATTTTAATTTAATTATGCATAAGTCATATTGGATATGCATTGTATGTTATTAAATTAAAATTTTAATTTTGACCCAAGCATGTTAATGAATTGATTGTTATAAATCTCTCGTGATTATGTGATTACTTTATTTAAGTAATAGTATTAGTAATGTTGGAGCATTATTGGATGGTCCATCTTGTCAATAAGAAGATGAATGAGTTCTTGTTACTTATGCCCAAAGCGTCATTATTGTGAGAGTATAAGTGATCGGAACTTAGGTCACTCCAGTAAAATGTTAGATGTAGCGTGATGAGTTTACGTAGTCACCCAATATCGTCATTATTGTAAGGGTGTATATACGAAGCTCATTGGTGCACATTGACAAGTATACATATGGAATACGTCTTAATCCAATATCGTCATTAGTGTGAGGATAAGAAATAATTCATGACCAAACTAGGAGTCACATGAATGTGATTGACCTTGGAGGTCTACCTAATGATTTTATAAAGGCCAAGATCATCATTAGTGTGAGGCTGAAGTAAATATCATGGGATCCACTTCCCACTATGAAATTTTAATAGTCAAATTTCTATTTTTCCATTAAGGGAGATTACAGAATTACGTAAAGTAATGGGATGACACTAATAGATTTAAAATTCCATAATCAATTAGTGTTTTTTTTTTGAAATGAAAAATATTCTACTACTGTTTAAAATATTGTCTTGTAGATGGCTGTTGCAAATCCATTGATGTGACTTTTGGATTCTAATAAACTAAAAGGAGTCGAGAACTACTTTGAATGGGAAATGAACATCTGTCTTGTCTTTGAGTTCGAAAAGTTAAGCTATGTGACTATCAATCCATTGCCTATTGAAATCGATACTGACTCTACTCCTAAAGAGCGAGAAACTTTTGAAAAATGGAAGGATGATAACCTAAGGGTGAAATCCTACATTTTAATATCGATGGTTCCAGATTTGCTTAGATAGTACATAGATGTACCAGATACTTGGAGTATTATGAGAATACTCAAGGAGTTGTTTGAGACAAATCAAGAAATCAAGATTTATCGGAGGTCTAAGGAATTGTTTCATGCTACGCTCAAGGATGGAGGAGCTGTCAGCATTCATGTTTTGAACATGATCGATCAAATTCGATATTTGGAACAATAGAGCATTGTGATTGATTAAAGGCTAGGCTGTAATTTGATTCTGTCTTATTTGTCTAGTACTTATGCTGGCTTTATGTTAAACTTTCATAACATTCGAAGCAAGCCAGCGATGGAGAACTTCATAACATGTTACACACGACAGAGCATGATTTGAGGAAAGGAAATCACACTTTGTACCTCCATAGTGGAGCGAGCTCTTCAAAGACTTCTAAGAAGTTAATGAAAATCAAAATGGGAAAGAATAAGATTTCAAAGAGAAACTCCAATAAGCACAAAGATGTAATATCGCAAGTAGCTCGTGATGAATGTATACACTGCAAGAAGTCTGGACATTGGAAGAAAGATTGTCCAGAGCTGAAAGGAAAAGCAGGACCCTCAGGTACGCTTTGTATTTTTCCTATTATAAACATCTTATTAGCCTTAGATGCAAATAGTGGATGGATGTTAGACACCAGCAGTCCTACACATATTTTCAAATTTATCCAGGTCATGAGGATTAAAAGAAGGCTGAATAAATGAGAGATCCACCTTAGAGTTGGCAATGGCGAGACATTGGATGTCAAAGCTATATGAACAATTGTTCTAGATCTCCCTAATGGATGTAAATTAGATTTACATGACTGTTATTATGTACCCTCACTTATCAGACAAATAATATCATTGTCGATATCAGATAAATAAGGATATAAAATAAACATCAAGGATGAAACTTTATGTTTATATGATAAAGACAAAAATTTGATATGTGAATGTTCTTTATCTAACAGTCACTATGTTTCGGAAACATATAGAGATGTCTTTAATGTAGAGGAAAATACAAGTAGGAGATCTGAATTAAATATTACTGAATTATGGCATATGAGATTGGGTCACATATGTGTTAGACGTCTATCAAAATTGGTAAATGATAGTTTGATTGAAAATCTTACCTTAGATCCTTATCCAATTTGTGAGTCATGTATCAAAAGGAAGATGACAAAGGCCCAATTTCTTGGTGTTAGACACCTTATTAAAGATTTATTGGAGCTAATACACAGTGATGTGTGTGATCCATTAAATCATACCGCTCATGATGGTACATACTTCGTGATTTTCATGGATGATAAGTCTAGATATGAATATGTTTATTTGATGAGACATAAATCGGAAACATTTGACAAGTTCAAAATATTTTGAAACGAAGTAGAAAAACAAACCAGTAAATTCATTAAATGCCTTAGATCAGATTGAGGTGGTGAATATATTAGTGAAAAATTCAGAAGTTAATTAAGGGAGAATGGAATTCTTGCCCAATATAGCCCACTAGGAACACCTCAACACAATGGTGTGTCTGAGCGAAGAAATCGTACTTTATTGGATATGGTGCGATCCATGATAAACTATACATATATTCCATATTACATTTGGGGTTACGTTTTACTTACTGTTGCCCACATACTTAATAGGGTTCCATCAAAAGCTGTTTCTACGACCCCATATCAAATATGGTTCGGAAGAAATCCAAGTCTTAAATATTTAAAGACTTGGGGTTATATTATTGCATACGTTAGAGTTGCGTAGCGAGATAAACTAGCACTCATGGGGTATAAATGTAGGTTCGTTGGATATCTTGATAATTCCATAGGATATCAATTCTATGATTCTGAGCAACGAAATGTATTTGTTGTTCCATTGCCACTTTTCTTGAAAATGAATTTTTGAGAGAAAGTGGGAATTGTAGAAAGATTGAACTCGATGAGTTTAATCCCAACAGTAAGGAACCTGAGATGGAACCAGAGATCCTACTAGGTGAATGATCTACAATACAGGTTCTACGTAAGTCGAATAGAATATGAAAGCCTTATGAGAGATTATTTTTAACATCTGATGGCAGACTTGATGTTCTCCTCTTGGAGGAAGCAGATCCGACAACGAATAAACAGACGATATTGGATAAAGCCATGAAGTCCAAGATGGATTCTATGCATGACAATCAAGTCTCTGACTTAATTGAACTTCCTGAAGGAGTTAAACCTATCGGTTGTAAATGGGTTTATAAAAGGAATGATGGTCTGATGGAAATGTGGAAACCTTTAAGGCCTAACTGGTAGAGAAAGGCTATACTCAACATCATGGGATTGACTATGAGGAAACTTTTTCACCAGTAGTCATGCTAAAATCCTTTAGGATTCTTTTAGCCATTGCTGCATATCACGATTATGAGTTATGACAGATGGATGTGAAAACCTCTTTCCTAAATGGATTACTTGAGGAGGATATCTATATGGAATAACCAGAGGGTTTCATATCTAGTGTGACTTCAAATTTGGTTTGTAAGCTCCAGAAGTCTGTTTATGGACTTAAACAGACATCCCGAAGCTGAAATCGTCATTTTGATGAGATAATTAGATTATCCAGATTCATCAAGAACGATGAAGAATTGTGTGTTTATAAGAAAGTTAGTGGGAGCATGATAGTATTACTTGTTTTGTATGTAGATGATATCATTATCATTGGGAATAATATAGGATTAATGCATAGTGTGAAAGCATACATTTGCAAGAACTTCTCCATGAAAGACATGGGTGAAGCTTCATATATACTGGGTATAAAGCTCTACCGAGATAGATTTAGGAAGCTTATAGGGTTGTCGCAATCCACGTATATAGATAAAATATTATAAATGTACGATTTTACCAACTACAAAGAATCAAATGTACCTTTCTGATATAACATACATCTTTCGAAGAAAATGGCACCTCAGACTAAGGAATAGAGAGTTAGAATATCTAACTTGTCATATGCTTCTTGTATTGGAACCATTATGTATACTATACTATGTACGAGACCTGAAATCAGTTTCGGCGTCAGTGTGACTAGCCGATATCAATCTGATCTGGGTAATTATCATTGGACAGTCGTGAAACATATCCTAAAATATCTTAAGGGTACTAAGGATAAGTTTCTCATATATGGAGAAGATGAGCTACAAGTTAAGGGTTATACAGACTCCGACTTTCAGGGAGATCCAGATGATAGAAAGTCTACATCCAGATACATATTTACCCTTAATGGTGGTGCGGTTAGTTAGCGATGTTCAAAGCAAGGCTCAACAGTTGATTCCACCACTGATTGGAATTTATAGCGGCTTCAGAAGCTGCTAAAGAAGATTTTTGGATTAGAAATTTTATCACAAAACTTGGCGTTGTGCCTAGTATTGCAGATTCGATCCCATTATACTGTGATAATAGCGGATCCATTGCGCAGGCTAAAGAGCCGAGGGCGCATTCCAAGTATAAGCACGTAGAAAGCAAATATCGCGTGATTAGAGAGATTATTGAACTTAAAGACATTGTGGTCTTGAAAGTTCAAGGATTAGACAACATAATAGACCCGCTTACAAAGACTTTACCTCCTAATTTATTTGATAAACATATGGAGGAGATGAGACTACGGTACCATCCAGATTGGCACTAAGCAAGTGGGAGTTGGTGCTTGGAGCGCCAATCCAAATAATGTATTGTATATTTTATTATTTATTAATAAAATAACTATATTTTTATTTCAAACCCTATTAATGATAATGTCATTATGTATATTAGATTGATGTATAAATATGCTAAGAATGACATTGACCTTAAAATAGTTTTATAGTAATATTGGACACTAGGTGGTTCGATATTGAGATAGTATAACTATTATAAACTATTCTTAAAGTAAATATTCATAGTCATTAGTTTTGGAATACGGTCGAATTCCTATAACCTAGAAGACTAACACATGTCGTATATTGGAATTAGAGTTCAAATGGTTTAACCTGATGTACCATGAGCTTTGAAAGCTCGTATAGACGTATAGGTATTCGTTGAAACGAATACTGAATGACTCACAAGTGATTCCTAATAGTTGGAAGTACACACCACCGTAAATATGAATCTCCCCGAGTCGAGTACCATATGTGATCCTTTGACTATAAGATATCATTGATTTTGTGTGAGATCATACACACTTTGATGCCATGTATGTCATAAACCTTTCATGGTTTGGCCTCTAGATGTTCGTTGGGTGTGGACGGATGCACTCATTAATCAAGTGCGTATCAAGTTAAGATCCATTGGCATGTATGTGTACCATAAGGGGTTTAGGTATCCATGTGAGTAAGTCATGATTCTTAAAACTTTGGCCAAAGCCGATCACCTAGGGTGGATAGCATTAGTTGTAAAGAATCGTGGACATATCGACATGAGATATGCACCTCGGATACTTGACGGTGTATTCTGTGTTTCCTAAACACAACTCGGATAGCCTACGGTAGAGGGATTGATAAACATATGTGATGACCTCAACTTGTATAGTTCAGAAATGCCATTCGTATTCTTCATGAATTCGGAGGTGGCCGAATTGCGTACATATTAGTTAGGCTTATATAACGAACGTGTATGGACTTAGAGAGTCCCAAAATATGACATGTACTCGTTGAGCACTTATGTAGCGATAATTTTTTGATAATAAATAATATTCGATATTATAATTATCAATCAAGATAATCAAGTGTTATTGGATGACATTGATTATTTACTTTGACCTAATTGGATTAATTGGATTAATCAAAAATTACATAAGGGCTTTGTCGTAATTTCAAAAGTATCTCTACCATTTGAGGATATTTTGGAAATTACAAATATATAATTATATGTGTATTTGGCTTGATTTAATTAGATTAAATCAAAGTGGTAGACATGTAACTAATCTATTAATTAAACTTTGTCTTGATTTAATTGGATTAAATCAAAGTGGTAGACAAAGGTGATTAGTCACACCTAATTATACATATTTGGACAAATTAGGTTAAGCCCACATAAAAGTTGATTAGAACTTTTACTAATTAAAAATTGCCTAAGTTTTGCTATAAATAGCAAGTTTGAGCAAAGGTTTTAATCAAGCTTAAGAAAGCTAAAACAAGCAATTCCTAGAGAAGTTAGCCTAAGAAAGAGAAGTGTTTAGAGAAGCTTTGGAAGATCTCTACAATATTTCAACCAGGAGAAATCAAGATTTGATCTTGGAGTGAAGCTTGCTAGCATTGGAATCAAGATTGTTAAACCTTATAAGTTCTCTAACCGTTTCAACAAAGGAGAAGGAGATTGGATCTTTGTATCAAGCTTACTAGGTAATGTTTAATCTTCTCCTAAGCTATGTTCTTCATTATTGAGTTTTCATTAGTGAGACATATAGTGATGAATTATGTATTGGATGCATAATAACATTGAAATTAGACTAATGAATTGTGTTAGGATGCTTTAGAAGTATAAACACAATAGGCTTGTAATTGAGTCAAAGATGTTCATGTTAGACATGGAACAATTAATAAGAGTTTGGAACTCTATATTAAAGCTTAGAACTATGGCTACCATTTTATAATCACTTGACCAACTTTGAGTGTCCTAGAATTGTCCGTGAGTCATTTTATTGTGGGATTCTATTTTGGTTTGTGTTTTGATTCAAACAAATGCATATATGAATTTAGAATACATGTATGTTAGTTGTATAACATGTGTTGATGGTGGTTTTGATGCTATTTTAGGTGTATTGAAATATTAGGAGAAAATTGGAAGTGTTTAATATTGGTTTGAGGTTGAAAATGCTCTCTGCCAAGGGCAGCGTCGTGACTCTGACCTTCCAGTATCGCGACAGTGAGCATTAGACCTAGGAACGTCGCGATGTTCACCCTTCCACGTCGCGACGCTGAGACGTTCATCTCTCGCAGTTGCTCTTGCTGTTTGGGGCTTCTCGACGCTCAGGGCTGATGAACACTAAAACTTCATTTTCTCCGTTCCGGAGTTTCCGCACTCCGTTTTATCCTACGGACTCGAAACGGAATGTAGTTTTACATAAAATATTTTAAAATACACTCATGCTTGATATCCACGGGTTAGACCCACTTTGGTTGCGCGGAGCTCCGATCCGACCCTATGAGTTCCACATCCGCCCCAATAAATCTGTCATCACTGATATGCCAAAATCATCTAGACATTTCTGAATAGACTGGTAAACTCGTTCAATAAAATCTTTAAATGTCGCATTTTTTCGAAGAAAAATAGTTTCTTTTTTCATTTACATATTTCATTTTAAGATTATCAACCGTTCTCTCTTATGAACCATCAAACACCATCTTAATCACAACCATCATATTGTCCATTATACTTGAAAACACAACAATCTTTTTAAAGAATTGCACTTCAATCACAGAGACTCATTGGCTAATTGTGTCTTATTGTATTGTCGCACAGTGCGACAAAGCCAACCAGACAGTGCGATGTTGTTGTCGTACAGTGCGACAAAGCCCATCGCACAATGTGATAAAATCATCGCACAGTGCGACAAATCCATCACACAGTGTGATAAAGCACATCGCACTGTGCGACAATGCTCACCACACGTAACATCACTCTGACAAAAAATTATATGTCGCACAGTGCGATCGTGTCTGTATACACAAAGAATGCACATTGCAAAATAACATCAAAACAACAACAATATAAAGATGGAAGCATAAAATCGAACCAAAACATCAAGAAGTCACATGCATTTCATGTACAAAATAAAAAAAAAATCAAGAAAACTTACTTGTTTTTGTTTGATTATAAAAAGAAAAGTCAAAATTTGTCTTATTTGAACAGTCATTTCGGTTTCAACAGAGAGTGAAAAATGGAATCTCAAATGTGAAGTGAAGTGAGAGAACGTGAGTGTTTTTTTATTTGAAGATGAAAAGTTATTTTGAGAGCATTTTGGTCACTTTATGTGATTGTTGGCTAGAATTGATACAAAAACCTAATTATGGCTAATTGGGAAAAGTATCTTGATTTGTTGGCTAGTTTGGTTAATTTCCTTAATTTTATGTCATATCAAATAAATCTATAAAATATTTAAAAATGAAAAACAATAAATCCACTTTAACAAATTCTCCAATCTTTTTTAGGCTATAAAATTGACACAAATCATTAAAATCTAATTGATTAACTATTGTCATTTTTTGCTTATAATTACTAAGAGTACTAGAGTAGAGTTATATTTGTTAGTGACACATTAAGGAAGCAGAGAAAATAACGAGTTCTTTCTTCCTATTCTCTTCTAGTTTTATCTTTATGAATTTTTGCCTTATATTATGATTAGTTTTCTTTTAATGATGACCATCTGTAGATAAATCATTAATTTAGGGTTGTAATGGACCCCTAACACAATTATTTAATCTAGATTTGCATCTTTTTATTATTTTGGGTATGTTCTTGGATTATTTATTATTCTCTGTGTTGAATGTGTTTTATTGTATAGCCAGCAATAGAATAGTTATGGTAAACCCCTAGGAATTTGACAAAGGATATTTATGTTTAGCCTTGGGAATAATAGCGCATGATCTAATTCTACTGAATAGATTTCTGTATAGGATAGAAATATACCTGCAAGGCATATGTAACCAATATTAGAACTTTATCTTAATGAATTTGGTTTAAGTTAGTTAAAATAGACATATAGTTAATTGACTTATTCAAAATATTTATACCTGACATTCGAAATAGGCTTGTAGAGAAAGTAGTGTTCTAGGTTAATAATCTGTAACAATAACCCAATTGAATGAAAAATGCAATAATCCACTGTTTACGTCTTAGGTGAATTTACAATTTTAGGTTCTTCTCTTGCATAACGTTTTCCAAGGTTGTTCAATTTATTGTTTGCTTAGATTTTAGTTAATTAGTTTGATCAAATCTCTCAAAATCAATTGTGTAGTTTTAGTTAAGTTAGATCTAGTTTTAATATTAATATGATTAATAATAAGTCTTTGTGGGTTCGATATCTGACTAATTGTCACTATATTACTTGTGTGATACGTGCGCCTGTGTACGGTAATAAAATCGCGATCACGTTTTTGGCGCAGTTGCCGGGGATTTATTTTATTTTCTTTATTAATATTAAGATGAACACCCTACTTGTTTAACTAAGCACAATCTTCTTCGTTTTTATCTCTCTGTTTTTTTTTTCAAGTAGTTGAATGGGAAGCCACAATGCGTCATGGACAACCAACAACTCAAACCACTCGACGTGGCACACTCAATTCCTATTCGGGATAAGACGATAGCAATAGAAGATGGACTTACATCTTGTCTCGTCTCACCCCTTCTTTAGGCCAATATTTACGACATCAAGACCTGTATCCAAATGATACAACAATTAGTACAGTTTGGGGTAGCTCGAATGTCGATCTCAATGCCCACATACGCAACTTTTTGGAAGTCTGCAGCACCTTCAACTTCAATAAAGGGGAAGAAAAAGCAATTCGTCTACGAGTGTTCCCATACTCCTTGAATGATAGAGCGAAAGCGTGGATCCACTCACTGCCAGCGGGGTCAATTACGACATGGGAAGACTGTTGGCGTTTTGGCGACGGAAGCGCGGTTTTAGGAAAAATAAATTTTAAAACATTTTAAATTTTTCCGAACGAATTAGTCGGTATCTAATATCTCTAATTAGTTCGTATTTCACCTTAACATATTATTTCTAACAACTAACAATATAAACAAATTGTAAAAATGGTAAAGATTTTACGAAAAATTTTTCCGAATAAATACTATGAAAAATGGGCAACCGGTCAATTGACTACCAAGTGACCCGGTCACTTGGACAGTAAACGATTTGTCCCTGGACTGTCCAAATAGTGAACACCGCTTGGATAGCCCTTATGCTGATGCAGTATGCCCGTGTTTGCGTCATTTTACCATTTTCATGAATTTTCGATTTGGAATATTTTTCAGAATTTATTTAACACCTAATATACATACAAACACATCTAAACATCATATTTTTACTCATAAAATATTCTGATGATTTGATCCAGAAAATAAATCAATCCAATTTACATGTAAAATTCTAATTTATCACCAAATTAATCAAATTAATCTACACCATTTTAAAGTCACCACATATGAAATCTCAAGAACAATTCTAGTCATCATAAGAATGAATACAACACTATAGAATGACAATATTAATTTTTGAATCTAATTACTTTAATTAAAATAAAAAACACACATGCTAATAAAAGAAAAATAATATTATTAACAAATCCGACAACAAGTATTGGAAACAAATATATTATCCAACAATATATCTGGAATATGTTATATATATATATATATGTGTGTGTGTGTGTGTGTGTGTGTGTGTGTGTGTGTGTGTGTGTGTGTGTGTGTGTGTGTGTGTGTGTGTGTGTGTGTGTGTGTGTGTGTGTGTGTGTGATGAGCGGAAAATATATCAATATTTACCGCCCCTTTTACTTAAATTTTTTGTTTAGTTTCTCGGTTTGATGAATGTTTTGATGTGTTTTAGTTTATTTTGCAGATAAAATAATATCGGGACTCAATGAAATCATTTAGGACGAAATGTGGATCAAATAAGGGCAATTATTGGACTTGATATATTAATTTTGGAGATTGGAAACTTGAAAGGGCGTTTTGACGAAGTGCAGTTTTGGAAATTCCAGTTTTGCGCATCTGTCGTATTTTGGGCATAACCTTTTACTCCAATATTGGTTTGCGCTGATTCAAGTGCCAGATTAAAGAAAACTCAAAGATCTACAACTTTGAAAGAGAAAATATTTTCGAATTCTGATGATTTCATGACCGAAATTGATGAACCATCCAGAAGTGTGTGGAGTGTAATTATTAAAAGTCATTATCAATCATTTTCAAAGCAAAATATTAATTAATTAATAATTAATAAAAATTATCAAATCAACACCAAACAAGATAAGCAATTAGTGGAGCAATTATGGATTTGGTGGAGTAATTAGTGGAGCAATTAATAATGGATTTGGTGGAGCAATTAGTGGAGCAATTAGTGGAGAAATTAATAATTGATTTGGTGGATGATTTGATGGAGGCAAAATTTTGCCTATAAATACCAAGCCATTTCATTTGTAAAATTCATACTTTCTTCTTTGAAATTCTTAATGAATAAATAAGAAGATTGTATCTAGTTTGTTTATTTTTAGTTTTCAGTAATTAATTTTCAGTTTCGCACTTTCTTTTCTTTACTTTTCAGTTTTTACTTTCCGCGATTTACTTTTACGCACAATACTTTTCTTTCTTTAATTTTTCAGTTTTTACTTTTCAGTAATGAGGAGGTAATTTCCCAAGCTAGGGTGAAAGGTAATTCTTTTACTGTTACTATTTAGATTAATCTCCCTTAAAAATAATATATTCACTATTTAAAATACTGATTAATAAAGGATACCGCTATATTGGTCGGTTGGCAATTCAATTTAATCTGGTTTAAACCTGACTAATCAAGGATACCGCCAGATTGGTCGGTTGGTAAATTTATTTTGGTACCGCCTTTATGGCTGGATTATGGACAAATATTACCGCTTATATGGCTGGTTGGACTTAATTTGACTTAATCAGGATACCGCCAGATTGGTCGGTTGGTAATATTATAACAAGTTTATATATTATTTTATGGGAGATTTCTAAATAAGTAGTAGTAAAAGTAATTCCTTTTACCTTAGCATTTATTTTACTTTTTACTTTATGTCTTTTACTTTTCAGTATTTTTACTTTATGTCTTTTATTTTTCAGTTATTAGTCCTAGTTATGTGTTGTAACTAAATAGTTATCTGGGGTTGTGATGAATTTCAATATCACCGGTTTATAAGGGTTAGATTATAGTTTGGGTATTATAAAGATTTATTTATTGAGTCTTAATCTTAATGCTTTTTATTAATTGGCCATTAATAAAATTGATTAGGTAAACTTAAAATGAACTAGACATAGGGATTTTAAGTTTAAGACCTTAGACTCAATAGCCCACGATCTTCCTTGAGGATAGATAACCCTTTAATAGATTTCCTTACAGGATAGGAATATACCTGTCGGGCGAGGGTAGCCATAATTGGAACTCAATCTTAATGAATCCAGATAATGTGGTTGACATAGGAATATGGTTCAATTGGGTTACACTGGGTATTTGTGTCTGACCATCGACAGATGCTTTCGCATAATTTCGTGTTCCAGGTTAATAAATCAATGTCTTACCCATCTATATAATAATCACTTCATCTTTAAAATGGTATTGGAAGAAATCACAACCCTAGATCTTTGTGTCTTTTGTATTTTCTTTAGTATTTTCTTTTGTCTTTTTATTTATTTAGTAAAGCCATTCAACCAATCAAACAAACAATATCTCTCTTATCCATTTAATTAGATATTTGTAAATAAATAGATTCAACAATTAATAACAACAGTAGGAATTAAGTCCTCGTGGGATCGATATTTTTATACTACTTGAACGATACGTGCGCTTGCGTTATACGTGTGTGTTTACGCCGGTCAAGTTTTTGGCGCCGTTGCCGGGGACTTATATTTCTTGAGTTGTTAATTTTGAAACTATCTAATTTACTTATATCTAATTTTCTTTCTTTTATTTTGTAATTTTTATTTCTTTTGTTTTCAGGTGATTGAAAAATGGAACTTTATTGGGAGATTGAGAGATCACGAGCTTTACTAGAAAATACACCCCAAATTTGGGAGCAACAGTCCCGTTTTCTGAGGCCTGTTGTCCAGCCCAACAATTATCACTGGATGCCAGAACCAAGCAATACCACATTTGCTAAACAAAACGCAATGGGGAGATGTGACAAGATATGTGAACGGTAACCCCCTATTATTGCAAATACAAATACCATCCAGGGTGGCAGAGCTATCAAGATCCTTCTTGTTATGACGAGCCATCACATTTCAAAGAACCATATTTTCCATCTATCCACCATCTACCTATGATCTCATCAACAACCAGAACCATCAGAGGAAGATCAGTTGCTAAACATGCTCGAAGATATGTTCAAGAAACAAAAAGAAAAGTTAGATACAATGCTTGAAACAAGCCAGAAACATTTGAAAGTATTCAGAGACAATCAAAATTCATTCAGAGGATGACAAATCAAATGAGACAATTCACAGAAAACGAGAGCTACATACCTCAAGAACCAGTTTCAAATGACACTGATGAAGCCTTCAATACCAATCATTTCACAATGACACTTCAACAGAGGAAGGAGGCTGAGCAGCAGTATCAACAACCAGAGGTATCAGTTCAGGAGCCCGAACCGGTAAAGTCTCAATTTGACTTTTATTATTCAGATTCTGACGAGGATGAAGCTGATCTATTTGTACCAACTGCACAACAACGGAGGATCAAACTTCAATCCTCAAAATGAAGATCTTGGAGCATGCTTTACCATGATGTTTGAAGAAGATCTATCTGAACCATCCATTCCAGTCGTATCAGAGGATGAAGACCTAATGTCAGAAACATCTTTGCATCCTCTGGTTGACAATTTTGAAGCATGTATTTCACAGATGACAGATGAAGAGCTGAATACAAAAATTTTAAAATCCATCTGTGAAGAAAAGGTAGAGCAAGAAGCAGAGCAAATGGAGGAGCAAATGTCTGACCGTAATAAAGATCCAGAGCATTCAGGAGAAACATCGCTGTTTTGGGGAGTACAAATCAAAGATATCACCCAGAAGCTTGACAGAATGGAACTTCCATTCCAAGTCAAGCACCATATAAGACCTCCTGATTTTCTTTCTTTCTTTGCAGGAACCACTGGAACAACAAGGAGCAAAAAGGTGGTACGAGCACTAAATGAGACAAAACTCTTTTTGCCACTTTACCGTTGGAAGAGACCCTTCAAAAGCAACGCTCACGGGATTGTCTTTAATCGGACATCCAAAACGACATTGAAACCTCCTTAACAGATGAATTTCAGTCACGTCTGGCTGAAGACGAAAAATTTAGCGCTAGCAGGGAGGCAACCCATGCAATTTGTTGTAATTTGTTTTCATATTTTGTGTGAACTTTTTAATTTTGTGTGTTATTTTTGTAGGGAAAGGCACAAACGAAGCATTTTAAGACAGAAGGAATTGTGTTTGGCAATCAAAGATGAGAAACAATTCATTAGCGATGGCTGAATAAGAAATGAAATCTTGAGACACATCTTATGAATTTATACTAAGCAAGTGGCGTATTGCGTACACAATTCCGTTGCCTTAATTATTGCTTTGATTCGCTTTTCTATTGTAATTATCTTTATTTTCGTAGACAGGATCCAGACTTTTTGACCTTTCACGATCTCTTTTGTTGTTTAGCTAACAATCGTCCTTTGGAAGATATTAGTGCTATTATTACTCACCCTTTTTCAGGTACTATAAATTCAGCCCGTCATTGCACTTTTGAAGGCATCCAGAGTTGAAAAAGAAATACAAAAAAAAATGGAAGCCACTTCAAGAAGACGAGTTGAAAACATTTGTGTGTTTTGTGCGGTAGTAGTATTGGTACTAAGCCACAATACATAGAAGCAGCACAGGAATTGGGTCGAGTCTTAGCTGCAAGGAATATGCACTTAATATATGGCGGAGGAAATCTTGGACTTATGGGGATCGTTTCAAAGGCTGTACAGGAAGGAGGCAGTCATGTTTTGGGAATCATCCCAAAACCTTTGGCAGAGGCAAATCTTATTGGTTCATCAAACGGAGAGGAACTGATCGTGCCAGGTATATCTGAACGACTGGTAGAAATGATTAACCGTGCTGATGCTTTTATCGCTTTGCCAGGTGGCTTGGGCACATTGGAGGAAATTTTTATAGTTCTATCTTGGGCGAACCTGAACATACACCAGAAACCGCTTGGACTGCTTAACGTTGATGGATTTTATGATTTTCTTTGTGTGTTTTTCTGATGATGCCGATGCTAGAAATGGGTTCGTGTCAAAACCTATGAAAGAACTCCTCTTCACTGCCAGAACTGCTCCGGATCTAATAGATCAACTCTTAGCTCATGAGCCACAAGTTGACCCTATCTATCAAAGATAAATTGGTCTGAGGACGATCGTGGTAAGAGGCGTAGAGTTAATCTGGATCTTAACCTTTAATTTCCTATAGATTTCAGCTAACCAGGTACGACCTTCTTAACTCTCCTTTTACTGTTTAAGACATTGGGGACAATGTCTCATTTAGGTTTGGGGGAGGGATTTAGTTGATTAGTACCTTGTTTTTAGTTTGTATGTTGTAGTTTGTATGTTGTTTTTATTTTTAGTCCAAAATTTTTCGAAAAATACAAAAAAAAAATTGAAAAATTTTCAAAAAAAATTACAAAAATATTTTGCATTTTTAAGTTTTCATTTTGACTAAAAGGGTGAAATTAGTAAGAGATAGCCGAGTAAGGAGTATCCACTCCTGAGACGTATCTCAAACCTATTTCGAAACAAGTTAATTTTTGTTTATTTCCTTTTGAATTATTTAATTTGTAAATTCTCCATAAAATTGACTAAAATGAATCTTCATATGCTCAGTTGACAGATATTATCAACATATATAGTAACATACGGACATGAGCTAAATTGAAAAGTTTGTAGTATTCAGTGCTCTAGTTTAATTGGAGGAAGCATCTCAAAAAGCAATGGAGTAAAAAAAAAAAAAAAAAAAAAAAGAACGTCTGAGATCCGAGTTATTAAGTCTGTAAGGGTGTTTTAACACCTAGTGCCCTAAAACCAACTGGTTTGGGAGTCACTGGCCCAACACTCGCTACATGGATCAAAGATGCTGCAAAAATATATTTATATCTGAAGTCTGGGTAATTAAGTCCGTAGGGGTGTCTTAACACCTGGTGCCCTAAAACCAACTGGTTTGGGAGCCACCGACCCAACACTCGCTATATAGATGAAAGATATTGTATATAAATAAAAAAAATAGAAAAAAAAAATCAAAGAAAAAATCATCAGAAAAATCAGAAAAATTATTCCATTGCTGCAAAAAGATGTGAAATCTGATAGAACTTTAGGACAAAAATATTACTCTCTTATCAACTACACTTATGACTGTTGTGGGCAAAAAATGAGTTGTTTAATATTTGTTGGCTGTGTATATTGAGAATGGTAAAAATAATCGGAGAGATTTACTTATTTAGTAATTTAGAAAGAAACAAAACAACTAGTAACTTGGAGTATAAGTTTCACCTGATTAGTCACTAACATCTTTATTCTCTTTTCGCTTGTCTTTTTGCTTTTGTGTGCATTAGTTTTAACTAACTTTTTACTTTTGTAAAAATGTTTGTGGGTATCATTGCTGTAAGCCCTCACGAGACTACAACTCGTCCACTAGGGACACCTAGGGTTTAAAGGCTTGTTGCATACGCTAAATGCAATCGTGATCCCTACGAAAGTGGCTTAGTTAATTTTATTTTCATGTTATTTTATTTTATGTTTTTCTCGAGGACTAGCAAAATGTTAGGTTTGGGGGTGTGATGAGCGGAAAATATATCAATATTTACCGCCCCTTTTACTTAATATTTTGTTTAGTTTCTCGGGTTTGATGAATGTTTTGATGTGTTTTAGTTTATTTTGCAGATAAAATAATATCGGGACTCAATGAAATCATTTAGGACGAAATGTGGATCAAATAAGGGCAATTATTGGACTTGATATATTAATTTTGGAGATTGGAAACTTGAAAGGGCGTTTTGACGAAGTGCAGTTTTGGAAATTCCAGTTTTGCGCATCTGTCGTATTTTGGCATAACCTTTTACTCAATATTGGTTTGCGCTGATTCAAGTGCCAGATTAAAGAAAACTCAAAGATCTACAACTTTGAAAGAGAAAATATTTTCGAATTCTGATGATTTCATGACCGAAATTGATGAACCATCCAGAAGTGTGTGGAGTGTAATTATTAAAAGTCATTATCAATCATTTTCAAAGCAAAATATTAATTAATTAATAATTAATAAAAATTATCAAATCAACACCAAACAAGATAAGCAATTAGTGGAGCAATTATGGATTTGGTGGAGTAATTAGTGGAGCAATTAATAATGGATTTGGTGGAGCAATTAGTGGAGCAATTAGTGGAGATAATTGATTTGGTGGATGATTGATGGAGGCAAAATTTTGCCTATAAATACCAAGCCATTTCATTTGTAAAATTCATACTTTCTTCTTTGAAATTCTTAATGAATAAATAAGAAGATTGTATCTAGTTTGTTTATTTTTAGTTTTCAGTAATTAATTTTCAGTTTCGCACTTTCTTTTCTTTACTTTTCAGTTTTTACTTTCCGCGATTTACTTTTACGCACAATACTTTTCTTTCTTTAATTTTTCAGTTTTTACTTTTCAGTAATGAGGAGGTAATTTCCCAAGCTAGGGTGAAAGGTAATTCTTTTACTGTACTATTTAGATTAATCTTAAAAACTAATAAAATATTCATATATTTTAAATACTGATTAATAAAGGATACCGCTATATTGGTCGGTTGGCAATTCAATTTAATCTGGTTTTTAAACCTGACTAATCAAGGATACCGCCAGATTGGTCGGTTGGTAAATTTATTTTGGTACCGCCTTTATGGCTGGATTATGGACAAATATTACCGCTTATATGGCTGGTTGGACTTAATTTGACTTAATCAGGATACCGCCAGATTGGTCGGTTGGTAATATATAACAAGTTTATATATTATTTTATGGGAGATTTCTAAATAAGTAGTAGTAAAAGTAATTCCTTTTACCTTAGCATTTATTTTACTTTTTACTTTATGTCTTTTACTTTTCAGTATTTTTACTTTATGTCTTTTATTTTTCAGTTATTAGTCCTAGTTATGTGTTGTAACTAAATAGTTATCTGGGGTTGTGATGAATTTCAATATCACCGGTTTATAAGGGTTAGATTATAGTTTGGGTATTATAAAGATTTATTTATTGAGTCTTAATCTTAATGCTTTTTATTAATTGGCCATTAATAAAATTGATTAGGTAAACTTAAAATGAACTAGACATAGGGATTTTAAGTTTAAGACCTTAGACTCAATAGCCCACGATCTTCCTTGAGGATAGATAACCCTTTAATAGATTTCCTTACAGGATAGGAATATACCTGTCGGGCGAGGGTAGCCATAATTGGAACTCAATCTTAATGAATCCAGATAATGTGGTTGACATAGGAATATGGTTCAATTGGGTTACACTGGGTATTTGTGTCTGACCATCGACAGATGCTTTCGCATAATTTCGTGTTCCAGGTTAATAAATCAATGTCTTACCCATCTATATAATAATCACTTCATCTTTAAAATGGTATTGGAAGAAATCACAACCCTAGATCTTTGTTTCTTTTGTATTTTCTTTAGTATTCTTTAGTATTTTCTTTTGTCTTTTTATTTATTTAGTAAAGCCATTCAACCAATCAAACAAACAATATCTCTCTTATCCATTTAATTAGATATTTGTAAATAAATAGATTCAACAATTAATAACAACAGTAGGAATTAAGTCCTCGTGGGATCGATATTTTTATACTACTTGAACGATACGTGCGCTTGCGTTATACGTGTGTGTGTTTACGCCGGTCAGTGTGTTGGTATCAAAATATATATAAACAAAAAAATATTTCCAAAACAAGAAATAGAAAACTTACCTTAATGGAATAAGCTTTATTTTTTCTTGCTTCTAATTTTCAAATCCTTCTCATTGGTGTTCTTCTTTTGGGAACTAACCCTAACTTTTCTTTTAGCTCTCAACACTTTAAGAAAATGGCTACCAAAAAAATGAAAACACATTTTCCATATTTTAACTAGCTTGGTCGAATTCTATGGGGCTTATTTTCATTTTCTATATTCAAAACCTGGTCCAAAATTAAACACATATTAATCTAATTAAAATATTTTAATTTATTTGTTTCCAAGTTAATGGAATCCAAGTGTCAAAACCTTATAATTTAGCCAATCACAATTGGCCAAATGATAAAGAATATCCCAAGAATATCATATATCTAGAAACTCAAATTTTAATTAACAATTAATCTAATTTGAATTTCTATACACTAAATGACAAAATAAGGTTATGAAAAAATTTCAAGATATGCATTCTTTATTATAATTAATAATTAATTAACCTTTAATTAATTTAATTAATCATAACAAAGACAATTTCCAAATTCTAATAGGCCAACAAATGTGTATCTAATCAAATTTTGTATCATATACAAGCGATCAATAGGTTTCGATATCCTAGAAGACCTGTATAGAGTGGATGTAGAAGGTTCTGCACCTACCTGAATTTCCGATTCCTCTGTTGTTATGTCCTCTACAGGTTGAACTTCATCAAGTTCGTCCCTTTTTATTATTACCACCTTCCGCCAAGAATTCTTCCTCAAAAATTTGGCAAATCGAGCTACGAACATATTTTGATGCTCAAGATCATAGAATTGATATCATTTGGAATTCGAAGGATATCCAACAAACCTAACATTCTCCCCTCAAGGAAAAAGTTTATCCTGGTGCGTCACTTTGACGTACACATGACAGCCTCAAACCCTAACATAATTAAGGTTTGGTTTCCTACCAACTCATATCTCATATGGAGTAGTAGGAACAACTTTATAGGGAACTCTATTACGTAGATGTGCAGCATTTAGAAGAGCATAGTCTAACAAAAGTAAGGCAGATTTGTAAAACTCAACATAGATCAGATCATATCCAATAAAGTTTGATTTCTCCTTTCGGATACTCCATTGAGGTGTGGAGTACCCAGAAGAGTGCATTGAGCGTGGATCTCATTCCCTTTAAGATACTCTGTGAACTCACTACTCATATTCACCACCTCAGATCCGATTGAAGACATTTGATGAATTTACGAGTCTGCTTTTCAACTCCGTTTCGGAATTCCTTGAACCTTTCAAAGGTTTTCGATTTATATTTCATCAGATAAACATAACCATACTATGACAAATCATCAGTAAATGTTATGAAGTATAAATAGCCACTGTGAGCAATATGACTTATAGAGACATATACATCACTATGTACGAGTTTTAATAGGTCATTAGCCCGATGTCCAACACCAGTAAATGGAGATTTATTCATTGTACCTTGAATGAAAGATTCACAAGTTGGATAAGGTTTTTTGGTTATATTCTCAATCAGACCATTCTTAACCAACTAGGTTAGGCGGCGTACACTTATATATCCTAGGAGCATATGTCATAGTTCATTATCAATTATTTCAGATCTATTATGTTTATTATTCTCTATTACATAAACATCTCTAATAACATGCAAAATATAATGACCATGTGAATTCGAATATTTATGTAACAAAAAATTATCCATATCATATATATACAAAAAAACGATCATTAATAAGTACATGACATCCTTTGGAATCTAATACAAACAAGGAGATAATATTTGCCACACAGCCGGACATAAAAATACAGTTCGTCAAAATAATGATGCCATATGATAGTTGAATCTCGTATTCACCCACAGCCGTTGCAGCCAGAGAATCCCCATTCTCAAAATGTAAATGCATCTCCCCAGGATTCAAGATCTTATAGACCTTTAACCCCTCCACAGAATTACAGATGTGAGTAGGATAAATAAATCTAAAACTCATCTAGAACCAAAGGCTTCACAAGTCAAAGAGATATCAATAACAGGAAAAATAAATATACTTGATGTAGAAGCCCTCTTCTATCTGACGAAAGCAATGTAGTATGGGCAGTTCCTCATCCAGTGCCCAATCTTGCCACATTGGTGGCACTTGTCCCTGACAGCCTTCTTCTTCGATTTGCCAATCTTTTCTACTTTTCCTTTAGAATGAATACCAGAATTGGTCTTCTTTGCCTTCTTCTTCTTCTTTCTTTTTCCCGATTTTATAGATTGGGAAGAAGGATAACTAGGCAATGAGGGCTTAGTAATGAGTGTCAATACACACTTCTTAATATCCTCCTCCGTAGTCTACAGCATCCCATGCAGCCGACTATAGGAACAGTGAATGTCGTGCATGTTGAAGTTCATGATAAAATAAGAATAAGATGGTGGGAGTGAGCCCAGAATCATATTCCAGCCCAGAGTCTCATTCAGCTAGAAGTCACACCTCCTAAGCCACTCGATGAGATTCATCATATGCAAGATATGTGGACTCACTGGTTTACCATCAGCCAGACGAGCATGAAACAGTTCTATTGAGATTCTGTATACCAGGGCTTGCTTCTGGTTCAAGAACAGCTATCTAAGTTGAGTAATAATGCTGAAAAAGTCAGGCATATCCACATATTGCCTCTTCATATCATTAGATATAGAACAAAGAATGAGTGACCTGACTCTTAGGTCATCATCCCTCCATTTCTGAAGAGTCTCTCTGTTGTGATATTTGATATTGTACCCCAAGTGTACGGTGTCAAGTTTTAGTTAAATGAGTTTAGAGTGTCGAACCCACAGGGATTGCGTTAACTCGCACTAAATACTACAATTGATAATCCTAACTTTATTTAGACGATAATTAATAAAGATTTAATTAAATAAATATAAAAATAATAAAATAGGAGGAACTAATACGATAGAGATTATGGATCCTGATTTCACCTAATTGTCGCCTATGTATTTGTTATGCTAATTAATCCTTGTTCAGTTATATTGTTTATAAGTCAAGATTCCTAAAATATTTACTCACTCTCTCGAGTGCCGAGTGAAAATATCATCAACTACAGACTTTGATATCTCTATAAAAATCCAAAAGTTAACAACTCATTACGCTTTGTGATTCTATATTAACAACTTCAAAGGACTACAGATTCTCTCGAACTCTAAAAATCCTAGGTTATATTCTCTAGATCTATTCAAAATCACATCTCTCGAGTGATAGATTCTAAACATTTATCATCTTCAATTGTGGTCAACAATCAAGAAACATTAAACTCAAAAGAATATAAATAAATTATTAAAACTTCGTAACAAAATTGACAAACAATTACAAGGTTCAAACATCAGTTACATCATTCTCCAGAATTAAGGAGTTTTGTTCATGACAAAAGATAAAAACAATGATAAACAAGTCATGAATCTAATGGAAATCATTAGAGTTCTAAGAAAGAAATAAGATGATAAAACCCGAATTAAATCTCTTACTCTTCGGATGTCACCGTCTTCGTCTCCTCTTGTTGCTCTTCAATCATCCTCATTGGATCTCTAAAAATATGTATTTGGTGTTTTGTGCTGTGTATTAGCCTCCCATCTGAATTTGGAAGAACTGTTATATTTATAATGGAGTCTGGGAGTCATTGGGTATCATTAAGGATCTTAAAAATCCTAAAAATTAATTCCTGAAGCTCGTAGGTTTTCTCCTCGCGCAGTACTGCAGATCCAATAAGTGGCGCCTGGGCGCCACAATCTCGGGAAAATATATGGGGTGAGTGCTAACTTGAGGCGCCATGTATTGTTGGAATTAAAGGTGGCCACCTTCTTTAATAATAAACGCAGCTTTTTTTTTTTTTGACTATAGCAGCCGACTTTTTGCTATTCACGTGCATGCCTTTTTGTCCTATTCTTCATTCTTTTTTTTTTCACGCCACCTCTTTTATCTTCAACGACGGTTTCTTCTTTTTGTATCAAGGAATATTGGAAAGCTAGTTAATTATAACTCACGGTCCCACTTGTTTTCTTCCTCTTTGTTTTTAGATTTGGTCAAACAACAATTTCCTCTTCCTTGAACCCACGTTTTAACTCTCTTTTGCATACTTTCCTTTATAAATCCTGTTCTTGAGTCCGATACTCCCAATAAATCCTGAAACACGCGTAATTAACCATTCATCATGTTCTAATACTTCCTACAAATAAAATATAAAATAAACTATAAATGACATTAAATATCTCAAAATATAACAAAACAATAAGCTAAAGATGTCGGAATAAGTGGGTATAAACCACACTTATCACTCTCTCTCATCAAGGGTTGACTCGGGACAATATCTATAGGTACTAGACTATCCAGTATGTATTCCAGCTTCTCTGACCTTAAAACAATCTTAATATCTAATTCCATTCATAAAAGTTTTCACGGCCAACCAGTTTGTTTGCGTCAATGACACTCGCAGAAGGATTAGAATAAGTGGTAGCAGCCATCACAATAATTAACAAAAGAAAAAATAAATGATCAACAAATAATGGATTTTTAATCTAAAGATGCCATCCCACTACTTTACGTAATTCCATAATCCCTAAACAAAATACGAGAATTCAATAATTAAATTAAATTATACAGTAGGAAGTGGATCCCACGAACACATTTCTACACAGAGCTTTGACACGTTGCACCTACGTATGTTCGCGAGCAGATAGCAATTATAAATCACATCAAATATGACTCTTATACAGGTCCTGAACCGTTTCTGATCCACACTACTTTGGCATCTGTTGGATGAGGTGTGTCCAAGGAAATACTTGTTGGAGTTTCTAAGGTCCCGAGGATCTAATAACAAGCAAGAAATAAGCACGAATACAATCGAGGAAGTTGCGGAATACTTACATCGATCGGTTGAGCGACGCGAGAGACAACAAAAACTTTTTCTGCCCTTTGAGAAGCTCACGGCAGTGGCTGTTTCTGTCCTCCATGGATTCAGCTTTGGTGGTCCTTCATCAAGCTCCAAGCTTTGTTAAATGATCCCAAGCTCATTGGTGGACTTCCCTATCACCTTCACATGACTTTGTAGTGTGCTAGCACTCTTGATTTTGTAACAAATCATGACTTTTTGCTTCCCTTCATGCTCGGTTTTCTGCCCATAAAAACCAGTGAAGAACAGCCCCATGGGCGTGTGTGAGAGAAGAGAAAAGAGGAGAGAGAGATTGATTTTTGGTTGTAATAATTTAGTGTATCTAATACACTTCTCTTTTTAATTTCCAAAATCAAAATAAATCATATACAATCAATAAACAATTGTAAATGTCAATCAAGCTTTCAAAAAGCTTTCTATCAACTTACATCAAGTCATATCACTCATGAATAGAGATTGGTGTCAATCACTCAAAGTGAAAGACATCTATCACTTGATTGACGGATGATGTGACACTAGATGCGACTAGCGATTTGACGTTTGATTTGACTTGTGTGCCGCACTCGAATTCGAAATGCGAATATGCTCGCAAACAATCCCGGGCTCGGGTTCACTAATTCCAAATTAACTAATTTTCCGTTGCGACGTAATTAAATGATTACGCCTAGCGAAATCACTATTCACGTCGCTAACGAATTAATTCTAAATTAACTCGTTCGCCCGAATTAAAATCTAATTTTAATTCCGCGTCGAAATCCAATTTCGTATAATATTTCGAATATATTATTTTATCGATTAATTCCAAATTAATCGTTCTCTCTCTTTATTGATATTTTATCCCAGATAAAATATCTCCGCAATAATCTCAGATTAATTTTCTCTCTCATCTAATTAATCCCAGATTAATAAAGTGCGAGTCATATGTCATCGGTGAATCTTCGGGAAGCGACCCATGAGAGCCCCGGATATGTTGGCAGTAATTCGGTCGTCGACTATCCGAACACGTAAGTACCTAGTACTAAGTTTGTACCGATTTACAAGACAAGGTTGGCTTCTAGCAAAGCGTCATGCCTACCCAATTCTCCAGAAACATGCTTACAGGAATAATCGATCTATATCAGGCGTAGTATACGTAGTATTGCGTATGTCGATCCAGTATCGGATGATCACGTGCTAGGCCTGGGGCTGGAATTGTGTCTGCCCCGTACGAAACACATATCGGATGTCTGGTAACTATTCTCTATAATCGGATATACATGACCTAGTCATAATATCCCGATAGCTGCAGCATTTAAGAGAATCAGTCCCGCATCCTACGTGACCATCATCTTCATATGACTGGAGTGATACTTCCGTCTTGACATCACACCCAACACACTATGATTCTCAATATACCCAGCAGAGGCGTACACAGAAGCTGTTAAATCCCTGGACGACCAAAACCAAAGTATAATATGATTGTCGCAAGTATTAGAGGTGCAAGTCTCAGGTTAAGACCAAATACACCTACCCTGATTTCGGACTTCCATAGACACACAATCATACTACCAATGGAATTCCGATGGGGTCTATCCAGAGCGAAGCTGTTTCCCGTACCATCGGTGAAACACAACCTCCTATTACACTTGCATGAGTATCCTATACCCAAATATATGAGAACTATGCCGTTATGCCCTCACAACGCGCACAAGTGTAATACTAGTCTTTTACGTATTTATCGATGTCCAATCTCGATAATACTCTAACTAGGGATATTTAATGATTAATCCTTCGTGGACCGATACTGTCTCATATCATTCTCAATCCAGGAACTAATCATATGGACCTTCTATCATTTATACATCTTGGTGATCTAATCACAAATGATAAGAGAGCAATCTCCTTTGTCACATAGTTAATTTATACAACAACACCATGATCTGTACAAATAGTGACGCTATGGATCATAACTGTCCAACAATCTCCCACTTGGCCTATAGCCAGTCACTCGAGTGTCTAACACCCGAACTATGTACGGTTGGCTCAAACTGCTGAGAAAAGGCTTTCGTCAGCGGATTTGCATGATTATCATCTGACATCTGATGCGATTTATTCGATCATCACATCGCTATAATGTATGATCCGAACGGATCAGATGAATATCGAACTATGTATCTGGATCGTTGATGAGACCATTAATCCTTTAGTATATGCTGTAGCCTAGCTCAGCTGCTAACAGAACTATATCTAATCTAATTAGATTTTTTATCGACCCAAATGGCTTCTATTGCTGCCTCAGCTGCAGCAATAACCCGCATTTATTGTTTATTCGGTAACAATATCTTGCTTGGAAGATTTCCAACTCACTGTTCCGTTATTCAAACTGTATAGTACCGTTTGTGACTTATAGTCATTTTCATCGGTTAGGAAACTTGCAGTAGTGATCTCAGTCACTTCAAGTTCTCTTTCTCCATAGATTAAGACAGCATCCTTAGATCTCTAAGATACTAATGGATGTTCTTAATATCAATCCAGTGACTATCACTTGGATTGGCCTGTTTGTGAATCCATATGCTCAAAGCGAATGAGACACCAGGTCGTGTACATTTTTCAATGTATGATTTCTCGGAGAGTGTTAACAACTTTAAATCTATCCCAGTAGATCTTTATTCCTAGAATAAAGGTTTTTTCTCCCAAGAATTCTACGGAGAATTTTCTCGAAAGCCAAGCTTTCACCGATTATTATGGGAATATCATTTCCAAGAAATGACATATTATCATTATTTATAGGACAGCCCCTATCAGTGCGCTCCCACTAACCTCCTTATATACACAAGAATCATTTTCGTTTTGAATTAAATCATAAACCATTATGATTACATTAAAAACGATAATTCCAAGAACCTATGCTTGCTTCAATCCAAACATGGATCGAATAACTTGCAAACCTTGTTTGCTTGTTATTGTACGACAAAACCGTCAGGATGTTGTAAACATCCTCCAAAAGGTTTCCTTTAAGGAAAGCGGTTTTGGCATATAGCTACCATATTTCATAAATGAAACATGCAGCATTAGCAAGCATTATCCAAATGGATTTACCGTGGCAACATGTAAAAGGTTGAATCGTAATCAACACAATATTGATAACGATACCTTTCCGCTAAAAGCCTAGCTTTATACGTTGGTATGTTGCCATCCATATATGTCTTCCTTGAAGACTTATAGTACCAATAGACACAATGCCTTGCGGTACATCAACTAGTGTCTAAACATAGTTGGAATACATGGAATCCATTTCGGACTCATGACACTTTGTCATAATAGGAATTTGATACCTTGTATCACTTCCTCATACGTAGTCAGTTGGTATACCTCAATAAGATTAACATCTTTATGAGATGAGATCAGAAACTCATACCCCAGGTTGTTTTATGATTCTCTCCGACTTACGTGGTTCTTGTGTATTCGAAGATTACTGGAATAGTTTCATCATTGATGAACTATTTGTGTTCCATTAAGGAATGGGTGCATGGAACAGTATTACTCTGATTTTCATCAAGTTATACTATCCTCCTACTTACCACTGCATATCGGTATTCCTCTTAGGAAAACCGCATGGCGAGCAACAATTAAATTGTTCTCTTGTGAGATGTATAAGTACTATACTTTGGTATCCCTAGGATAACCTACATTAGGCACTTATCCAATTTGGGTTCTAGTTTGGAATCATCCAAACGTATGCCTAGCATTCCCAAATTTTCAGGAATGAGAAACCCGGTTTCTTTCATGTTCATATCTAATATGAAATGTGTCAAATAGCTTTTATGGAACCTTATTCTAAATAAGTTCCGCACTGTTTATGCTTATCCATTGAAGAAAATGGTAGCTCAGAGCGACTCATGATTAACCTTATCATGTCCAATAAAATTAGGTTACTCAGTTCCGACACATCGTCAAAATGACGTGTTCCAGGAGGAGTCCTCTTTGAAAGAATACTATACTCTTTCAAGTATATTAGAAACTTATTGCTTAAGTATTTTCATAATGGTATAACTGTGACGGTATAATACTTTAGCCAATCTGTTTGTCTATTTCATGTCGAAACTGTAAAAGTTTCCGATTTGTGTTTCTAAAGAAACACATAACCATAACGCGATGCCACATCCGTAAAGGTCACGAAATATTCATATCTACCTCTAGCCTAGCTAGACATGGACCCACTTGCTTCACTATGAACTAGGGCTAACAGATCGGTGACAATTGCACTTTTACCAAGTAAATAATGTTTTAGGCACATTGCCCAATAAATTAGATTCGTAGACTTTATTTGAATGGAATCAAATTTGTCCTAGTACCCACTCTTCAAAAGTGTGGATATACGAGTCTTGTTTAAATTGTGTCCCAGACAACAATGCCACTTTTAAGTTTCTTCTGATCAAATCAGTTTGAGGTATTTGTTTGTCATGTTATATGTTTGAGATTTATTTATATTCAAAATATAAATATTGTTATTCACATCTATGTGTTTATCTCAATATCATCTTTATATGATGAAACACTTTAGTGTTCTAGAATATAAAGGTATATCCGCAACGGATTATACTCTGATATAGAGATAATATATCTAGTCAAACTAGTTACATTTTAACAGTTTCCTAATTTAAGTACACACCCAAAGGGTAGTTCTTAAACTTAGGTATCTACGGTTGAAACAGCGACTTACGTCCCGTTTCCAATTCGCAGATTAATCTCAACTGAAGTCAGTATCCTGCTCAAAACAGATTCTGAACATCAGTACATATTTATGTATCACACTAAATATTTAAAATCCAATTTTATTACTAGTAGTGAACATATTTATGACAAACATATTTGAAGTCAGAGCCTTGCCCCGTCTTCAATTCCTTCATGTCTGCTTTGTCCAAATGGCAGTCACGCTTCCGCGATCCCGTTTGCCACAATTTAGGCAGACATTTTGGGATATGTCATTTATCTTCCTAGAAGATTATAATGATTTTGCCTTTGCCCTTTTCACACCCAGAAGCCTTTGGCCAAGCCTCGGGTTTCTAGAATATAGAAGCAAGGTGCGCCTTGCACTACTTGCCTATTGCAAACTTTTGACTTTGTCTTCTTGAGAATAGTCATTAACTCTCCAAGAGTTATGTATTGCAATTTAGTACTTCTAAAAATCTAAGTATAGATTTATGAAGATCCTCTAATTTCATTATCATACTTTAAGGATCTAACCCTTAGTTCTGACAAAGAAATTAAAGAGTCTACTGCGACAAGCTTAATGGATTAAGCACTAAAGTTATCATCACATAAATCTTCCAAAGATTATGCTCTACTATTTGCTTAACTTCGGGCTTAGGCCTAATATGTTATTTTATCAAATAAGGTAACTTATTAGATTTCAGGACTATCCTGAAATTATTCCCAATTTGAAAATTAAACCATTTAAATACATTTTCCATATGATTATGTTTTAAATGTCAATCTTTCAATTACATCTTGATTCTAATAGTCCAACTATTTAATCAATGATTTTCGGTACTATTATTATAATGATTATAATAGTCAAACTATTTAATCAACTATAAATGAATTGTTTGAATACAGTCCAACTGTTTATTAAAACAACGTTTAAATATTAGTCCAACTAACATTTAATTTATTTGACGAATGATATTTGATTTGAGCGCGTATGGCAAGTAATTAAACAAATATTGCAAATTCAATTCTTGCCTCCCACTATTTTTCGGCGAGCCTCTAACCCTCTGTCGAGTACTCGGGAAACTGTGTTTCCTAGCGGGCTAGGATCCCGTTAAATATCACACAATCTTGACTTTGGCCAACAAATTGTATGATAATTAACTAGGTAGATCTCTAAGATCAATTGGATCCAATCCAATTCCTAGATCCAGTAGGGGACATCCAAGTCCGAAATATATATCTTTATATGCCAATATATCCAATATATTACCTAACATTTTTTTCCTCTGAATCAACTAAGCATTGGCTTTGGCACAACAAACTTAGTGATCCCAGTTAAGCGCGACCCATTGACCATGGAAAGCTTCGTAATCAATGTCGATGGACAAGAAGTGGTCTTGACTTTGGCCAACAAACCACAACTTAGACAAGACATCGATATGGAACAAAGCTCTCGTGATTCAAACACATCCTCGACGGACAAAGGCCTTGACTTTGGCCAACAAGCCAATGCCAGTCTTGGATCTTGAGTAAGAATCACTCAATGGAAGGAAAAACGCTTAATATTTTGCGAGGGTTTTTCGAGTGCAAATTGGCAACCAATTTATTATCTTTGTTAAGGTCTCATCATCATACACCCTTAAACATGCATTCTAAACACATAATAAAGCGCGTATAAATAAATTAATAATGATATGCGGATGGATACTTTACACATTGATCCTAGATCAAATCTCTCACTTTCCTCTCTCCCGCTAGCACAAGTATTGCTTCTACCCGTTACACTACACTTCTAAAGAAACCTCATTTACATTGAGGGGAATAGGTGAGAAGAGAAATATAAAGAGAAATGAGGTAATAAGGCTGGACACGCAGGTCCAATTAATAAATTCCAAATTTATTACAACAATTTCTAAAATTGCCCCACCCATCTAATATCCATCTGATATACATTATTCATGCATCGCAACCATGTATTCACACAAGCATGTTATCCATCAATCTAATCAAATTAATTAATCTGATAATTAATGACCATCCAATGTTCAAACAACGATTTGATTTTGCGCGAGTCAAACGTTTTGCGAATAAGTATTCGAAGTACGAATTCTTGACTTAAATTAAACTACAAAATTAAATCCAATTCAATTTTTATTTAATACTAATTCACCATTTAATTCCAAATTAAATATTACACTATATTAATAAACCTTTACGACTTAAATTCCTAATTTAATCGTTACGGGTCTCAAAGCCCGATTAATATCCAATATTAATTTAATTAAGTCCTATGGGCTTTTAATTAATTTCTTAAGGCGTGGACTTTTGGTCAACTCGGGTCAAACCCAATAACCAAAGTCCAATCAAGGAGTAACCCCATAAGCCTAGAAATCAATTTAGGCCCAATTAAACTTTAAAGGTCCTTTAGTCGCATTTGGGCTTTATGGAGGCGGTTTTGGGCCCAATTGTATCCAACCAATTTTGCCTAAACCCATCTTGGTATAATCAAGCCCAATAAGCCCAATAACAACATTACAAGCCCAATTTCCAAAATTAGCCCAATTCAATTAAATTACAAAATCCAATTTCACAATTTAATTACCTAAAGTGTATTACACCATTAATTACCCAATTAACATTTCTAAAACATCAATTAGCCTAATTAATCATGCTCATCAACATCAAATAGTGTCCAACACAATTTAATCAAAATCAAACCCAATTTTACATGCATAAGCTCTCGGCAATTTGGGCAATTTGTGTCCGATTTGGTTTCAATCCAATTAAATCCACAATCGACATTAAATCAATATTCCCAACATGATTCTAACTCATCCAATGATTAAAATCAAAAAATCACCAAGACATTAGAGCTAGTTGACATTCGGCCAACACAACAATATTGGGGAAAATTGTTCCAAACAAAATTTCTTGAAATTGATCCAATCAATCTTCAATTAAACATGTATTAAGCATACTCAAACATCCAATTTAATCAAATTATGCTCAAATACATTTTACCCAAATTTTAAGCCATAATCAAATTTCATGCTTTTACTCCGCTCTGATACCATTGTTGGAGTTTCTACGGTCCCGAGGATCGAATAACAAGCAAGAAATAAGCGTGAATACAATCGAGAAAATTACGGAATACTTACATCGATCGGTTGAGCGACGCGAGAGACAACAAAAACTTTTTCTGCCATTTGAGAAGCTCACGACAGTGGCTGTTTCTGTCCTCCATGGATTCGGCTTTGGTGGTCCTTCATCAAGCTCCAAGCTTTGTTAAATGATCCCAAGCTCATGGGTGGACTTCCCTATCACCTTCGTATGACTTCGTAGTGTGCTAGCACTCTTGATTTTGCAACAAAATCATGACTTTTTGCTTCCCTTCATGCTCGGTTTTTTGCCCAGAAAAACCAGTGAAGAACAGCCTCATGGGCGTGTGTGAGAGAAGAGAAAAGAGGAGAGAGAGATTGATTTTTGGTTGTAACAATTTAGTGTATCTAATACACTTCTCTTTTTCATTTCCAAAATCAAAATAAATCATATACAATCAATAAACAATTGTAAATGTCAATCAAGCTTTCAAAAAGTTTTCTATCAACTTACATCAAGTCACATCACTTATGAATAGTGACTGGTGTCAATCACTCAAAGTGAAAGACATCTATCACTTGATTGACGGGTGATGTGACGTTAGATGCGACTAGCGATTTGACGTTTGATTTGACTTGTGTGCCGCACTCGAATTCGAAATGCGAATGCGCTCGCAAACAATCCCGAGCTCGGGTTCGCTAATTCCAAATTAACGAATTTTACGTTGCGACGTAATTAAATGATTATGCCTAGCGAAATCACTATTCACGTCGCTAACAAATTAATTCTAAATTAACTCGTTCGCCCGAATTAAAATCTAATTTTAATTCCATGTCGAAATCCAATTTCGTATAATATATCGAATATATTATTTTATCGATTAATTCCAAATTAATCGTTCTCTCTCTTTATTGATATTTTATCCCAGATAAAATATCTCCGCAATTAATCCCAGATTAATTTTCTCTCTCATCTAATTAATCCCAGATTAATAAAGTGCGAGTCATATGTCATCGGTGAATCTTCGGGAAGCGACCCATGAGAGCCCCGGATATGTTGGCAGTAAATTCAGTCGTCGGACTATCCGAACACGTAAGTACCTAGTACTACGTTTGTACCGATTTACAAGACAAGGTTGGCTTCTAGCAAAGCGTCATGCCTACCCAATTCTCCAGAAACATGCTTACAGGAATAATCGATCTATATCAGGCGTAGTATACGTAGTATTGCGTATGTCGATCCAGTATCGGATGATCACGTGCTAGGCCTGGGGCTGGAATTATGTCTGCCCCGTACGAAACACATATCGGATGTCTGGTAACTATTCTCTATAATCGGATATACATGACCTAGTCATAATATCCCGATAGCTGCAGCATTTAAGAGAATCAGTCCCGTATCCTACGTGACCATCATCTCCATATGACTGGAGTGATACTTCCGTCTTGACATCACACCCAACACACTATGATTCTCAATATACCCAGCAGAGGCGTACATAGAAGCTGTTAAAGCCCTGGACGACTAAAACCAAAGTATAATATGATTGTCGCAAGTATTAGCGGTGCAAGTCTCAGGTTAAGACCAAATACACCTACCCAGATTTCGGACTTCCATAGACACACAATCATACTACCAATGGAATTCTGAGGGGGTCTATCCAGAGCGAAGCTGTTTCCCGTACCATCGGTGAAACACAACCTCCTATTACACTTGCATGAGTATCCTATACCCAAATATATGAGAACTATGCCGTTATGCCCTCACAACGCGCACAAGTGTAATACTAGTCTTTTACGTATTTATCGATGTCTAATCTCGATAATACTCTCACTAGGGATATTTAATGATTAATCCTCCGTGGACTGATACTGTCTCATATCATTCTCAATCCAGGAGCTAATCATATGGACCTCCTATCATTTATACATCTTGGTGATCTAATCACAAATGATAAGAGAGCAATCTCATTTGTCACATAGTTAATTTGTATAACAACACCATGATTTGTACAAATAGTGACGCTATGGGTCATAACTGTCCAACAATACTTGCCCATAAAAAGCTCAAGATACGTGTGCACTACCTCAGTGCTTTGCCATCTATTGGTATGAACTTTCGTTTGAATTTGTCTCTTATCAAATTAACCAGTGAAAGCGGTAAAGATTTTACGAAAACTTTTTCCGAATAAATATTATGAAAAATGGGTAACCGATCAACCGACTACTAAACTGGTCTAACCCGGTCACTTGGACAGTAACCGGTCAGCCCCTAGTCTGTCCAAACAGTGAACAATTCACTACTTGGACAGCCCCTAAGGTAAGTCTGTTTTTGAGTAATTTCACTGTTTTCGTAAATTTTTGACTCAGAACATTTTTCAGAATTTATTTAACAACCAATACACATCCAAACATCATACGTTTACTCATAAAATAATCCGATTTTCCATATTTGATCTAAAAAATAAATCAACCCACTTTTCATGCAAAATCTCAATTTATCACTAAATTAATCAAATTAATCTAACCATTTTAAAGTTACCACATATGAAATCTCAAGAACAATTCTAGGCATCATAAGAGTGGTTACAACACTCTAGAATGACTATTAATTTTTGAATCTAATTACTTTAATTAAAACAAAAAACACATATGCTAATAAAAGAAAATTAAGATTATTATCAAATCCAACAACACCAAGTATTTGGAAACAAATATAATATCCAACAATATATTTGGAACATGTAATATATATATCCTATACATATAAACATCCTAAGAAGAAATAATTCCAAAACAATAAATAAAAAACTTTACCTTAATCAAAATAAGCTTTTATTTTTCTTCTAAATTCCAAATCCTTCTTTTTGGTGTTCTTCTTTTAGAAACTAACCCTAACTTTTCTTTTTGCTCAAAACACTTTGAGAAAATGGCTAACAAAAAAATGAAAACACACATTTTCTATTTTTTAACTAGCTTGGCCGAATTTTAGAGGGCTTAATTGTCATTTCCCATATTCAAAACTTGGTCCAAAATTAAACACATATTAATCTAATTAAAATATATTTAATTTATTTGTTTCCAAGTTAATGGAATCCAAATGTCAAAATCTTATGGTTTATGAATCATAATTGGCCAAGTGATGAAGAATATCCCAAGAATTTTCTTATATCTAGAAACTCAAATATTAATTAACAATTAATTTAATTTGAATTTCCATACACTAAATGGAAAAATAAGGTTATGGAAAAAATTCCAAAAATATGCATTCTTTATTATAATTAATAATTAATTAATAATTAATTAATTTAATTAATCATAACAAACAAACAAAATCAAATTCTTATAGTTTATCAAATGTGTATCTAATCAAATTATGTATCATATACAAGTCACATTATTTATTTTTTATTTTTTTACGCTCATGTGTAAATTATGAATTATCCAAATCATCTTGAACAGCCAATACATTCCTTGCTACCTTAGAGAGGATTGAGAATTTGGAAGAATTCACTTTCCACCGGTTCAGTAAATCAAAAGTTTCAGAATCTTCCTCACACCCAGCCGACATATATCTAATCAAGTCACATTGAGTCTCCACACTTTGTTCATCCAACAAATACTTTTGGAATTGAAAATTGAGAAAATTTCGAGCTTATCCACCAAAATCAGTCTTATCAACCAAAATAGTCTATTTGGTAGCTAGCACATTCACCCTACTAGATGATCCCATGGACGACTCATCCTTAAATACTTATACAAGTCATTCAAAGCATCTCGCACCCGATTCTCAACATCAAGTGCATTATAAACATCATAAATTTGAGAAAGAAAAAACTTGACATATTTCATCTTAAACACTTGGATCAAGAACAACACCAACAAATAACACCCAATTCACTTTCGTATGATCTCCCAATACTTGTCAAATTTATTTTTCATATTAATTGCCATACATTCAAATAATCTATCACCACTTTTGGCATATTCAAGCAATATGGTTTGAATTCCAATAAATTCACTGAAAAAATTATTTATAGTCACATGTAATGAAGCCGAAAATGCAAGTGTAACGTCATAAAACACTTCCAAGAACTTCACTAAGCATCTACATTGAATCCAATCATCCAACCTAGGGGGTCCTTTAATTTTAACCCTATAAAAATACAATCTAAACCTAGGATCATTATCTTCCAACCTAAAAAAAGCTTTCTAAAAAATCTCAGCTGCCTCTAACATCAAATAAGTATAATTCCACATAATCTCCACATCGAGACATAAAAGGCTTTTAGATTCAATCCTCTCCCTCTCAATACTACTTTTAAAACTCAATTTCCTAGCAGGGGATGATCTCATATATCTTATCGTATTTTTTATTGTCTCAATCGATTCATTATTCTCTCGTAAGCAATCTTTTACAATAAGGTTAATAATATGTGCACAACACCTCATGTGAAAAAATTTATGATCTAAAATAGTGGTAGGCCAATCTTTAGTTTTCCTTGTAATATATCTTATTGCACCATCGTTAGAACTAGCGTTATCCACAGTGATAGTTATAATTTTATCAATTCCCCAATCTAATATGCAAGCCTCGATGAATTTACCAATTCTCTCCCCCGTATGATTAGGCACTGGACAAAAATTTAGAATTCACTTTTGAAACTGCGAATCCTCATCTATCCAATGAGCTTTCAGACACATATAATTCAAGTTTTGAGTTGAAGTCCATGTATTTTTGGTTAAACACACACGTTGAGACTTAATTACATTTTTCAATTTTTTATTCTCATTTTGATATATTTTCAAACAATCTCTTGCTATAGTCATGTGAGAAGGAATTATCATTCGGGGATTCAAATATTGAAAATAATTCATAAACCTCTCCCCTTCCACTGTTTTAAATGCTAACTCATCAACTATTATCATCCTAGTAAGCATAACTCTAGCTTCTTCAATTGTAAAATGAACTGATTTTAAGCTACCCAATCATGTGCCATCTTTCAGTTTCTCAATTTTCAATATTTTTTTTGTTTAGGATCAATAACTTTATAAGGCCACTTTTTACACCTCACTTTTATATGAGTACGAAAAGTCGAAGTACCATGATAATGAGAATCTGCCATATACTCAAATCCACCATAATTTGTCTTTTTGTTCACCATCAACAATTATCTTTTCAAAATACTCTCAAATTGAAAAATCACAAGATTTAGAATCTTGCGACTTAGGCTTCGCCTTCCTCTTTTTAGGAACATAAGATTTACTTTTGGTAGGAATATCATAAGTATCTTTAATATTTGTGGCTTCATTATTCACTTCCTCACTTAAAATTTCGACCTCCTACTTATTGGGGTCTTCTCTAGTAAAGAGCACAAAATACACATCATCGGACCACACATAAGGTACCTTCTTTTCTTCGGCTTTTTTCTTCAACTTGTCATCCTGATTACCCTCTTGGACTCACTGGTGATGTGTAAAATGCATTCTGAGTGGTGAGGGAGGATTGCTGGTGACCTGAGAGGATCCTGGTCCTATTTTGAATCTCTCTATTGGAACTTATACAAATATGGATACTGGGTCTATTGAAAATATAAAAGATACTGCTATTCCCACAACTGCCACTCCTCTAACTGGATCGCTGGGAACTGGCATTAGAACTCCATGGGCTTATGTGCCTTAAAATAGGACTCGAAATGCATCTGAAACTGCTTCGTTTGGACCGTTTAGCTCGTTTAGACCGTTAGAAATGCGCCAAAATACAGTAATAATACCAAAAAAAAAGAGGGTCTCATGATGGTGGTCATGTCAATCCTAATGTAATTTCTTCTTCAATTTTAAGCCATGGTTATGTTTTATAAATAAAGGTCAGTCAAAGCTCTTTTGGATTGTTGTATGTGTAGTATCCAATCTGCATGCTAGATGTTTTTACCGACTCATTACGATTATATTAGCTTTAGAACCTCTTATGATTTTAACATTAAACCATTCACGCTTTTTCAGGAAAAAATTACAGAAACTCTAGAGGATGGACATCATGTGCTTGAGTGATGCCAAAGATAATCTCTTAGGATTTCCCATCTCAGTTATATGAGTTAGTTAACAAAGAGATTATGAAATCATTGTCATTGATGGAAGAAAATTCAACCATGTGAGAGGACCTAGAGGGGGAAGGACATAATAATCCACCAGAGAGTGTGGAGGCCAAAAAAGAAGAAATGTTAAATAAGAATTCTTATGTTAAACAAGAATTTCAGATAATGAGCTAAAATGACGATGATGATGATGAATAATAATACATTAATAATAAGCAACTTCGCTCATACTTAAGCAGTTGGCATCTTGGCTTGGCTTGAATCTCGTCAACGCTCACGGCTCAATCTCAACGGAAAGGAAAGAAATGGGAGAGTCAGAAAGAGAAAGGGTCAAGGAAGTCGGTTTAGAAAGGGGATTGAAGAGAAATAGAGAATCCCTAATTTTTTTTTATGGGTTTATATACTATGATTCATTTATAATCGAGCCAGGTCAAAACCTAAAATTAATAAGCCGTGAACCGAACCGGAAAATACGGCTCGGGTTAGCATAACTCGAAATCAACGTAAAAATAGCTAAAACCACGCGATTCGGGTTGGGTCCGGTCGCGGTTTGACCAGACCCTATGTTCACCCCTAGAACTCTGAGACTTAAATTATTAATTCACTTTATAAAGACAGTCATAAGCTAAGATCACAAGATATTCTTCAATAAGCGCTAGTCTTCACATTCATTGTTCTTCATCACCAATGTGCTTTGACATCTTTTTGTAACGTCTGCCAATGTGCGTCGAAGTTGTTGGGGCAGTTGTGGAACCCCTAGGATCAGATCGGTGCCCCACGTAGCGGAAGTGGGTCTAACCCGTGGATATCTAGCATGAATGTATTTTAAAAATTAATAAAATATAATATTTTATTTTTCAAGTATTTTAGCGAAAATCATAAATAAATCTGGATCCGAAAAAATCTATTCGAAATAAAAACCGGATAAAATGTAACTCTCCGGGCCTAAGCATGCTGCTGGCAGCAGCATTTTGTGGCGCTACAGCGCCTTGCTCTCGGCCAATTTGACCGAGAGCAAAGTTGCTCACTTTTTTTTTCTAAAAATAAAAACTTTAAAACACTTTTAAAATCACACCAAATAATTTTAATTTCAAAACCAACCACAATATGAAATAAACATATATATATGCATTTCTTTGAATTAAATTACAACCCAAAATAGAATCCCAATAAGAAATGTCTCATGAACAATTCTAGGTCACCCAAAGGTAGTCAAGTGATTCTAGAATGGTAGTCATATCTCTAAGCTAGAATCTAGAGTTCCAAACTCTTATTAATTGTTCCATGTCCGACATGAACATCTTTGACCTAAATTATAAGCATGGTGTGTTTATACTTCCAAAGTATCATAACACAATTGATTAGCCTTATTTCAACATTAAGTTATGTGACATACATCTAATACACAAATAAACATAGCTTAGGAGAAGATCAAACATTACCTAGTAAGCTTGATGCAAGATCCAATCTACCGATCCTTTGTTGAAATGGTTGGAGAACCTCCAAGGTGTGCAAGCTTGACTTCAAGATCCAATCTTATTTCCAATGCTAACAAGCTTCACTTAAAGATCCAATCTTGATTTCTCCTAGATGAATGTTGTAGAGATCTCACAAGCGTCTCTAAACACTTCTCTAACTTAGGCTAATTTCTCAAGAATTACTTGTAATTAAAATCTTCCTTAAGCTTGCTATTTATAGCAAAATTTTGGAAATTTTTAATTAATAAAAGTTGTAATCACCTTTTAAGTGGGCTTAATCCAATTTGTCCAAATATGTATAATTAGGTGTGACTAATCTCCATTGTCTCCCACTTTGATTTAATCCAATTAAATCAAGCCAATGATTAGGAAATGAATTAGTTAAATATTTTCCACTTTGATTCTATCTAATTAAATCAAGCCAAAACCACATATTATTACATACTTACAATTACCATAATATCCTCAAATGATAGAGATAATTATGATTTTACAATTAAGCCCTTGTGTAATTATTGAATTAATCCAATTAGGTCAAAGTAAAGAATCAATGTTATCTAATAACTTATCTTAGTTGATAATTATAATATCGAATATTATCTTTTATCAAAATTAATCGCCTACCCAAGTGCTCAACGAGTACACTTTATATTGGGACTCTCTACGTTCAGACACGTTCGTCATATAAGTCTATCTAATATGTACGCAATTCAGCCACCTCCGAATTCGCGAAGAACACGAACGACCTTTCTGAACTATACAAGTCGAGGTCATCACATATGTTTAATAATTCCTCAATCGTAGGCTATCCGAGTTGTGCTTAGGAAATATAAAATATACCGTCAAGTTTCTTAGACGTACATCCCATGTCGACATGTCCACAATTCTTCATAACTGATGCGATCCACCCTAGGTGATCGACTTTGGCCAAAGATTTAAGAATCGTGACTTAACTCAGATGGATACCTAAACCCCTTATGGTACACATACGGGCCGAAAGATCTTATCTTGCTTCGCACTTGATTACTGAGTGTATCGGTCCACACCCAAAATCAATTTCTAGAGGTCGGACCATGAAAGGTTTCTGACATACATGGCATCAAAGTGTAGATGATCTCACACAAAATCAATGATATCCTATAGTCAAATGATTACATATGTTACTCGACTCGAGGAGATTCCTATTGACTGTAGTGTGTACTTCCAACTATTAGGAATCACCTATGAGTCATTCAGTATTCGCTTCAACGAATACCCACATGTCTATACGAGTTTCCAAAACTCATGGTACATCGGGTTAAATCATTGGAACTCCAATTCCAATATAGGACATGTGTTAGTCTTCTAAGTTATAGGAATTCCACCGTATTCCAAAACCAACGACTATGAATATTTACTTTAAAAATAGTTTACACCTAGTGTCAAGACTATTCTAAGGTCGATGTCATTCTTAGCATATCTATACATCAATCTAATACGCATAATGACAATTCCATTAATAATGTATGAAATGAAAATATAGTTATTTTATTAAAAAATAATAAAATGTACAATTCAGATTGACACTCCAAGCATCAACTCCATCAGAAGTCTAATAGTGTTGCATTATCAAAATTCATCTTACGAATATGTCGCGAACAAATAAGATTAATAATAAGTACATGTGGGTTCCATTTCTGACTTATTGTCATTATATTATTTGTGCGACATGTGCGCTTGCGTGCGGTAACAAAATTGCGATCAATATTATTTTATTTAACACGACATGTGACGATGTGACACGTCTATTATAAATTAAAAAATCTATTATATATATATATATAATTAAATAATTTATTTATCAACTCGCGGAACAGGCACTTTGCTAGTAAATATATAAATCCAACATCTCTCCGATTTTGATCATCAACTGAATTGGACCCTTTTTTTAATACTGTGGTGTTGTTACTATTGTAGTTTAAAAGTCATTATTGATGTTGAATGAAAACTCTAGCTGTCACAGAAAAGTGAATGCAACATCGTGAGTCATGACCACGGCCTATAGGAACGAGACTATCTACCGCATGGGCTCGTGCACAGATTTACGTACTATCAAATAAAAATTATTATTATCATTTTTAGATTTTTCTCTTTTACAAAATAACCGAAAAAAATAATCAACTGCATTGCCAAAATCAAAAGCAGGTGTATACCAAAAATATTTTTGGTAACTACTTCAAGAGATTTACGAATTCAACCAACTATTATCAGAAAAGAATCTATCATCCTAGCCCCATATATAAAGCTTTTCAATATTTGCAGATCCACAAGTTTTCCCTAGCTAGTAACCTTTTTTTTTTTTGGTAATGAAAATTTCATTAATAAAATCACAAACGATGCAAATACAAGATTTTTTAACTCAAATTCCCTAAAACTCAAACATAATTAGAACAGAACCTAACAATAAAAAATTATGTATTTGGATAACTTAATCGCAAATTGATAGCAATAGCAATTTGCGATTATCAAAAATATTTAGCGATAATTAAGAAGAGTAAAATTTACATTTCGCTTGACTAATAGTAAAAAAAAATTAAATTTTATTTCTTAATATACTCTAACAATCACTAAAAATCATTCAATTATCATTAAAAATATTAAAAATCATGAAATTGAGAGAGATAACTAAAATCTCTCAAAAAAAAAAAGAGAGAAATGAGGAAAATGAGAATAAGATGCGTATTTCTATAAATCGGCCAAAAATCAAAAATCGGTGATTAATAGACCAAAAATCAGCAATTTTCAGTAAAAATCAAATCGATAATTTTCGGCCCAATCGATCGTCCACTAATGATCGTCGATTAAACTGTTTAGCTTTGTACAATATGTATTTCCCATAATCGATCAAAAATCGAATTCACAGCCAAAACCTATTAAATGTACTAGAAAATTATAGGACCGGTCTGATCTTCCCACCTCGATTAACGTTGATGACTATAGGTCCTGAACAGAAGTAGAATACTATAATACATAGACACAAACATAAGATTTTTATATCAATTTAATACAATTTAGGACTAACCAAAATTTGATAAATTTATTATGTGTGTAAATTCTTCAAATATTCAAATATTTTATGTTGGATGGAGGAGGGACATGTCCTTTGGATGGTACCCCTTAGGGGCATGTCATCCATTTGTGTGTAACATGGTCCTATGCTCAGGGGATGCATAGGAGGGGTGCAACTCTTTGGAGGGTTGCACTATAACCCAAAGGGTGTCCTTGAGGCACCCTTCCATGCTTATAAAATGAAGCCATTTTGTTCCTTTAAACACAGACAAATGAAATCCGAATTTCATCCTAGAAGTGAGAGTCTGAATTGTTTTCTTGAGTCAGAGAGTATTCCACCATATTCAAGTTCAATATCTTGTTAAGGTATGACCCTTGAACAAAAGGAATCTGGGTTATCCTGGAGAAGTAGCCGCAAATCCGTAGGAGCACCGAGACGGGGCTGATAAGTTCTTAAGGACAGAGATTAATCTCGATCCGGACTACTTTTTTTCAACTTTGTATCAAGGTTTTTCTTATTCTCCAAATTTTTAAGGTTTTCTAGGGTTTATGCATGTTAGATTCAATTTTCTGATTTGATTTGTTTGTTTGCATGTTAATTTCTTGTTTAATGACACTAATCGGACAACAATCTTAAGAACTTATCAACTAGTGTTGTTAAATAGTAAATCGCATGCGTAGTTAAGAAAATTTCTGGAAAAAATACAGACTGTGCATGAAAAACCCGTAGGGCGTTCGAACGCCCAACACACGCGAAGGCAAAAATCTGAAAATTTGTAAGAACGTTCGAACGCATCTTCAAACGCAACTCGAACGCAAGCCTTCTGCCTAAGAACGTTCGAACGCGTCTTCAAACGCGAATCGAACGCAGACCTTCTGACTTAGTTCGTTCAAATGCGTCCTAAACGCAACTCGAACGCAAACTCTCTGGAATAATTCCGTTCGAACACGTTCTCAAACGCTATACGAACGTGAACTCTCTGGAATCATTCCGTTCGAACGCGTTCTCGAACGCTACACGAACGTGAACTCTCTGGAATATTTCGTTCGAACGCGTTATCAAACGCAACACGAACGTACACACACTGGACAGTCTCGTTCGAACGTAGATACGAACGCGACACTAACGTAATAGTCCTGGATTTGTTATAAACTGCAAAGACTTATATTAATATTAACTTAGTTAATCATATACTGAATCACTAGAATCTTGGTAGTATAGATTTAAGTTATTATTAGGTTGTTCAATTATCACAAACATACACTTAGTGATAAAGTTGAAAAATTTATTGTGTGTTGCATACTTGGTTGAGATTTAAAGTGTAATTTTACACAAGTAATTCCATCCAATCTTGATTGACACTTACACATATATCTACATATATCGTATACAGTTTGTGCTATTGAATAAGTGTAATACTGAGTTTGAATTGCTAAAAGATCTTATTGAAAAAGTGTTTAAAGAATATTCTGTCAAAAAAGCGATAAGAGCCTAAGTGGTTAGGGATTTAAGTGGTTACTCCGGACCCCCTCGTTCTCTAGGAATATTCGTTTACTCATTTTTCTAAAGAATCCTTAGTTGAAATTCAAGGACTTGTGTTTATGGAACCACCATCCAATAGAACAACAAGTGGTAACTTAGTAATCACATTGAACGATATCATTTGTTGATCGTTGTGCAATTTATCTTTTGTAGACCTATTGACCCCTGTTGATTTTTCCAAGCGGAAACATCATAGTACCGGTCTCTCATGGAGAAAATCCGGAGAAGTTTGGTGGAGCAAACTTCAAACAGTGGCAGAGCAAAATGTTGTTCTACCTGACAACTATGCGGTTGGCTAAGTACCTCAAAGATCCTCCGGGTCTTGTGGAGGGTGAATCAGAGGCAGCCGAGGAACTGCGAGAAGAGACATGGTCGTTGGCGACTTCCTATGCAAGAACTACCTTATGGGTGGTCTTGACAATACCATGTACATTGTGTACTAAGGCATTCTTCTGCGAAGATTTTCTGGGAATCTCTTGAGAAGAAATACAAAACCGAGGAATGCCGGACAAAGAAAATTTGTCGAGGTAGATGATGTCTCAGTGGGGTGAACTGCAGTTGATCATTCATGAAACACTGGATGAAAGAATGAAACTCTGTGAGACGTTTCAAGTGTAGGGGTTTTTATAGGTGAATTTACCGAAATACCCTTGCTTTGTATTTTTGTCCATTTTAGTCCGAAATTGATCTAATCAATTTTGAATGATTCTAAATCATTTCCAAGATGAAGATGTTCAAAACACCAAAGCAACCAAAATCCCCAAATTCTCTCTCAAAGCCGAGAGCACCATTAGAGTGCAATTTTGTGCATTTTGCACTTTCATGCTTCAAGACACATCCAAATGATATCCAATCAACATGAAACTTTATATGCATCATATACACACGCAAATACACACATATATGAAAACCCCCAAATTTGGAATTGGTTAAGACCCTAATTTTTCAATTTCCACAAATTGGACAAATTAGACCAAATACATTAAATCAATTACTTCAATCATCATTCTTCCATCCAATCAAGTCTCAACACAATGAAACAACTCAAGATCAAATCTAGGTCATTTAAGAGTGGGTCAATAACTCTAGATTAGCAACATGGTTTCAAAAACCTTAAAAGAATAGTTATAACTACAATAGTCACAACACTTCCTTCATTACACATGCTTCACACTTCTCCAAAACTTCCATCATCAAAAACACAAGAACAAAGAAAGAAACATCCTAAGAATATCATATATTAAAGCCTAGAACCTAAGGAACATATTCCTTACTAATAGCAAGTTTGAAAAACTTACTAAATTTCAAGCTTTTGAAGTTTTCTTTCTTTCTCAAGCTTTCTTTTGGTTTCTTCTTCAATGGTGTCTCTCTTTTGTAAAAGTGTATTAGGTTAACCAAATGAAAAGAAATGAAAACAATATTACTTGTTCAAAGAATAGCCTTGGCCGAATTTGCCAAGCATATACCAAAAATTTTCATTTCAATTTCATTTCAAATCATTTACAACTTGACAAATATCTAAAACACTTTATGGATATTTATTAAGTCAACAATTGCAACTAACATCATTTACTTAATATATCCTAATGTAAGATATTTATATTTTAATTAATTTAATCATTTAACAATTAATTAATTAATCAAATACAAATATATTAAATATATGTATAATATTTACATTAAATATTAAAAACATATATTCATTTAGGATATAAGTCAAATAACTCATTTTGACTATTAATTAATGTGTATTTAAATTAATCAAGTATTAAATGTAAATACACAATAATTAGGAAATGACTATCTAGTCCTTTTAGCACGTATCTTGCGTTTAACCTTAAACGACTTTATAAATAATCAATATTATTTATTAATGTTGCTCTAGTGCTCTACGAGTATGTTTCATTATTGAGACTCTCTAGATTCAGGTATATCCGTCACGAAATCAAATTTCGTGTCCATAATCTATCCACCCGTAGATTATGACGATCACGGATAATCTCGCTGAACCATACAGGTCGAGGTCATGGCAAATGTATAATTCCTCCGTCACAGGTATCCGGATAAATCCCAGAGATATAGATGTAAACGTCAAATCTCTATCGGGATTATCCAGTCGACTATTCTATTAGCAATCTCAAAAAGAATGTTTAGAACTAGCTTCTAAACTTTACCACGGCCCATGGTTTTATCTGATTGCTAATCATATGGACTACCTATGCTCTGATACACAGAACTGACGGATCCTATCTTGATACACATAGGACACCCTGAGGATCTATCTACACCCAACGAACAGGCGGAGGTCTGATCTAAATAGATCGGTGACGTGACTGCCGTCTAAGTGTAGAAGATGTCTCATGTGCCCACAATGGCATCTCAAGTCTAAGAATCACAAGTGCTACTCAACCCAAGAAGATTCTTATTGACGCTGGTGTACCATCCATTAAGAATCTTCGGTGAGTCGTTCAGTGTTTATCCGCTATAAACACCTACACGTCTATACTAGTCTCCAAGACTAATGGTTCATTGAGAAACCATTGGAATCATATATTCCAGTATACGACATGTACCGGTCTCAACGGGTTTACTATACTGACCAAGTAGTGTAAACCTTGACCAGGAACTGTCTGAGAATGACAACGTCATGATACTCTCAATGTCCGTTGCGACGCTTTTGCAACTGTATCATGACTAATCATTCTAGGGTCATTACGTCTTTACCATATAGAAAGATAGATTATATTATAGAAACTGCATATATTATTCATAATAATAATGTTTTACAGAAGTATTTAACAAAAAATACAACCGGGAATTGGCGCTCTGAGCACCAACCCCAACAAAATCTCCCACTTGCTCTAGTGCCAATATCGATTGTATCTAATACCCATCGACTCCACGTGTTTATCAAACACTTCGGAGGTATGGCCTTCGTCAGCGGGTCTGCTACATTATCTTCACTCGGTACCTTGCACACGACAATATCCCTCGCGACGACATGATCTCTCGAATGATGTGGTACTTGCGTTCCACATGCTTCGACTTCTGATGCGCCCTCGGTTCCTTTGCTTGCGCAATGGCTCCAGTATTATCACAGTATAACGGAATCGCATTCTCGATACTTGGGACAACTCCCAATTCTGTGATAAAGTTCTTTATCCACACAGCCTCTTTTGCAGCTTCAGAAGCTGCAATATATTCCGCCTCAGTGGTGGAATCAGCTGTCGATCCCTGTTGGAACTCTTCCAACAAACTGCACCTCCGTTAAGGGTAAAGACAAATCCAGATGTAGACTTTCTATCATCGGGATCCGATTGGAAATCGGAGTCTGTATACCCATTAACCTGCAGTTCGTTTCCTCCATATATTATTAACTTATCCTTAGTACCTTTAAGATACTTTAGGATATGTTTAATGGCCATCCAATGGTCATTACCTGGATTGGACTGATATCGACTAGTTACGCTAACAGCGAAACTGATATCAGGCCTCGTACATAACATGGCATACATTATGCTACCCAAACACGAAGCATAAGGTTGGTTAGACATTCTAACCTTCTCATCTTCTGTTTGTGGACACATCTTCTTAGAAAGATGAATCCCATGTCTGAACGGTATGTTTGCTGTTTTACAGTTACCAAAGCTATACCGTTCCAAGATCTTATCTACGTACGTTGATTGGGATAACCCAATCAGCCTCCTTTGTCTATCTCTATAGAGTTTTATCCCTAAACATATGAAGCTTCTCCCAGGTCCTTCATGGAGAAATTCTTACAGAGGTACGCTTTGACGCCTTGCAAAATACCTAAATCATTCCCAATGATTAGGATGTCATCAACATATAGGACTAAAAATACGACCATGCTCCCACTGGCCTTCTGATACACACAGGATTCTTCCGAATTCTTGAGAAAACCAGACGATCTAATAATCTCATCGAATCGAAGATTCCAACTTCGTGAAGCTTGTTTAAGTCCATAAATGGACTTCTTAAGCTTACATACCATACCCGAGGTTTCGCTGGATGTGAAACCTTCCGGCTGTTCCATATAGATTTCTTCATCAAGAAATCCATTTAGAAAAGCCGTTTTGACATCCATTTGCCAAATCTCGTAGTCATGATACGCAGCTATAGAAAGCAAAATCCGGATAGACTTAAGCATTGCTACCGGCGAAAAAGTTTCATCGTAGTCGACGCCAGGTCGCTGCGTGTAACCTTTTGCTACCAGTCGGGCCTTGTAAGTTTCAACCTTACCGTCAGGCCCGCGCTTCCTCTTGTAAACCCATTTACAACCGATAGGAACAATTCCTTCGGGAAGCGGAATCAAGTCCCAAACTTGATTTTCATGCATTGAGTCTATCTCGGATTTCATGGCACTTTGCCATTTCACGGAGTCGATGTCCAACATCGATTCTCTATAGGTGAAAGGATCTGTCTCTTCACTAAGAAGAGACATCCAGACTCTTTTCTTGTATCAAATACAAGCGTTCAGGAGGTCTAGATACCCTTTCCGACCTACGGAGTGTGTGTGTTGAAGGTCCTTCATCTACTTGAACTTCAGGTTCCTCCGTTGGTTCGTTGTTTTCAGGTTGGACTTCATCAAGCTCAACCTGTCTATGATCACCACCTTCTGACAAAAATTCTACTTCTAGAAATTTTGCGAAGCGAGCTACGAACACATTTCGATGCTCGGTATCATAGAACAGATATCCCCTCGTGTTCGAGGATATCCAACAAACCTAAACTTTTGCCCTCGAGGCGAAAGCTTACTTTGCTGAGTTACCCTGACATAGGCAGGACAACCCCAAACCTTAATATAATTAAGATTTGGTCTCCTACCGAACCATATCTGATACGGTGTCGTAGGAACAGCCTTTGAAGGAATCTTATTCAAAAGATGTGCGGCTGTTAAGAGACAGTAGCCCCATAAGTAATAGGGCAAATCTGTGAAACTCAACATCGATCGGACCATATCCAATAAAGTCTGATTTCTCCTTTCAGATACACCATTGTGCTGTGGTGTACCTGGAGGAGTATATTGAGCGAGAATCCCATTCTCCTTCATTCATATAATCATGAACTCACCACTCATATATTCACCGCCTCGATCTGATCGAAGGCATTTAATATATTTACCAGTTTGTTTTTCTACTTCATTTCGGAACTCTTTGAACTTTTCAAAGGTTTCCGATTTATGTCGCATCAAATACACATAACCGTACCGTGATAAATCATCGGTAAAGGTAACGAAGTACGAATAACCACTGTGAGCAGTTTGACTTAGTGGACCACATACATCAGAATGTACGAGTTCCAGTAAGTTAGTGGCGCGGTGTCCAACACCAGAAAATGGGGCTTTGGTCATCTTACCCTGAATACAGGATTCACAAGTTGGATAGGATTCAATGGTAAGATCTGATATCAAACCATTCCTAACCAATTGGGTAAGGCGTTTAACGCCAATGTGACCAAGTCTCATATGCCAAAGTTCAGTATTATTAATTACAGGTAAACTACGTTTATTAACTCCAGTATTTAATATATCTTTTGAAGTTTGCAATGTATAATGACCATGCTGGTTTGGACAACTAAGGATCTGAATATTATTTTTATCATATAAATACAAAGAACTATTCTTAATATTAATACAAAAGCCTTCTGTATCTAATACAAAAAGTGATATAATATTAGCGACACATCCGGTACAAAATGACAGTCATATAACAAAAGTGTCCCATTCGGCAATGAGATCTCGCATACTCCCACTGCAACTGCATCCAAAGAGTCTCCACTCCCGAACCGCAACTGCATCTCTCCAGGCTTCAGTTTCCTACTTTCCTTCAGCACCTGCAACGAATTGCAAATGTGAATGGGACAAGCAGAATCTAAAATCCAGCTGGATGTAACGGCTTCACAAGCCAAAGATAAATCAATAACTGGAAAAATAAAAGTACCTGATGTAGAAGCTCTGTCTCTCCTCACTTGGGCAATGTAATCAGGACAGTTCCTTTTCCAGTGCCCAACTTTGCCGCAGTGGTGGCATTTGTCTTCAGAAGCCCTTTTGGGCTTTGCAATCTTCGCCTGTTGTTGAGGACCAAAAGCCTTCTTCTTTCTTGCCTTTCTTGTTCTTTCCCTTGGACCATCCTTGGGAAGAAGCCGAAAGAGAAGTAGTTCTAGGAGGGCGAGTCGGTACTCCCTTCTTAAGGTCCTCTTCTGCCGTGAGCAACATCCTATGTAGCTCCTGGTAGGTACAGACAGTCCCGTGCATGTTGAAGTACATCACGAACTGGCGAAATGAAGCTGGTAGTGAACCAAGAATGACACTCCTACCGAGAATGTCATTCAAGATGAGATTATGTTGCCTCAATTGATCGATCAAATCGATCATCTGAAGAACATGTGGGCTAACACTTTGCCCCTCATCCAGACGCGCATGGAACAGTTCCATGGCGACTTTGTGAACAATCTTGTTCCTGGTTCTCAAACGATTGTCTCAATCGCGTCATCATACTATAGGAATCTAACATACCATAGTACTGTTGCTTGAGTTTCGGAGACAGTGAACTAAGGATGTATGATTTAACCCTTAAATCATCATCCTTCCAAGTTTCAAAACTTGGCGTTCCTCCTCCGAAGCATCCGCACCCACTGCAAGGGGCAACGGACCCTCAAGAACATAACCCAGCTTTTCGGAATCGAGGACAATCCTCAAATCCAATTCCCAGTCTGCAAAGTTCTCAGCGCCTTTCAGTTTGTTCGCATCAAGCATACGCGCAAACTGATTTGTGGATTGTGCCGCCATCGCCAATCTATCATATAGATCACGAAAAACGGTTAGCAGAAATAAAGCAGTTTCATATAATATCAAAAGCATAAACTAGATCATGGATTTTTAATCTAATATGCCCCTCCCACTAAATCATGCAATACTGTAATCCCAAAACAGAATACAAATATTTAATAATTAAATTAAATACTAATAGTGAAAAGTGGATCCCGTGAATATATTTCGGCTCACAGCAGAGGCACGGTCTCGCCTACGTATATTCATCAGGTAGACAACTCATTTGTCAATCATTCACTAATGACTCCTAAGTTTCCGGTCCTGGCCGTTTCTCGTTGTCGCTGCGAAGGCAGGCCCACAAGGAGACGTACCAAGGTTAAACTCGTCAATGATAAACTCAAGTTACTTACGTAATCCTGACAGCTAGGGCACGTTCAGAATTCCGCTTTTACTTGAATTTACCTAGTATCTGATATACATCCGGTATAAATAAATCTTTATCGGCTACACCCTCACAGCAGAGGCACGGTCTCGGATGTAGTCACAAAGAAGTATTCATAAACCGTATTGACAAGACGGACCATATAACATGCATCAAATACATAATTACATTCAAACCTTATTATTAGGGATTTTCCGCTAAGTGTCATACACCCTAAATCTAACCAATTTAGATCCTAATAAGCATGCATAAAGTCAAGAAAACATGATTAAACATTGATTCAATGAAGGCTAATCATTTAGGTGGCCTAGAATCAGACTCGCTCTGATACCATTTTGTAGGGGTTTTTAGGGGGTGAATCCGGTAACGCAGCGGAAGCGGTGAAAATCCGATTTTCAGATTTCAAAATACCCTTGCTTAAATAATTTTATTCCATTTTAGTCGAAATTGATCTATTCAATTTTGAATGATTTCTAATCATTTCCAAGATGAACTTAATGATGTTCAAACATCAAAACACCAAAGCAACCAAAATCCCCAATTCTCTCTCAAAGCCGAGAGCACCATTAGAGTGCAATTTTGTGCATTTGGCACTTCATGCTTCAAGACACATCCAAATGATATCCAATCAACATGAAACTTTATATGCATCATATACACACATAATACACAACATATATGAAAACCCCCCAATTTGGAATTGGTTAGAACCCTAATTTTTCAATTTCCACAAATTGGACAAATTAGACCAAATACATTAAATCAATTACTTTCAATCATCATTCTTCCATCCAATCCAAGTCTCAACACAATGAAACAACTCAAGATCAAATCTAGGTCATTTAAGAGTGGGTCAATAACTCTAGATTAGCAACATGGTTTCAAAACCTTAAAAGAATAGTTATAACTACAATAGTCACAACACTTCCTTCATTACACATGCTTCACACTTCTCCAAACTTCCATCATCAAAAACCACAAGGAACAAAGAAAGAAACATCCTAAGAATATCATATATTAAAGCCTAGAACCTAAGGAACATATTCCTTACTAATAGCAAGTTTGAAAAACTTACTAAATTTCCAAGCTTTTGAAGTTTTCTTTCTTTCTCAAGCTTTCTTTTGGTTTCTTCAATGGTGTTTCTTTTTATAAAAGTGTATTAGGTTAACAATGAAAGCAAATGAAAACAATATATACTTGTTTCAAAGAATAGCCTTGGCCGAAATTTGCATCAGCATATACCAAAATTTTCATTTCAAATTCATTTCAAATTCATTTAATCAACTTGACAAAATATCTAACACTTTATTAGATATTTATTTAAGTCAACAATTGCAACTAACATCATTTACTTAATATATCCTAATGTAAGATATTTATATTTTAATTAATTTAATCATTTAACAATTAAATAATTAATTAATTAATCAAATACAAATATATTAAATATATGTATAATATTTACATTAAATATTAAAAACATAATTCATTTAGGAATATAAGTCAAATAACTCATTTTGACTATTAATTAATGTGTATTTAAATTAATCAAGTATTAAATGTAAATACACAATAATTAGGCAAATGACTATCTAGTCTTTTAGCACGTATCTTGCGTTTAACCTTTAAACGACTTTATAAATAATCAATATTATTTATTAATGTTGCTCTAGTGCTCTACGAGTATGTTTCATTATTGAGACTCTCTAGATTCAGGTATATCCGTCACGAAATCAAATTTCGTGTCCATAATCTATCCACCCGTAGATTATGACGATCACGGATAATCTCGCTGAACATACAGGTCGAGGTCATGGCAATGTATAAAATTCCTCCGTCACAGGTATCCGGATAAATCCCAGAGATATAGATGTAAACGTCAAATCTCTATCGGGATTATCCAGTCGACTATTCCATTAGCAATCTCAAAAAGAATGTTTAGAACTAGCTTCTAAACTTTACCACGGGCCCATGGTTTTTATCTGATTGCTAATCATATGGACTACCTATGCTCTGATACACAGAACTGACGGATCCTATCTTGATACACATAGGACACCCTGAGGATCTGTCTACACCCAACGAACAGGCGGAGGTCTGATCTAAATAGATCGGTGACGTGACTGCCGTCTAAGTGTAGAAGATGTCTCATGTGCCCACAATGGCATCTCAAGTCTAAGAATCACAAGTGCTACTCAACCCAAGAAGATTCTTATTGACGCTGGTGTACCATCCATTAAGAATCTTCGGTGAGTCGTTCAGTGTTTATCCGCTATAAACACCTACACGTCTATACTAGTCTCCAAGACTTATGGTTCATTGAGAAACCATTGGAATCATATATTCCAGTATACGACATGTACCGGTCTCAACGGGTTTACTATACTCTGACCAAGTAGTGTAAACCTTGACCAGGAACTGTCTGAGAATGACAACGTCATGATACTACTCTCAATGTCCGTTGCGACGCTTTTGCAACTGTATCATGACTAATCATTCCCGGGTCATTACGTCTTTACCATATAGAAATATAGATTATATTATAGAAACTGCATATATTATTCATAATAATAATGTTTTACAGAAGTATTTAACAAAAATACAACCGGGAATTGGCGCTCTGAGCACCAACCCCAACATCAAGTTGCCACATAATATGAAAATTAACACTCCATCGTGGAAGGACTTCAGGAGCTAATCTGAAACACAAAAAAAGCAATGAGCCTTGAAGACCTTGGAGTTCGATTGAGAATCGAACATGACAACATGATGTCCGAGGAGGCCAACTACAGACTATGGAGTGTAAGGCCAACATCATTGAGTGTGTAAAGGTAGGCAAAAAGAAGAAGAGAAACATGGATCTGATTCTTCCCCAAGCGAACAAGAATTCAAGGGATTGCTACAACTATGAAAAGAGCGTCAATATGACAAATGACTGCGGAAACAAGAAAATCTCAAACAAGAAAAAATGAGCCTATGTCGCTGAAGATGAGCAGTTAACTGATGAGATTTCAGAAATGAACCTCTCAGTAGTGGTAACTGAATCCAACTTGGTTGGGAATCCGAGAGAATGATGGGTAGACACTGGGGCTACTCGTCATATCTGTGCAGATAGCAAAATGCTTTCCTCATATCAGAAGGTCGATGGCGGCGATCATCTGACAATGGGAAACTCGTCTACCTCTAGAATGGTTAGACAAGGCACAATGATTCTGAAAATGATATCCGGAACGGAGCTTACATATAAGAATGTTGCATGTTCCAGATATTCGGAAGAACTCGGTCTCGGGTTTGTATTTGTTTCTGACAAGTTTCTATTGACAAAAAATGATGTATATGTAGTAAAAGGATACCTCGCTGAGGGCCTTTTCAATGACTGTCAATGTAGTGTTAACAAAGCTGAAACTTCTGCTTATATTATTGAGTCACAAAATGTATGGCATGGGAGGTTAGGACATGTTAATTATAATACAATGCGTACATTAATTAACATGGACCTTATACCTAAATTTGCATTGATAGCCAACAAAAGTGTGAGGCATGTGTTGAAGCAAAATACATAAATAAAACATCATAGAACGAAGTTCTGAACCCTTGGAACTTGTACACACTGATGTGTGTGACATGAATATTATGCAAACAAGAGGCGGTAAAAAGTACTTTGTCATTTTTATCGATGAAAGCACAAGATTATGTTAAGTGCATTTGCTGAGGAGAAAAGCTGAAGCTATTGAGAGCTTTTTACACTGAGAACGAAGTTGCAAATCAACTTGGCAAGGAAATCAAAAGAATCAGGAGTGATAGAAGTGGTGAATATGTTTCATCATTCGGTGAATATTGTTCTGTGCACGAATTATTCACGAAACCTTGCTCCTTATTCTCCTCAACAAACGGGATTGTTGAGTGCAAAAACCGAACGTTGAAGAAAATGATGAATGCCATGTTGACTAGTTCTGGTTTACCTCAGAACTTTGTGAGGGAAAGCCTACTTTCCGCGAACTACGTTCTGAACAAGCTTCCTCACAGGAGATTGGACAAGACACCATATGAGTTGTGGAAAAGTTATGTACCTTCATACAAAAATCTGAAAATGTGGGGGTGTCCTTGCTTGCCAAGGTGATGGTTCCTAAACCTAAGAATGTGGAATATGACCCAAAACCGTTGACTGTATATTCATCATATATGTTTGCAACAGTAGTGCGTATCGATTCTTGGTACACAAGTATGAGATTCCTGACATCAATCCAAATGTGATGATTGAGTCAAGGAATGTAATATTTTTTGAAGAGACATTTCCTTGTAAGGAAAGAAAAAGAAGAAAGTCTCTCAAAATATCTGTTGATACTGTCAAGGAAAATGATCAAGTTGACCAAGAGTCATATCCGATTTTCTGGCATATTTGTTAGAAAATGAGCCTCAAAGCTATAAAGAATCAATGTCTTCTCCGGAAGCACCTCGGTGGAAAGAGGCTATTAACAGTGAGATTGATTCAATCCTACAGAACCATACTTGGTAGTTGGTTGATCTTCCTCCAGGTTGTAAGCCATTGGGCTACAAATGGATATTCAAAAGGAAGATGAAAACGGATGAATCAATAGTTAAGTACAAGGCAAGGCTTGTCATAAAAGGTTATAGATAAAAAGAAGGCCTTGTTTACTTTGACACCTATTCACCAGTGATTCGTATCACTTCGATAAGAATGCTCATAGCCATAGCAGCTATATTTAGTCTTGAAATACATCAAAAAGAGTAAAGACGTTATTCTTGAGTGGTGAATTGGATGAAGAGATTTACATGGAACAACCAAAGGGTTAATGTTCCTGGATAAGAACAGAAGGTGTGCAAACTTGTAAAATCCTTGTATGGATTAAAACAAGCAACTAGACAATGACATGAGAAAATTGACAAAGAGATGTTGTCAAGTGGGTTTAAAACCTATGAGTGTGATAAGTGTATGTACACCAAATCAACTCAAAAATGATATGTCATTGTATGTCTCTATATAGACGATATGCTGATAATTGGTAATAATCATGAGTTGATTCAGTCTACCAAGAAAGTGTTATCCATCAAATTTGATATGAAATATTTGGGAGTAGCTAACCTAACTCTTCCTCTATCAAATAATATTGGCTTAAGCGTATCGCAATTAGAGTATTCAAGGATCATCGGAGTCTAATGTATCTCACGAATTGCACACGAACTGATATCGTTCAAGCTGTGAACATGCTTAGCAGATATACAAGCAATCAAGGACATAACCACTGGAAAGCCATAGTAAGAGTTTTGAGGTATGAGAAACTTCAAAAAATGGGCTACATTACGAGAGATATCCTGCTGTTCTAGAGGGATACATCGATGCTAACCTGGATATCTGATATAGTTGATTCCAAATCTACGAGTAGATTTTCTTTCACACTTGGTAATGCAGCCGTGTCATGGAAATCCTCAAGGCAAACCTGTATTGCCCAGTCTACTATGGAATCAGAGTTCATAGCGTTAGACAAAATAGAGGAAGAAGCGGAATGGCTTTGAAACTTCCTCGAGGATATTCCTAGTTGGCCCAAACCGGTGCCAACGATAGGCATACAATGTGAAGGCCAATCGGCTATTGGGAGAGCCCAAAATACAATGTATGATGGTAAGTCTCGACACATACGTCGGAGACATAATACCATAGGTCAACTGCTCTCAAGTGGCATAATATCGATCGATTATGTTGAGTCGAAGGAAACCTAGCGGATCCACTAACTAAGGGTTTACCTCGAGAGCAAGTTGAGAAATCATCGAGAGGAATGGGCTTGAAGCCTATAATATAAGAATGGTCACTGTGGAAACCCAACCTAGCTGACTGGAGATCCCAATATCTAGGTTCAAAAGGGACAACAAAAACTTTGTTCAATTCAAAACAAGCACTGAAGAGTTTTGTACTCTTTCCCATTCCAATCATGACGCTGAGTGCTGTCTGTCATGGTTAGGATAAGCTAAAGCTTTTAATGATCACTATATTAGGAGATGAGTCCTAATAGGGGTAAAGACAGATTACCTCTTCATAGTATCACCTATTTCAAGTAAGAAGTGAGGCCGCTTCCATGGGAACTTTTAAAGGAGGGTTACCATAAAGTACTTGATGAATCCAGGACCGTTGTTCAGGGCCGAAATGAACACAACCGTAGAACGGGAAATGATCGAAGTAAAGCTGTGTGTTGGCAGTTGTCTTGGTTTACACCAACGGCAGAACAGTTCAAGACTATGGGTCACTGGTTTGCCAAGTAAATCCGATTGTCATTCACTAGGAAAGGTTCAAGGCGAAAGCTACCTATTTCGATGCAGCTTTAGTTCACGGAAACTCTCTCAAGTGTTTTCATGAATATTTGAAAAATTATGGGGGATTGTTGTAAATTCTTCAAATATTCAAATATTTTATGTTTGATGGAGGAGGGACATGTCATTTGGATGGTACCCCTTAGGGACATGTCCTCCATTTGTGTGTAACATGGTCATATGCTCAAGAGATGTATAGGAGAGGTGCAACCCTTTGGAGAGTTGTACTATAACCCAAAGGGTGTCCTTGAGGCACCCTTCCATGCTTATAAAATGAAGCCATGTTGTTCCTTTAAACACAGACAAATGAAATCTGAATTTCATCCTACAAGTGAGAGTCTGAATTGCTTTCTTGAGTAAGAGAGTATTCCACCATATTCCAAGTTCAAGATCTTGTTAAGGTGTGCCCCTTGAACAAAAGTAATCCGGGTTATCCTGGGAGAACGTTAGCCGCAAATCCGTAGAGCACCGAGACGAGGCTGATAAGTTCTTAAGGACAGAGATTAATCTCGATCCGGACTACTATTTTTCAACTTTGTATCAATGTTTTTCTTATTCTCAACTTTTAAAGGTTTTCTATGGTTTATGCATGTTAGATCCAATTTTCTGGTTTGATTTGTTTGTTTGCATGTTAATTTCTTGTTTAATGACACTAATCGGACAACATTATAACCATCCTGACACTCTGAGAGTGTTTGTAAAGCTCCACTAATAACATCATCCACTCCAATATTAGATCCACTAGCTAGTAACTTAATTATGAAGAAGGGAACAAGGAAACTAACTAAAGAATGATAAGATCTCAATTCTCAATATAAATTTGACAATAGGGGTGAGCACCGGTTCCGGTTTTACCCGGAACCGGTTGGAACTGGTTTTCCGGATTTGGAACCGAAACCGGTTGTAATCGGGTAGGTTCCGGTTCCAAAAATGAAGGAACTGATTTTATTCGGGTAGGTTTCGGTTCCAAAATGGTCGGAACAGGAACCGGACCATAGAACCGATTTTTGGAACCGAATATAGAATATTGTATGTTGCATACTATTACTAATAGGGGTGTTCATAGGGTCGGGTCAACCCGCGACCCGACCCTACTTGACCCGACCCGACCCGCGCGGGTTCATAAAAAAATTTGTAAAATTTTGACCTGACCCAAAATTTTCGGGTTACGCAACGGGTTTGATCCCCTTGACCCGACCCGACCCGACCCTATACAAATTTATTATTTTTCTAAAATTTTTTATTATTTTTCTAAAATATTTATTATTATTTTTAAAGTTTTTAGTATTATTTCATTTGTTTATTACTTTTTTTGTATTAAAACTTTATATATATATATGATATTTTGGGACATAAAATAATTAATATTTATATTTCAAAATAATTAATTCATTTAAATTTTTTTTTTAAATGACCCAACGACCCGACCCGACCCGAACCCGATCGGTGCCACTTCTCCGTGACCCGACCCACAACCCGATTTTCCCTTGGCCTGACCCGATCGGATCTAACAAAATTTCAAAAAACCCGACCCGACCCGACCCGTGAACACCCCTAGTTACTACGTATCCTCAGAATCAATTTCATGCCTTTGAAGCGAAACCCTAACAGTAGCATTATGCATGCTTGTGCTACATATTGTTGTTTAGTTGGCACTTTGACTACAAACAGAAGATTGAAAGCTATAAATCTTGAGAAAGAAAATAATCTTATTTTGTTTCAGCAACCACAACCAAATGCACTCGTTGTGACCAAAATCTATGGAACCCCAGTAATGGAGGGCATATGGTAGCATGCCGCTAACCACTTGCCTTTGCAGGGTATTTAAAGTACATGATGATGATGATCACAACTAATAAAACTGCTGCATTTGACTGACATTTCTATTGGCAACTTTGAAAAGGAAGAAAAAGATGGGTAATTGAATAAACCTAATCATCATTTTCTATGAGACAAAGGTGACATAATACAAAGGCAGACAGATCAATGCTTGAATCCCACAAGGAGATCACACGGTTGAGCATGATCTACCATTCTTACAATAACTCTTATCATCTTCTATGGCCATTTTCTTCTGGTGTATTCAAACCTGAAGCACAAGCAACATAAAGAAGTTAACCAAAACCAACAGTCATTGCTTTTAGTTTTCAAAATGGTTCCCGTTTTTTCCTATGGACTCGCATCGGAATGTAGTTTTCATTAAAATATTTTAAAATATGGTAATTCGGAACCGGACCGGAACCGGGTTGGAACCGAATAATAGGGTACTCTGTTTAATTGGGTAGGTTTCGGTTCTACTTAGTGCGGAACCGAATTTTTCTGGGTAGATTCCGGTTCCATGCGGAACCGGAACCGAAATCGGTTTTGCTCACCCCTATTTGACAATATTAGATAGAATCAGGTGATCGACAAGAAGCTCGATGCCATAAGAGAAAAAATAATAATAATAATTTACAATACCAATATATATAATATTAATGCCTGCAAAAAAACAGAACCCTTCTGTCATTGGCTGGTGCTATATTCATCATAAATTCACCTGAGTGAAAATCAGAATAAAGAAAAATTAATAATTCATTCTGGTAAACTTGATGGCTGATGAATTGTAATAACATGTTCTGGTTCACTGATCCTGGAACTTGACCGCACCGGTGCTACTTTAGCTTTCACACTCTTGAATTTCGCAAGAGAAGCTAGTTCTTCAACTGATTCTGCAATTTTCTCAGTGCAAGCAACTACATCAACCAGTAGAGAAGCCATTGTAACTGCTGGTATCACCTCTAACAGGTCAATTTCTTTGCACAAACTAGTACTGAGCAAGGATTTTAGATTTTTGGCAGCAATTTTGGATTTTGTAATGTGGGAATTAACAGAGCAAGGCTTGGTCATTGTTTTAATTGCAAATGCTAATTCTCTCAATGCTTTCACAGATTCCGAATTCATATTCATGCATGTATCTTGCATTTTGCCACGGATTTCTTCTGGAATCTGCAAGTAATTGATTAAGATCAATTAGCACATATGATTTTTCCAAGAATTTACCAATAGATTTTGAGAGAATTGAATTAGAGAATTACCCGGGTCTCAGGATTTAGATACCCATTAAGAGCTTCAATTCTGTAGGCACAGTGGCGGGTTAGGCTTCCAATTTTTAGATACTGTTTCCAGGGATGACGAAACCTGAACTTGCCATGACCAGGTTCCCATCCAGCAAAATTAGCCTGCGGAAATACAAATGAATTTTCATTTTTATTCCCCCAATACAAGTGCCAAGCTATGTAATTAAATTGGTGAATTCAATTAGCTTATATAAAAATTATTAACTCACCAAAGATTCTTCAGTTTGTTTTGCATTGAGCACACATTTATATCCTTCTAAAAAATTATTATCCGTATCCTCAGAAATTTTGAAGTAAAGAGGTCCAAAGCAATCAAAGAAATTGGCAAGCTTATCAATGTTGTTAGCTACCAAATTGGAAAGCTCATTGCCAGCCCAAACAGGGCGAATGAAAATGCATACAAACAGAGCCGTGAAGCCACCGATGAGAATAGTCGAAACTCTCTTATGAGCAATGTGCAGCACCTCATCGTCTCGGTAACCGGAAACTGATATCAAACAGAATGTCAAGATGAATATCAGCAGCCCGTAATCGTATTTTGCCTTCATCCGAGGAAAAAATCTCAAGAATGTCACTGCTGCAGCTGCCATATTGTACATCACAATACAAGCAGTTTAGTTTTATTTAAATTACTTGCAAAATAATAATAACGGATATTACGAATTTTGAAATTTTACTTTTATTGTAAAGTAATATTTTATTATTTTACCATACATGTAGTTTTAGTTTAATTTACATTACTTGCGCAGCCGTTTGTGATGAATAAAAAAAAAAATTGGATTATTTATATTTTATTATTAAATTTATGATTAAATAACAATTAGATATTATCAAATTTAAAATATTATATTTTATTATTAAATTTATGATTAAATAATATTTTATGAGCACTGCTTTTCCCTTATTCCTATATCAAAATCCCTCTTCTTTCCCCTCGCTATCTTTCTAAATTTACAATAAAATCATATGTCATTTAAACAAATGACAAACCCAATCTTTTTTTTAAAAAAAAAATTTAATTATTTGATTGAACTAAATGATTTTTTTGATTTAACCCCATCTCTTTTCCTAAAATATTTTTTTGATTTAATAATTTTATTTTTTAATTTAATTATTTAATATTATTTTTTATTTAATTTTTTTATTTTTCTCTCCTTTACTTATTTTATTATTAATTTTTTTTAATTATTCTATTTCATAAAGAGTGTTAAATAAATAAACACAAAATAAATAAAAATTTTATTAAACAAATATATATATAAATGTTATTAAATAAGTATATGAGAAAAATATAAATATAAAAAAATTAAATGAATTTAATTAACAAATTAAAAATAATTTATTTCCTTAAGATTTACGGGATGTACGAGATAAAAGAGATGTACGAGATATTTCCTTAAAATTTATTTTGATTAATTATTTAATTAATTATTTTTATTAAATAATTTATTTAAAAAAATCTATGAATAAGTCATTTGAGGGGACTGAGGAGAGGGACTGACATGGGGTGGAGAAGTAATTTTCATATTTTATTATTTTTTGTCAAAATCTTAATTTACCATTAGTTCAGGTGAACTAACAAAAAAATAATAAAATATAGATTTTATATAATTTTAATAGTAAAATATTATTTTATTGATAAAATATAATATTTTAAGATTTATAATTTTTAATTATTATTAAAACATAAATAACCCTAAAAAGTTACCTAGTAGGAAGACAAAGAGCCCAAGGAGTATGGGCTCGCCCGTTGCTCCGGAAAGGATGGCTAAATGGTGGGCACCATATCCTAGAGCTGAAGCGAAAAATGTAGCCGAGGCTCTATTTAATCCTCTGCTAAGTGTTCCTCCTGTGACATAAATTAAAAATAATTTAGCACCCAGAATTTGTTAAAACTAGATGAAAAAATTTGGTAGCTAGATTAATATATAAACTGAAAAGGCTAATTACCTACGGAGAATTCAAATACAACAACAACAGTCAAAACAGCCCACATAGCAGAGACACCAAAGCCATCATAGAGAGGTTCAAAGTAGTAGAACAATGAGACCAATGTGATGGCAAGTCCTACTTTAAGTGAATGAATAATTCTTCTGGGATCATCTTGTCCTAATTTCTTTGTCTTCTTTGCAAATTCTATAATCTTGGTTTTTAATTTTCCAGGCAAGGCCTTGAGGGATGCCCAAGAATGAGAGATGATTCCTTCTTTATTATCAACTGCCTGGTTTGCCATTTCCATGGCGATTTTTCTCAGAGAAGAAAAAAGGAGCTTTAGTTTTTGCAATGGAAAATGAGTGTCACGTATATGTTGTAACACTGAAGACAGGCACTTGTCTAGATGACTCAATGGACTTGTGTCCACTTTTATAAGTGAGATAATTGTGTGCGGACAAAATTTTTAAAATATTAATGTTCACACTTTAACCGAGATTAACACGTTTTGGTTCGTGGCTAGCTGTCATTTGCTTGTTTTGTAGAGCATCCAAGAAATTTCACTCAACTCTACAGAAAGTGGCTTAAAAGAAAAGGGATATCCGAAGTCCCCAAAAACAAAAAAAAATTATATATATATATATATATATATATATATATATATATATATATATATCTATAATAAAATTTAAAAATAATTTTTCAGATATATGATATCAAGTATCCGCTTAATTAAGATATTTATAATTTTTCAATTATTTCAGTTGGTATCATACATCTCAGTCAATTTTGGATATAAATTCTGATTATAATTTTTTTTTTCTGATTATCGAATATTTAATGTCATTTCGGATAAGTAAAAAATAATCGGATATCTCATCATTACCATCTCTATTATTCATGCATGGTTAATGTCTGTTCTTTTTTCATTTGTTGATTTATCAACAATTAATCATAACTTGTATTTACGGGAGTTAAATTGATAATTTAACTATTCTTGAAATAAGAAGTTTGTGGTTAAAACCACTCACATAGGTTGGGAGGGGCTTTAATACTTTCAAATTAAAAAAAAAAAAATACCACAAGTATTAATTATGATTTATTACGTTAATTAAAATTATGATATATATATTGTTGAGATTTTCGTCGCAAATTCAATCGTCACACATCAAACGAACAATCAAGAAGCGAGATTTTTACCGTGGTTCGCCGGAAAAATTCCCGACTACATCCACGTTGAACTCCAGAATATGGAGCTCGCTGCACTAAGCAATTTCAAGATTACACACGGAATCTTGAATCCGTTTACAAATTATAATTCCCCAAATCTCACAAAAAACCCTAATCTCTAAAAGTGACAATCTCTCAAATTCCCATTGAGAATTACACTAACTTGGATTAGGAAATAAGGCTCAACACTTAGCCAAAACAAGGGAATACAAATAATGAAAACTCTCTCTAATTCTCAATCTAAGTGCCCTTTATATAGGATGAACAAATACATGTAATTGGGACAACGGCAATGATTGCGCCACGTGTCCCTTATCCAACGGATTACAAGGCTTCACATTTTACATATATATATATATATATATATAATATATATATTGTTGATGGTGTTTTTAGGCACTATGGTATTTAAGACAGCGCGACAGGGGCAAAATGGTAATTTTCTCCTTGGTCAAAGATCATAATACCGACCCGACCACATGAGTGAGTGGCCGAGAACTTTATGATCCGATAACCGACCACTTTGGTTCGGATAACCGAGCACTATCAGATCGGTAGCAGCATTCTCAGCACAAATGACCATCATGACCGACCACATGAAGACCGAGCATAGGGCAAGACATGATCGGGAAAATAAGGCATTCTATCCATATGAGATAAGATAATAAGTTATCCTACTTTCATGGGGTAAACTAGTAAGTCAATGTCCTAGTAGGATAAATGAAGTAAATGTAGTTTTACTAGGAATCCTTATGGGAAAAGGGAACAGTTTTGACTAAGGAACCTTATGGGAAACAAAATGTTTCAAATAGGATTTCTTATACAAATAGGAATCTGATTTCTGTATTATTATAAATAGAAGGGTAGAGCATGTGTAAAAGGGCATCTGAAAATCATCACAAGAGTAAGAGATTAGTGTCATAGAGCTCTGATTGTAAAAGCAAAGAGGAGATCTGAGGAGTGAATTTGAGTAATAAAAAGTACCATCCTGTTCTTGCCCGTGGACGTAGGTCGGATCCCAAAATCCGCCGAACCACGTTAAATCACCTTGTCTGATTGGCGTATTTTCTTGTTTTCCGCTAAATTTGCCTTTGGTCCCCCATAACCAAACAAATTCACAGTTGGAGGAGGATTTCCTCGGGAGTGATATTCCAATATTACCCTGAGACCAAAATCACCGTCAACAGTTGGCGCCGTCTGTGGGGAACTTCACAAAAAGCAGTTCACGTGATAAGACAAATGGCGGAGGACGGAAATCACCAACCAGGAGGTCCGGCAATAGACTGGATGAAAAGAATGGAAGATGGGATGAGGTCTATGATGGATCGACTAGAAAGAATGGAAGGAGCAAACAACGAGAGAACTGAAACCGAGGCCGGACAGAGGAGAGAAAGAGGGAAAAAGTAGTAGATATAAGCGAAAACGAGGGACCTAGAAAGAGAGGACCCTATGGGATAAGATCTAAAGTGGTAGGAAGAGAGCCACGATTAGAAGACACATGGGAAGAAGGAGAGGAGGAACAATCACCCGACTCCTCCTCTGACAGATTTTACAGCTCCGAGAGGGAAGACAGAAAGTATAGCGAAGACGTACAGGAGACCCCCGGGCTCAAAGAACGCCACGCCCGGAACGACAGGCGAACAGAAGGACACAGAAGGCGACACAGGGGCACAACCCGTGAAATAAAGTCTTGGCTAAGAAATGAGATGACCAGATGGGAAGAAGGCCTCAAGATCGGCGCGGGAGACACCCGAGGCGAGGAAGTGGGGTCTCCCCTGACGGAAGAGATAAAGTCAGCACAGTTCCCGAAGCGATTCAACATGCCGACCATGGCACCATACAAAGGCCACTCCGACCCAAAATCCCACATCGAAAACTTTGTCCTCCTGATGGAAGTACAGGGAGTAACGGGCGACGCCATATGCAAAGTTTTCCCCCTAACTCTGGCCGGACCGGCCATCCTATGGTACAGAAGCCTAGCCCCAATGAGCATCAGCAACTTCGCACAACTGAGGAAGTCATTCATACGACACTTCAAAGGGGCATGCGTCCCAAAGAAAATGGTGGGAGAATTGAGACTGATGATGAAGCAGGGGGATGATGAGCCCCTGAGGAATTTTATTGAAAGGTACCACAATTTGGTGCTCGAGGTCGGAGCGTACGAGTCATCGGAAGCGCTAGAAAGTCTCAAGGGAGGTCTGAAGGTCGGGAAGTTGTGGACTCACCTGAGGATCCAAGACACCCCGGACTACGCACCACCGCTCTGGAGGTGGCCCGAAAATTCATTTTGTTGGAGAACGAAGAGAAAGCATCCCGGAAAGGGAACACCATCAAAGAAAGAACCGCAAGGGAGGGTGCCCCCCGCCGGACAGAAAGAGAATCCAGAAGACCACCCCCAAAGCACAAAGAATTCAAACCACTGCACCGGGACAATCAAGAGAGGAGGGCGCTGACCAAGTGAACCATGTAGTAAGGGAAGATGCATACATTCCCCTGAAGAAACCATTGGGACAAATCGTCATGGAGATCCAGGGGAAATGCCTCTTGGTAGAACCCGACCAAAGGAGATTCCCTCCGGACAAAAGGAACCTAAAAGCTTATTGTGTGCACCACAACTCCAAAGGACATCCAACAGACGGATGCAAAGATCGGCGAGAACAAATGGAAGATCTAGCACGGAACGGGTACCTAAACAAATACATTGACCATGAGGTCATGACCGCCAGACAAAGAGCACGCGGTCGTCAAATAAATATCATCACAGGAGGAAGAACGCTGGCCGGAAACTCTAACCGGTCAAGGAAAGATTACAGCAGAACCCGAGGACCGGATATCCTAGAAACAGAACAGGGCAAAGGGCTACCGAGAGGCCGGTCAGTACCAATAATGTTCACCGAGGAGGATACCCGAGGAGTAAGTTTCCCTCATGACGATGCATCGATAATCAAGGCAGTCATCAGCGGGTCAGAAGTAGACAGAATCCTAGTGGACCCCGGGAGCGCAGTGGATATAATTTCCAGAGAAGCGCTGGACAACCTAGGGGTAGAATATGCAACCCTTACCAACGATAGCACCCCCTTATACGGTTTCGGAGGAGCAGCCGTTATCCCACTGGGAAGAATACAGTTGGCAATAACTGTCGGGACACATCCCCGGACCCGGACGATCATGACAGACTTCACTGTGGTAAACTGCATGAGCAGTTACCAGGCCATCGTCGGACGACCCTTCATGATGAAAACGAAAGCTGCGATGTCCTGCTACCACCTAAAACTGAAATTCCCCACCCGGAAGGGATTGGAATTGTGGGCGGAAGCCAGAAAACAGCTCGCAGCTGCTTCGCAACTCTCTCACGAGAAACTCTATGCATCGCAGAAGACAGTCGAAAACGACAAAGGAACCAGGGAGAAGAAGAAGAAGAAGACAGAGGCCCAGGCGTTTGGCCGAACAAAAGTGCTCGACTCACAACAGCCGAGGAAACCGAGGAGAGAGAACTTTACGGAACAGGCCCCGAGATTACAAAATGGGCGGTCGGTATCAAACAATGCCCACCAATGAACCAAATATAAAGTTTTTTCTCAAAGTATTGCGCAGAAGGACTGTAAGGAAGACATGGACATACTCAAACGCCCACTACATAAAGACAGTCGGGCGCCAAGGCCCCTTGAACCATCAGCTCGAGACTGGATCTTATTCCGCCAGGGTCGTTCAGCTCGGGGTCGGGCACGTCCCACCGAGTCAGCCCTTCGGACTGGGGACGTAACATTCCCCCAGGTCCAAGTGCCTTTCTCAGCTCGGGGTCGGGTATATCCCACCGAGTCAGCCCTTCGGACTGGGGACGTAACATTCCCCCAGATCCAAGTGCCTTTTTCTACTCGGGGTCGGGTATATCCCACCGAGTCAGCCCTTCGGACTGGGGACATAACATTCCCCCAGGTCCAAGTGCCTTTTTCTACTCGGGGTCGGGTATATCCCACCGAGTCAGCCCTTCAGACTGGGGACGTAACATTCCCCCAGGTCCAAGTGCCTTTTTCTACTCGGGGTCGGGTATATCCCACCGAGTCAGCCCTGCGGACTGGGGACGTAACATTCCCCCAGGTCCAAGCGCCTTCTTCAGCTCGGGGTCGGGTACATCCCACCGAGTCAGCCCTGCGGACTGGGGACGTAACATTCCCCCAGGTCCAAGTGCCTTCTTCAGCTCGGGGTCGGGTACATCCCACCGAGTCAGCCCTGCGGACTGGGGACGTAACATTCCCCCAGGTCCAAGTGCCTTCTTCAGCTCGGGGTCGGGTACATCCCACCGAGTCAGCCCTGCGGACTGGGGACGTAACATTCCCCCAGGTCCAAGTGCCTTTTTCAGCTCGGGGTCGGGTTACGTCCCACCGAGTCATGATCATTAGTCTGGGGACGGGACATTCCCCCAGAACCATCTCTCTCAGCTCGGGGTCCTTAGGGACATACTCGACGCATGGGATCCGTGAGAAGCATGGCACGGGGAGGGATGATACCCCCGTGGCGATTGCTTACTCCAGTGTTACCGAACATAAGGAGGAATATGCCCTTAATGTGTCGAACACTCTTTGATCCCCGTTCACCCGATGTAATGGATCCGTGGGAAAGCATAGCACGGGGAGTGACGAAGCCCCCGTGACGATTACTAGCTCCAGTGATACCGGACCTAAGGAGGGATATGCCCTTAGCATCCCGGACACTCTTTGATCCATTCATCACTCGGATCCGTGAGAGGCACGGCACGGGGATGCGTTGAGCCCCTGTAGCGTGTGCCTACTCCAGCGTGGTAAGGAGGAGCCCTCATGAAATACACAGGCTCCCCAGTGGACCGACGTGTAAAGGATGTGCCCTTACCAATCAAACGCTCTATTTGATCCGAATCCTGGTTCGCCGGGACACTGAATTGAAAGATTCAGAATTGTGTTTTGGAGGCCTCAGGCAGGACGCTGTTTTGAGGCATCCGTGCTGTTGTTTACATTTGTAAAAAGTTTTCTTTTGGGACAAGTGCCGAGTCACCCCCCACCTTTTTGGTCTTGTTTTTCAAAGTTTTGATTTTGTTTTTCGTTGGTCTGGCAAGGGGACGCCTGTGCCAGATTCGGTAGGGCTTCACAAGGTTGATTCAATTCCCTTCTGAGCAAGTCCCAAAGATTACCTGGCACAGGGCTGGATTCGTTCCGCCGATGCCACTTGTTTATTCATTCCGCCGAGGCCACTTGTTTATTCGGATCGGGGCTGTATTCGTTCCGCCAAGGTCACTTGGTTTCTCTCAGCTCGGGGTCGGGTTACGTCCCACCGAGTCCGTCCCTTTTTGGTCTGGGGACGTAATATTCCCCCAGGGCCAAGCGTTCATCTCAGCTCGGGGTCGGGTCGTGTCCCACCGAGTCCGCCCTTTTGGTCTGGGGACGTAATATTCCCCCAGGGCCAAGCGTTCATCTCAGCTCGGGGTCGGGTCGTGTCCCACCGAGTCCGTCCTTTTGGTCTGGGGACGTAACATTTCCCCCGGAGCCAAGTGTTCATTTCAGCTCGGGGTCGGGTTACGTCCCACCGAGTCGGCCGTCGTCAGCATAAGGGCAAAGCATTGTCTCCACGGGTAGATATCGGGATCCTCGTTGACTGAGCACATGAGGGTGGCAGGAAGGACCAGATTTGCAGCCAAGACATTTTTCCTTGCGATTCCTGGAGTGACCACCGAAGGATTCATCGGCACACCATCTTTTTTATAGTTCCCAGCATCAACTCGCAAACTCGTTGTTACCGAGAACTAGGGGACAGATGTTGATGGTGTTTTTAGGCACTATGGTATTTAAGACAGCGCGACAGGGGCAAAATGGTAATTTTCTCCTTGGTCAAAGATCATTAATACCGACCCGACCACATGAGTGAGTGGCCGAGAACTTTATGATCCGATAACCGACCACTTTGGTTCGGATAACCGAGCACTATCAGATCGGTAGCAGCATTCTCAGCACAAATGACCATCATGACCGACCACATGAAGACCGAGCATAGGGCAAGACATGATCGGGAAAATAAGGCATTCTATCCATATGAGATAAGATAATAAGTTATCCTACTTTCATGGGGTAAACTAGTAAGTCAATGTCCTAGTAGGATAAATGAAGTAAATGTAGTTTTGATTAGGAATCCTTATGGGAAAAGGGAACAGTTTTGACTAAGGAATCCTTATGGGAAACAAAATTGTTTCAAATAGGATTTCTTATATAAATAGGAATCTGATTTCTGTATTATTATAAATAGAAGGGTAGAGCATGTGTAAAAGGGCATCTGAAAATCATCACAAGAGTAAGAGATTAGTGTCATAGAGCTCTGATTTGTAAAAGCAAAGAGGAGATCTGAGGAGTGAATTTGAGTAATAAAAAGTACCATCATGTTCTTGCCCGTGGACGTAGGTCGGATCCCAAAATCCGCCGAACCACGTTAAATCACCTTGTCTGATTGGCGTATTTTCTTGTTTTCCGCTAAATTTGCCTTTGGTCCCCCATAACCAAACAAATTCACAGTTGGAGGAGGATTTCCTCGGGAGTGATATTCCAATATTACCTTGAGACCAAAATCCACCGTCAATATATATATAATTAATTGAGTTGGTAAGAGGTATAGGGTTCTATTCTATTCTCGTTGATATAGATGATAGATGATTTTGTTGCTGTTAAGCTAAATATATAAAAAAAAAATTACTCTTAAGTTACCTATACAAATATTTTACTAAAAAAATATATATAAATATTTTTGTATTTTAGTAGTACAAGATATAATGAGCTTGCTCTCCCAAGCGGGAGAGCACAAGTTCGACTTCCTGCAATGGCAGGGAGTCCAAATCTCTCAATTGAGTGATTCTCTTCGAGGGTGGGAGTAGAATTCTCCCAATATTTGAGTGGGAGTAAATATTTCGTCTTTAGTAGGTATAGAATTCTGGATGTGCTATAAATGTTTGTATTTATTATTCCAGTAGATTTCGGATTATATATCTGTAGAATTGTATTGTAATAAAAAAAAAAGATATAATAAAGAAAATTAGAAGTCCTTATATGATAGTGACACCTGTCTATATGTTATGTTCACTTATCTGTATCCCTACTGTTAGAAGATTTTTTTGAGTTGTTATCAACAATGAACATCTTTCATCTTGATGGTGTTAGGTTTGAAAAGGACCACAAGTGTTTAATGTCATTAACTAATGACAAGGACTACTTAACAAGTAGCTTTAATTCCCTCTCTTAGTCAATCAATAGTTTAAAATATTAATTATTATTATTATTATTATTATTATGGGTGATTACGTATCTACTACAATCGTCCTTCTCCTAGATGTGATATTTAAAGTTTTAAACCACATTTTTTATTTGATCAAATCCCGTTTTTAATGATTATTTAATAGAACTTCAATGATAGGTAGACCTAATGACAAAAAAAAGTGGCTACATTGAAGATTAAAATACAAAATTTTGTCATATATTTGTCACTCCTCTAGAACCCTCTCAAAACCACCTATTCACGTATGAAAGAACACTTCTTATTTTCTGAGAAATTTTTGAATTAATTGTATTGTATCTATAATAATCGAATTTATAATAATATGTTGACGGCGGATTTTGGTCTCAGGGCAATATGAGAATATTACTCCCGAGACAATCCTCCCTCAATAGTGAATTTGTTTGGTTATAGGAGAACCAAAAACAAACTTAGCAAAAGACAGATAAATACGCCAATTGACAATGAGATTTAACGTGGTTCGGCGGATCTTGGTCCGATCTACGTCCACGGGCACAAAAATGATGATATTTTTATTACTCAAACACATTTCTCAGCTCTGCTTCTTGTTTTTTACAAGTCTGATCTTAATGATTCTGATCTTGACTCTCAACCTTCAACTTGTTCCTTTCTTCCTCCCCCTTTCCCTACTTCTCCCCTAAGCATACTCTACCCTCCTATTTATAATAGTGCAGAAATCAGATTCTTTCTTTTACAAGGGTTTCCTAGTTGAAACAATTTCTCTTTCCCATAAGGATTCCTAGTCAAAAACTACATTTACTTCCTTTATCATACTAGGACATTGACTTACTAGTTTACCCCATGAAAATATGATAACTTATTATCTTATATTGTATGGATAGAATGCCTTATCTTCCCGAACATGTCTTGCCCTATGCTCGGTTTTCACGAGGTCGGTCTTCATGTGGTCGGTCATAATAGTCTTTTGTACTGAGAATGCTTCCGCCGATCTGATAATGCCCGGTCATCCGAACCGAAGTGGTCGGTCACCTACCATTAAGTGCTCGACCCTCACTTATGTGGTCGGTCATGATGGTCATTTTTAATGATTTTGACCAAGGAGGGAATTTACTATTTTATTCCTGCCGAGCTGCTTAAATATCATAGTGCCTAAAAAACACCATCAACATATATCCCCTAGTTCTCGGTAACAACGAGTTTGTGAGTTGATGCTGGGAACTATAAAAAAGATGGTGTGTCAATGAATCCGTCGGTGGTCACTTCAGGAACTGAAGAGAAAAATGCATTGGCTGCAAATCTGGTCATTCCTGCCACCTTCATGAGCTCAGTTAACGAGGATCCCGAAATCTACTTGTGGAAAAAATGCTCTGCCCTTATGCTGATGACGATCGACTCGGTGTGATGTAACCCGACCCCGAGCTGAGAAGAACTTGGCTCTGGGGGAATATTACATCCCCAGTCCAAAGATGCCGACTCGGTGGGACGTAACCCGACCCCGAGCTGAATAAAGACTTGGCTCTGGGGGAATATTACATCCCCAGTCCAAGGAAGCCGACTCGGTGGGACGTAACCCGACCCCGAGCTAAAATAAAGACTTGGCTCTGGGGGAATGTTACATCCCCAGTCCAAAGAAGCCGACTCGGTGGGACGTAACCCGACCCCGAGCTGAGAAAGACTTGGCTCTAGGGAAATGTTACATCCCCAGTCCAAAGAAGCCGACTCGGTGGGACGTAACCCGACCACGAGCTAAAAAAAAGACTTGGCTCTGGGGGAATATTACATCCACAGTCCAAAGAAGCCGACTCGGTGGGACGTAACCCGACCCCGAGCTAAAAGAAAGACTTGGCTCCGGGGGAATGTTACATCCTCAGTCCAAAGAAGCCGACTCGGGGGACGTAACCCGACCCCGAGCTAAAAGAAAGACTTGGCTCCGGGGGAATGTTACATCCTCAGTCCAAAGAAGCCGACTCGGTGGGACGTAACCCGACCCCGAGCTAAAAGAAAGACTTGGCTCTGGGTGAATGTTACATCTCCAGTCCAAAGAAGCCGACTCGGTGGGACGTAACCCGACCCCGAGCTGAGAAAGACTTGGCTCTGGGGAAATATTACATCCCCAGTCCATAGAAGCCGACTCGGTGGGACGTAACCCGACCCCGAGCTAAAAGAAAGACTTGGCTCTGGGGGAATGTTACATCCCCAGTCCAAAGAAGCCGACTCGGTGGGACGTAACCCGGCCCCGAGCTGAGAAAGACTTGGCTCTGGGGGAATATTACATCCCCAGTCCAAAGAAGCCGACTCGGTGGGACGTAATCCGACCCCGAGCTGAAAGAAAGACTTGGCTCTGGGGTAATGTTACATCCCCAGCCCAAAGAAGCCGACTCGGTGGGACGTAACTCGACCCCGAGCTGAGAAAGACTTGGCTCTGGGGGAATATTACATCCCCAGTCCAAAGAAGCGGACTCGGTGGGACGTAACCCGACCCCGGGCTAAAAGAAAGACTTGGCTCCGGGGGAATGTTACATCCACAGTCCAAAGAAGCCGCCTCGGTGGGACGTAACCCGACCCCGAGCTGAGAAAGACTTGGCTCTGAGGGAATATTACATCCTCAGTCCAAAGAAGCCGACTCGCTGGGACGTAACCCGACCCCGAGCTGAATAAACCATAAGGCCTTGGCGGAACAAAATCCAGCCCCGAGTCGAATAACCAAGCGGCCTCGACGGAATGAAATCCAGCCCCGAACCGAATAAACAAGTGACCTCGGCGGAACGAAGGGTAACCCCGAGCGAAATAAACAAGTGGCATCGGCGGAACGAAATCCAGCCCCGAGCCGAATAAACAAGTGGCCTCGGCGGAACGAAGTCCAGCCCCGAGCCGAATAAACATCGGTCTCGGCGGTACAAGAGCAGACCCGAGCCGGAAAGAAACATCGGTCTCGGCGGTACAAGAGCATACCCGAGCCGGAAAGAGACATCGGTTTCGGTGGTACAAGAGCAGACCCGAGCCGGAAAGAAACATCGGTCTCGGCGGTACAAGAGCAGACCCGAGTCGGAAAGAGACATCGGTCTCGGCGGTACAAGAGCAGACCCAAGCCGAAAAAAGACATCGGTCTCTGCGGTACAAGAGCAGACCCGAGCCGGAAGGAAATACCGATCTCGGCGGTACAAGAGCAGACCCGAGCCGGAAAGAAACATCGGTCTCGGCGGTACAAGAGCAGACCCGAGCCGGAAGGAAATATCGGTGTCGGCGGTACAAGAGCAGACCCGAGCCGGAAGGAAACATCGGTCTCGGCGGTACAAGAGCAGACCGAGCTAGAAAGAAACATCGGTCTCGGCGGTATAAAAGCAGACCCAAGCCGTAAAACATATATTAACAAAACGGACTCGGCGGTACAAGAGCAGTCCCGAGCCGTAAAACAAATATCAAAACCATTGTGTGAGCCATAACAAAAAAGTATAATCAAATGTCAACCTAAGACAGAAAAGGTCTTACTCACCTTTTTGTGATCTGTTGCCTTTCTTGCAACTCTACAAGGGTCACTACAAGCAAGGCTCTTCTTAATATATCCTCTCTGCATCTCAGCATTCCACTCATCCGACCGGATGACTTCCGCTATCAACTTGGTAGATCTCAAAAAACCGAATGGTCTATGTACTCACTGAGATAGCCTTCTTTCACCAAGTCTTCCACCTGCTCCCGCAGGTCTCTGCACCCATTCGTGGCATGTCCCCTTACGTTATGGTAGATACAGTATGCCCTACTATTTCCCTCCTCAATCGGGAACCTTTCCAAATTAGGCTCGGCCAACAGACCATTATCCTGGATTTCCCGAACTATCTGGGCCATAGGTTTGTTCAGAGGGGTGTATACTGTTCTCCCCGCGACACGGTTGATTTGGACATATGACTTTATCTTTTGAACATGACTACTCGGAGGTGTCAGTCTGAGTTTCTTCTGCTCCGGGATTGGTCTCCTCAAATTTCTAATTGAATCTCACTGATTGTATGACCTTAGTATCTTAGCCTTTCGGGTGTCTACTCCCCGGGCAATCTTTTTATCCTCATCTATTAAGATAAACTTCCTGGCCAACTCCAGGGCAGTGGCATAATCCAATACGTCTTGATTCCTCAGGTGAGTCCACAACTTCCCAACCTTCAAACCTCCATTGAGACTTTCTAGCGCTTCCGATGACTCGTACGCTCCGACCTCGAGCACCAAATTGTGGTATCTTTCAATAAAATTCCTCAGAGGCTCATCATCCCCCTGCTTCATCAGTCTCAATTCTCCCACCATTTTCTTGGGGACGCAGGCCCCTTTGAAGTGTCGAACAAATGACCTTCTGAGTTGAGCAAAGCTACTGATGCTTCCCGGGGCAAGACTTCTGAACCACAGAATGGCAGACCCGCCCAAGGTTAGGGGGAATACTTTGCAAATGGCATCCCCTACTACCTCTTGGACCTCCATCAATAGGAGGAAACTTTCAATATGAGACTTTGTAGGGCGTCATGGATGGCATGTTGAAATGTCTTGCGAATTTTGCCGACCTTATTTCTTCTGTGAATGGAGATTCAACCTCACCATCCCAAGCATCTGTTGTATCAATTTTAGGGTTTACTCCCCACTTGGCCATTTCTTTTCTTAACCAAGACTTTATATTGCCATCTGTGTCACTATACCGCCTCTCGCGGCCTCCTTCGCGTCTGTCACCACGGGTGCGGCGTTCCTCATGACTTGAGACTTCCCGTCCAGTTTCACCATGCTTCATATCTCCCCTTCTCGTGTCGCGGGGGCTATCATAGGAAGAATATGATGATTGTCTCCCCTCTTCTTCTTCCCACGTATCCTCCGTTTGTAAATCTTTTTCTACCACTACGGACCTCATCCCGTAGGGACCCTTCCTCATCGGTTCATCGTCATCATTCACATCGGCGACCCTTTTTCCATCTGCTATCTCTTCTCTTCTTTGATTAGCTCTGGTTTCAGGCTTCTCGCGGTTCCCCCCTTCCATTTTCTCCAATCGGTCCATCATGGTTTTTAGGAGGGTCTGACTATCCTTCATGTCCTTCCTTATGCTTTCTTCTATCTTCTTCATCCAATCTGTAGCCGGATTCCCCGACGATTGGTGATTTCCACCTTCTGCCATCGTCTTACTACGCGAGCCGCTTTTTGTTGAGTTCCCCACAGACGACGCCAACTGTTGACGGTGGATTTCGGTCTCAGGGCAATATGGGAATATTACCCCCGAGACAATCCTCCCTCAATAGTGAATTTGTTTGGTTATGGGGGACCAAAAGCAAACTTAGCAAAAGAGAGATACAATACGCCAATTGACAAGGAGATTTAACGTGGTTCGGCGGATCTTGGTCCGACCTACGTCCACGGGCACAAAAAGGATGTTACTTTTATTACTCAAACACACTTCTCAGCTCTGCTTCTTGTTTTTTACAAGTCTGGTCTTAATGATTCTGATCTTGACTCTCAACCTTCAACTTGTTCCTTTCTTCCTCCCTATTTCCCTTCTCCCCTAAGCATACTCTACCCTCCTATTTATAATAGTACAGAAATCAGATTCATTCTTTTACAAGGGTTTCCTAGTTGAAACAATTTCCCTTCCCATAAGGATTCATAGTCAAAAACTACATTTACTTCCTTTATCATACTAGGACATTGACTTACTAGTTTACCCCATGAAAGTATGATAACTTATTATCTTATCTTGTATGGATAGAATGTCTTATCTTCCCGAACATGTCTTGCCCTATGCTCGGTTTTCACGAGGTCGATCTTCATGTGGTCGGTCATAATAGTCTTTTGTACTGAGAATGCTTCCGCCGATCTGATAATGCCCGGTCATCCGAACCGAAGTGGTCGGTCACCTACCATTAAATGCTCGACCCTCACTTATGTGGTCGGTCATGATGGTCTTTTTTAATGATTTTGACCAATGAGGGAATTTACCCTTTTATCCATGTCGTGCTGCTTAAATATCATAGTGCCTAAAAAACACCATCAACATGATATGTGATTTATGTAATACTAATAATAGTATATAATGTAATCACAAATTTTAGAAATTCTAAAATCATATCTTAGAAATTTATATAATAAAGAAATATGATTTTCTTAACACCCTTCAAACTCAAATTGGTAACGAATAAACAAGTCGTTTCTTGAAATCGAATGCCAAATCTTGAAATTTGGAGTCTTGAAATTTGGAGATAATTGATGAGGTTTAACATATAAAACTAGAAGGGGGAGCCAAAGCTCAAGTGGGAGTCGAAACCCGAAGGAAAGCTGAAACCCAAAAGAAAACCGAATCCCAAAATAGAATGGAAATCCGAAAAAAGAGATTAAGTTCGAAGGAAGCCGATGTAGATGATAATTATTACAATTATTACACGGTAATTGGGAAATCCGAATATGACAAAATTACAATTATAATTATTATCCTCAAACAGACCCTAACGGCGGACCCTGAGAGTAGACCCTGACGGTAGAGGCTGAGAGCGGAGGCTGAGGGCAGAGGCAGACCCTGAGAGCGGAGGCAGAGGCTGAAGGGCAGAGGCAGACCCTGAGAGCGGAGGCAGAGGCTGATGGCAGAGGCTGACAGCAGAGGCTGATGGCAGAGGCTGACAGCAGAGGCTGATGGCAGAGGCAGAGGCTGACAGCAGAGGCTGATGGCAGAGGCTGACAGCAGAGGCAGAAGCTGAAGCTGAGGCAGAGGCTGTTGGCAGGCAGAGGCTGAAGCTGAAGCTGAGGCAGAGGCTGTTGGCAGGCAGAGGCAGAAGCTGAAGCTGATGCAAATCAGAACTTTCCCGAGACTTGTTGTAAAACAACAATATCCTTAAAACAAAATTCGTCCCCTACCGTAGGTGCAGTAGAACGTGAGACGATTGTTTCCCAGGATACAACGGAAACGTACGAGAAAGGGCACCACCAGACTCGTATCCAAAGAACCACAAAGTGTTTGAACTCTCCTTTTAACAAAACAAAGAAAATGATCTTTCGTGTGTGTGCTATGTCTTTCTCTATTTTCTATTTCATTCTCTAATGTTGAAAACAAGAACTGATGTTGTTTATATAGGAAAAGAAAACACATCTCAATTAATAGAAATTAACTAGCCAATTAAATTTCATAATGGGAGATGTTACACATTGTTGTAACCACCAAGCTAATTAAATTAGCTATTATGGAAATTAAACTTTTGTAACCACCAAGCTAATTAAATTAGCTGTTATGGAAATTAAACTTTTGTAACCACCAAGCTAATTAAATTAGCTGTTATGGAAATACAAAAGGCTTGAAAATTGTGAACTTTGAGCAACAATTTCTCATTCACCCAAGCACCATTTTAAGCATATGAATATACTATTTCGAAGTACTCACGGAGGAGTATCCGAATCATTCAATAACAACCACTAACACGAAGTGGACCATGCTTAAAATTGAGCCTCAAAATGCTTATAAATAAACATTTTTCCAACAATCCCCCACATGAATGAAATTGGCGAAAAATTTCGAATAAAATTATTTTTATAAAACATTTTATTTTGACCTAGAAGAGTTCAACGGTTCAACACCTGCATAGGATAGGTAGGCCACAGCCTTTGAACCTTCCCTTGTGAAAATATATCTCGTTACTGGCTGACAGTTGACGCGATGTCATTGAACTGTACTGCCGTTCATGTAATTGGAGAACACATATCACACAGATATTTTACCTACACATTTGAGTTCTCATTATTATGTTCATTTTGGCCATGAACATCTACCTGGTTCTGCAAGAGTTTCTAAAAATTGTGCCCCGTACAATTCCCTTTGAAGCGGCCCCACTTCTCTCTCACATATGTGATTTCTTATTTAAGAGTATCTCGTAATACTCTGCTCGGATTCCCGACGCATAAGAATCATTAAAAGCTTTTGCTTAACCTCTATCCATACGAGCATCACTGTTTCATTTCATCATAGGAATGGACTAGAGGGTAACCCCCACAGTGATCCAATTATGTCTTTTACGAGTAGGTTGTCCCATTGAACCTAGTTCTTGGGATCTCCAGTCAACAAGGTTGGGTTTTCCTTCGTAATAAACATTTATCTAATGGGCTTCAGTCCCATTCCCCTCGATGATTTCACAACTAACTCTCTATTTAACCATTTGGTTAGCGGATCCGCAATGTTATCCTTTGACTTTACATAGTCAATCGAAATAACTCCAGTAGAGAGTAATTGTCTAACGGTATTGTGTCTACGACGAATATGTCTATACTTACCATTATACATATTGTTATGTGCCCTTCCAATTACAGATTGACTATCGCAATGAATGCAAATTGCTGGCACTGGCTTAGACCAACTTGGAATATCCTCTAGAAAATTTCGAAGCCATTCTGCTTCTTCAGCACACTTGTCTAATGCAATGAATTCTGATTCCATTGTAGATCTGGCTATCACAGTCTGTTTGGAGGATTTCCATGATATAGCTGCACCTGCTAGTGTAAACACATAACCACTAGTAGACTTTGAGTCTTTCATGTCAGATATCCAATTAGCATCACTGTATCCTTCGACTACAGCTGGATATCTATGATAGTGCAACCCATAATTACGAGTAAAACGTAAGTACCTAAGTACTCTCACTATTGCTTTCCAGTGATCAACCCCTGGATTACTCGTATATCTGCTGAGCTTGTTTACTGTACAGACTATAGCAGGCCTTGTACAACTCGATAGATACATCAAACTCCCGATCACTCTAGAGTATTCTACTTGAGATATACCATCTCCCCTATTCTTTGATAGGTGTAAACTCACATCTAAAGGAGTTCTAGCCACAGCTGAATCATCATCGTTGAATTTACCAACAATTTTGTCCACATAGTGCGACTGATCAAGGATAAGTCCATCTGGACTTCTCGAGATCTTTATTCCCAGAATGACATCTGCAAGACCCATGTCTTTCATGTCAAACTTGGATTTCAGCATATTCTTGGTAGATTTCACCATTTTGACATTACTCCCGACAATCAGTATGTCATCAACGTAGAGACATAAAATGATAAAGGATGCATTCCTCGATTCCATTATCGTATTCTTGTGAATATACGGTACATTAGACTCATGCACAAGAAATCGATAAGCATTACTGTTATGAGCATATCCTATGAAAATGCAATCAACAGTTTTTGGTCCTATCTTCACCTTTTTAGGTGGAGGAATGACTACCTTGGCAAGACACCCCCACACTCGAAGGAATTTATAGGAAGGTACTCTTCCTTTCCACATTTCATAAGGAGTTTTCCCTGCTTCTTTCCGTGGTACCTTATTTAAAAGGTAATTAGCTGATAAGACAGCTTCTCCCCACATAGTCTGAGGTAAGCCAGAGCTGATTAACATAGCGTTCATCATCTCTTTCAAGGTACGATTCTTACGTTCCGCAATCCCATTGGATTGAGGCGAATAAGGAGCTGTGGTTTGATGTATGATTCCATTTTGTTCACAAAGTGATTCAAAAGGGAAAACATACTCACCACCACGATCACTTCTTAACTCCTTAATTCTTTTATTCAGTTGGTTCTCAACTTCATTCTTATAGAGAACAAATTTCTCTATAGCTTCGTCCTTGCTTTTCATTAAATACACATAGCAAAATCTTGTGCAATCATCAATAAAGGTAATAAAATATTTATTACCGCCTCTCGATTGTATTGAATTAAAATCACATACATCGGTATGAATTAGATCAAGTGGTTCAGAGTTTCTTTCAATACTATGAAAAAATGATCTTGTTAGTTTTGCCTCAACACAAGTATCACACTTATGTTTGTTATCAATTTTAAAATTGGGAATATGATTCATGTTAATTAACTTTCGCAATGAATTAAAATTAACATGTCCTAATCTACCATGCCAAAGATTAGAATACTCAACAATATAAGCAGAAGAACTAGCTTTATTGATATTTTTGGGTTTAACAACCATTACATTGAGCTTAAAAAGCCCATCAGTTACATACCCTTTTCCCACATACATCCCACTTTTAGTCAAAACTACTTTATCAGACTCGAACACCATCCGGAATCCATGCTTGTTCAGAAGCGATCCAGACACAAGATTCTTCCGTATTTCAGGTACATACAGAACATTGTTCAGAGTCAACTCTTTCCCAGAGGTCATTTTCAGAATCACCTTTCCTTGACCTTCTATCTCAGATGTTGCTGAATTTCCCATGTATATCTTTTCCCCATTTTCAGCAGGCTCAAATGAAGAAAACATGCTCTTGTCTGAGCATACATGTCGAGTGGCACCAGTATCAATCCACCACTCTCTTGGGTTAGAACCCACCAGATTCACCTCAGAAACCACAGCAGAAGGTTAATGTCTGAAACATCTTGAGTCATGTTTTCTAGCACATTAGCTTCTTGTTTCTTTTTCTTCTTCGGCAGTCTGCATTCAGAAGACATGTGACCCATTTTGTCACAGTTGAAGCATTTTCCTTGAAATTTTGATTTCTTGGAAACTCCTCCTTTAGGACCCATCTTTGACCCTTTGTTCTTGAGATTCTTGTTCTTATGGCCATGTTCGACAACATTTGCTTTGGCCTCATGAGTCATTCCTCTCTTTTCAGAAACTCGGTTATCTTCCTCAATTCTTAGCTTAAGAATCAAGTCTTCAATGCTCATTTCTTTTCGCTTATGCTTTAAATAATTCTTGAAATCTTTCCAACCAAGTGGTAGTTTCTCAATTATCGAGGCTACTTGGAAGGTTTCACTTAAACTCATCCCCTCAGCATGAATTTCTGCTAGAATAATCTGCAGTTCTTGTACTTGGCTTATCACAGTTTTGGAATCAATCATTTTAAACTCTAGGAAACGGCCTACGATAAATTTCTTAGTACCGGCATCCTCAGTTTTATATTTTCGATCTAAAGATTCCCAAAGCCCTTTAGCTGTTTTCATTCCAGCGTACACACTGTACAAGGAATCACTTAGCCCATTCAGCACATAATTCCGACATAGGAATTCAGAATGTTTCCAAGCTTCAATGGCACTGATGACTTGGATATCAATCTCACCCTCTTTGGGTACATGAGCATCTTCCTTTAGAAACCTCGCAAGGTTCAACGTGGTCAGGTAGAAGAATATTTTCTGTTGCCACCTTTTGAAATTCTGACCACTGAATTTTTCAGGTTTTTCTGCAGCAGGATTGACATGGCTCACATGTCCAACATGTTGTCTAGCCATTGAGGCAGAAATACCTTGGCCAGCCACAACGGCTGCCATATTAAGCCCAGAGGCTGATGCAAGTTGGCCAGCCGAAGGGGATGCCACTGCACTTTGGTCAGCCACGGGGGCTGCCACAACATTCTGGCCAGCCGAAGAGGCTGCCATATTCGGATCTACTGTGTTTGGACTGATTTCCATATCCACAGAGTACGATTTTGTTTTAAGACTGTAGATGATAATTATTACAATTATTACACGGTAATTGGGAAATCCGAATATGACAAAATTACAATTATAATTATTATCCTCAAACAGACCCTAACGGCGGACCCTGAGAGTAGACCCTGACGGTAGAGGCTGAGAGCGGAGGCTGAGGGCAGAGGCAGACCCTGAGAGCGGAGGCAGAGGCTGAAGGGCAGAGGCAGACCCTGAGAGCGGAGGCAGAGGCTGATGGCATAGGCTGACAGCAGAGGCTGATGGCAGAGGCAGAGGCTGACAGCAGAGGCTGATGGCAGAGGCTGACAGCAGAGGCAAAAGCTGAAGCTGAGGCAGAGGCTGTTGGCAGGCAGAGGCTGAAGCTGAAGCTGAGGCAGAGGCTGTTGGCAGGCAGAGGCAGAAGCTGAAGCTGATGCAAATCAGAACTTTCCCGAGGCTTGTTGTAAAATAACAATATCCTTAAAACAAAATTCGTCCCCTACCGTAGGTGCAGTAGAACGTGAGACGATTGTTTCCCAGGATACAACGGAAACGTACGAGAAAGGGCACCACCAGACTCGTATCCAACGAACCACAAAGTGTTTGAACTCTCCTTTTAACAAAACAAAGAAAATGATCTTTCGTGTGTGTGCTATGTCTTTCTCTATTTTCTATTTCATTCTCTAATGTTGAAAACAAGAACTGATGTTGTTTATATAGGAAAAGAAAACACATCTCAATTAATAGAAATTAACTAGCCAATTAAATTTCATAATGGGAGATGTTACACATTGTTGTAACCACCAAGCTAATTAAATTAGCTATTATGGAAATTAAACTTTTGTAACCACCAAGCTAATTAAATTAGCTGTTATGGAAATTAAACTTTTGTAACCACCAAGCTAATTAAATTAGCTGTTATGGAAATACAAAAGGCTTGAAAATTGTGAACTTTGAGCAATAATTTCTCATTCACCCAAGCACCATTTTAAGCATATGAATATACCATTTCGAAGTACTCACGGAGGAGTATCCGAATCATTCAATAACAACCACTAACACGAAGTGGACCATGCTTAAAATTGAGCCTCAAAATGCTTATAAATAAGCATTTTTCCAACAGCCGATTCCCGAAAAAGAATCAAAAGCGCCAAAAGAACGAGTTTTCATAACCAAACCAAGATGACAGTTCTACAATCTTAAAGTTCTGGAAAGGGGCAGCAGTCTTAGTGCTGTGATAAGGAGAATAGGGGAAGCCATGTCCTCTAATAGATGAATAGTCTCGAAATGGCATGTTGATGAAGAGAAGAAACAGAGAGTAGCTCGCTCAAACCTAATAATAAATATATATATATATATATTATTACTTCGGAAGCAAGAACAACAATAATAATAAATTAGATTATCGGATATCATATTAGATGAAGAAAGAAATTCTTAAATTCACTTTATTGTATTTACAATGAGTACTTAAGGAGTTCGAATCCAGGGAGTGTGTTTCTTATAAGTGTCTAGAACAGCCGAGAGTTTTACCTATTCCGTTTAAACTCGGAATATGTGGTTTAGCGGTTGGGTTTCCAACGATTTCAATATATATATATATATATTTACAATGATATGTGTCTATACATGAAATTAAAATAGAAAAAAATAATACTAATAATAATGTATAATAAAGTCATGGAGATTTTAGAATAATATCTTAAAAATATTTCCATAATAAGGAGATGTGATTACGGTTTCCGTAGCAAGAAAAACCTCTCTCTATAAAAGATTTAGGTGTTGAAAACGGTGCTTCGACCGGAAAATTAATGGGACTTTCCAGAACTCCTATCCGCTGCCCAACGAGTAAAATTTGTATTGAGCGAAAAACCTTCAATACTCAAGTGAGTATCGGTGAACAACCAACCATTAATAGAAAATAAAGAATGAACTTCTTAATACTTAAATACTCTAAAAATTAAGTTCATAGGGGTTGTTCTCGGCAAAAATCCTCTAATATTTAAATCTCCCACGTTCTCTCTTCTCTCTCACTAGTGTGCAATCTTTTCTTCACATATATTCCTACAGGTTACTGTTGTTCAAGTTCCATCAACTCACAGCATTAAATAGTTGCGTTCTGGCAAAATATGTCAATTAAGCTTTTGATATTTTCAAGAAAATGTAATTGTAAATCTGGCAAAATCCATTAGCCAAGTAATTGGAATGGCAATTCTGAAACCCAAAACCTCAAAGGGGGTAGTAATTAAAAAGTGAGGGCTTGAGGGATAATATCACTAGTTGATATATTTAATGATTGATCGAACTTCAGAGGGAAGCATGGCAATATTTTAAGTACACCTGTCAAAATATGAAATAATCCATTAACCCGACACGAGTAAATGGATATAAATAGTCAAATTTAATATTTTTATTAAATGGATTGGGCCTTATAAACCCGATTAATAATCAGATCGGATTTGAGTTTCAAATTTTTGATCTACCAACCTATTTATGATACGATTATATGCATTTATTTTTTCCAAAATTATTTTATAGGTTCTTATAATTAACACTCAATCGTTCATTTATGTTGTCATATTTTATTGAATGATTTATTTACACAAAAAAAGATGTTATTCTGTTAAATGGAAGTTCGCTCAAAGTAAATGACTCAAACTGAACGTGGAAACCCTGGTCGTGCGTGTTGTGAGTAAATAAAGTCCTAAAGTCTCACATTGGTTAAAAATGAGGAAGATCAAGGGCATATCTCCATTGGTATGAGGTCTTTTGGATAGAACCCAAGAGCAAATCCACTAGGGCTTAGGCCCAAAATGAATAATATCATATTAATATAGAGATAAGTGGTGTTCAAAGTTCCTTACCGTGCGAGCATAGGAGGTATTATTCGGAATGAGAAGGGTTGATTACTTCACGCAGGCTTATGTAAAATCTGTGAGCCAAGGTACAAGCACTTTCTGGTGGGTGTTAAAATTTACAGAGAAATAGGCTACAACTAGGGATGGCAATTTCCGGATCCGGATCCATAATGTTTTTGATAGACCCGGGTCCGGCAGTGGACCCGGAAAAACGCTTCCGGGTCCGGACCCGGGTCTACCCGGATTGGACCAGGGTAGACCCGGGTCCAGACCCGGGTACCGCAACTCACTATTTTTCTTTCTTTCTTTTTGAAAACTTGAATGACTCTTCAAAATTGAGGAAAACTCATAATTGGAGAGCATACAAGAAGCTGTTGAGGCATAGAAAAGAAGATGACATAGGCTATCCCATCAGCCTTAACATGTTTTAATGCATTTTACAGGTTATGTGATTTGCACATACAAGGAAGGCCAAGAAATGGAGACCCAAATGACTGGTGGCACCACAAAAATTTGGTCTCTCACTTTGTTTTTATGCGCACGCACAAGAAAAAGGCCCACAACACACTTGAAGAAATGGAGACCACAAATGACTCGTCGCTCGTGGCCGTGGGTGAAGACTGAAGATGGTGGCTGCCAGCTGCGTGAGTCGTGATCGACTGATCGTGGTTCGTGGACTCGTGGTCGTCGATTTCGTTGAAGATGGTGGCTGCTGCGGCTGCCTTTGCGTCACTGACTCTGTGACTCACTCTTGAATTAGGAATTAGGGTTATGTCTTTTTTGTTACTTGGGTACAGACTAGACTACAGGGGTTACTTAATTACTTTACTTGGTTGGGTTTTGTTTTTATTTTTTATTATTTTTTTAATGTACCGGGTCCCGGGTACCCGGGTCCGGAATCAACCGGACCTGGTACACTGCGGGTCTTCTGAATTTTTACCCGGATCCGCAATTTTTTTTTGCGGATCCGGGTCTACCTGGACCCCGATAGTTCGGGTCCATGCGGACCCGGGCCGGGTCCAGGTCTGTTTGCCATGCCTAGCTACAACAATGTACAGCTGGAGACGGATTCTAAGATTATTGTATTTGTGGGGGTGGCTGACTAATAGTCAATGCCAAAGTCGGTATTTAGAAGATTATTTGGGCGAGCTATGTGGTCATTTGAATTTTATAATTAATCGTGCGGTTCGATAATGTAATGGTCCAGCAGATTTTTTTAGCTAGAATGGGCACACTCAAGGTTGGGAGGGTATGAAATTTAAATCCTTATATTGGGATTCGATAAGGGTGGGTTATCAACATAGATGTGAGATTGGGGTATAATTTGTTTAATTTTACATGGTGATTCCATTATGTGGATTTTAATGAATATTTAATTTTACATTATTTTTATTATTTTAGTATGAATACATATTATATGTGTATAATTTGTTTTAAGCGGATCAAATGGTGATATTCATATAAACCGATTTGAATTGATATTAAATAGGTTACTGAATCACTCATTTTTCTTCCGTGTCAAATTAGAATTTTGATTTTTGACACGATTATTAAATATATCACGTCTGTGTATGCTTAAATTTGACACGATCTTAAATTGGCATGACGCGAACATAATCCGTTAACTCATTTTGTCCTCTCTAATTAATTTTAAGCAAATAATAAGAGATTGTCTTGCTTATAATTCAATCGGTCGTAAATGCGAACGCGGTATTTGAATAATAATAGAGAGTAAATATTGATATTTAAAAGATGAAAATTAAATTAAATTTCTTGATGAGCAGTAGTGGCGTAACCAGAAAATCAAGTTAGCGGGGGCAAAATTATGGAAAATAAATATAAAATATAAAATATATTTATATTTATATTGATATTTGAATATTTTATACATAACAACTATACATGACGTGATTTAATAAAAGAATCACTACAAATATACCAATAAATTAGAAGTTCAATAACCAAACCTAAGCATAAACATGGTTACTTTTATTTTTATTTAAATGTAATGGAATCTCTATTCTTTTGCAAATGTAAAAATACAAAATGAGTGGATTTAAAATGAAAAGTAGATAATACAAATTAAATATAATTGATGAGCGGTAAATGTATCACTATTTTCCACTCATTTAACTTAATATTTTGTATAGTTTCTTGAGTTTTATGAATATTTTGATGTGTTTTGTTTTATTTTGTAGATAAATAAAGTTTCAGGACATTCTGGAGGTGATTTGGAGCAAAATTGTGAAATTTGGCAAACATGGTATTTTGGTAATTTTTCGCGTCGCGACGCCTAACGTGTGCTGAGCTGCTGCTAACGTGTGCCGGGTCCACAGGTCAGAGTTTGAGAAGTTTGACTTTGCTAACGTGCGATGTGCCACGTGTCATCATCACAAGCGATCTGCTAACGTGCGCCGCATGCCACGTGTCAAAAATTCAACGAGCCGACTTCAGCCAGCCGCCTTGCCACGTGTCAAAAATTCAACGAGCCGAAATTTTTCAGCCGCCCTGCCACGTGTCCGGTGAGATGCCAAGCAACCAATAAGGTCGTGCCACATCATCGCGTAGCGACGCCAAAGCCTTTGGCGTCGCGACGCCCAAGGCTTACTCAAGCCTATAAATTGAGCTCGAATTTTTAGTTTCAAATGTACCACTTCCTCTGAAATCTCTTATATAAATTGGGAGTTCTCTTCTTAGTTTCTTTAAATATTCAGTATTTATTACGTTTTGTAGTAGTAATTCTCTTCTATAAATAATACTTTTCTTTCTTAAACTCTTTTACTTTTACTATTCATCCATTATGAGGTAACTTAGCCATGCTGAGGTAACAAGGTAATTCTTTTACTTTTGCTATTTAGATTAATCTCCCTTAAAATATAATATATAAACTATTTAAAACCTGACTTAATGAGGATACCGCCATTCCGGACGGTTGGTTATTCAATTTAAACTGGTTAAACCTGACTTAATGAGGATACCGCCATTCTGGATGGTTGGTTTAATTTTTTTCCGCGTTATGGCTGGTTTATATTTCTGTTCCGCCTTATGGCTAGTTTATTTCAATTTGACTTAATCAGGATACCGCCATACTCGACGGTTGGTTTAAAATATCACAAGTAAATATATTATATATTATGTGAGATATCTAAATAGTAAATAGTAGAAGTTAAGTCCTTTTACCTTAGCATTTCTTTTTATTGTAATTTATTATTCTACAATTACTTTTCAGCAATTTCACTTTATATCTTTTAAGTTTTTATCAGCTTTAGCTATGTGTTGTAACTAAGTTAAATATCTAGGGTTGTGATAAAATCTAATATCACCGGTTTAAAAGGGGTTAGATTATAGTTTGGGTAATTAAAAGATTTATTTATTGAGTCATAATCTTAATGTTTTTTATTAACTGGCCACTAATAAAATTGACTAGATAAAACTTAAAATGAACTAGACATGAGGACTTTAAGTTTAAAGACGTTAGACTCAATAGCCCACGATCTTCCTTAAGGATAGATAAACCTTTAATAGATTTCCTTACAGGATAGGATTATACATGTTGGGCGGGGGTAGTCATAATTGGAACTCAATCTTAATGAATCTAGGTAATTTGGTTGACATAGACATATGGTTCAATTGGATTATACTAGGTATTTGTAAATGATATATTTTACCCAACTATAATATAACCACTTCATCTTCAATATTTGAAGAATTCACAACCATAGATAGTTTTATAATTTGAATTTTCATTAATCTACTTTCACCCATTTAATTTACTTGTTTTAAATTTAGAATCGTCACCATTTCAAATCAATCAAACAACCTGTTAGATCACTTGACCTCATAAAATTAATAGATTAGGTACTAAGTCATCGTGGGATCGATACTTTTTATACTACTTGAACGATACGTACGCTTGCGTTATACGTGTGTGATTACGCCGGTCAAGTTTTTGGCGCCGTTGCTGGGGACTTATTTATCTTTCATTATTAGTTTTGAGGTTAGATATGTTACTTGTATCTAATTTTCTTTTTACTTATTGTTTTCGTTTTATTGTGTTTCAGGTTATCAGATTCTTAATGAGACGAACCAGAAGCTTTGAACTACGACCGCTTGACCCAGAAATTGAAAGAACTATCAGAAAGTTAAGAAGGGAAAGGCGACAAGGCCAAGAAGCAATTGTTAACATGGAACCTGAACCTTTGGAGGTTGCACCACCAATTCCCATTCGAGACAGAACCATTCCGGTGGTTGATGGCCTCATTTCATGTATTGTACTTCCTCTCTTACCAGCAAATATATGTGACATCAAAACTTGCATTCAGATGATTCAGCAATCAGTGCAGTTTGGGGGAAAAGCAACTGAAGATCCTAATACCCACATCAGCAACTTCCTGGAAGTTTGCGGCACTTTCAATTACAACCGAGAAGCTGAAGAAGCAATGAGACTGCGTGTTTTTCCATACTCCTTGAAGGACAGAGCTAAAGCTTGGCTACATTCACTTCCACCAGGTTCCATTACAACTTGGAATACTTTAGCCACCAAATTTCTTGCAAAGTATTTTCCACCAGCCAGAACTGGAAAATTGCGGAATGACATCACATCCTTTGTACAACAAGAATCAGAAACTCTCTATGAAGCTTGGGAAAGGTACAAAGATTTGCTTCGGAAATGTCCTCACTATGAGATTCCAAAATGGCTTCAAGTCCAAACATTCTATAATGGACTTTCTGGAATAATGAGAACCACAATTGATGCTGCTGCTGGAGGAGCGTTGATGGCAAAAGGAGAAGATCAAGCCTGGGACCTAATTGAAGAAATGGCCAACAAAAATTCATTGTGGCCAACAGAAAAGAGCATGATTCAACGAATTGCTGAAATTTATGAAGTTGGAGCCAATACAGCAGTCAGTGCCAAACTAGATCAAATAAGCAAATTCATGGAGACTCTCGGCATGCAAAGCAATACTGGAACCACAAATTCACCATATGGAGAAGCACCAGAACAAAATCAACTTGAAGAAACAGTGAATTATGTCAACAATTTCAACAGACAGGGGAACAATCCATAATCCAACACCTACAATCCAGGGTGGAGGAATCATCCCAATTTCTCATGGAGCAATAATTCAGGGCAAAAGAATTATCCACCACCTGGATTCCAGCAACAGAACAAAAGCCAGGAGTTTGAAAAAGATCCAGAAATGAAAGATTGGCTTGCAGAGATGTTCAAAAAGCAACAAGCAGCATATGATGCTATGTTTCAAACTCAATCTGCTTCCATCAAAGCACTGGAGAATCAAATTGGACAACTGTCCAATACTCAGAGTTACAGACCACCAGGAAATCTTCCCAGCAATACAGAACCAAATCCAAGGAACCGAGGGAAGGAGCAATGTCAAGCCATTACCTTGAAAAGTGGTACTGAAATCAACAAAGATGTTGGAATCAAGGCAACCATTGAAGATGTTCCAAAAGAAGCAGAGAAACAGATGGATGAAAAAGAAGCAAATGAAAAAGAAGCAAAGGAAAAAGAACAGATCACTCCACCTCCACCTTTTCCTCAGCGTCTTCAGAAAAGCAAAGTAGACAAGCAATTTGCTCGATTCTTGGAGGTTTTCAAAAAGCTGCACATCAACATCCCATTTGCAGAAGCTTTGGAACAAATGCCCAGCTATACTAAATTCATGAAAGACATTCTTTCACGAAAACGGAGATTGGGAGATTATGAGACAGTAGTATTATCAGAAGAATGCAGTGCCATCATTCAGAGAAAACTTCCCCCAAAGTTGAAGGATCCTGGAAGTTTCACCATTCCTTGCATCATAGGAGAACATAACTTCGGTAAGGCTTTATGTGATTTAGGTGCAAGTGTTAATTTAATGTCTTTTTCTATTTACAGGAAATTGCAAATTGGAGAAGCAATGCCTACCTCAGTTTCACTGCAACTTGCCGATCGAACGCTCGCATTTCATAGAGGAGTCGTTGAAGATGTGCTAGTCAAAGTTGATAAACTCATTCTTCCAGCAGACTTCATTATCCTTGACATGGATGAAGACAAAGATGTGCCAATCATCATTGGGAGACCATTCTTAGCAACAGGTCGAACTGTGATTGATGTACAAAAAGGAGAATTGACCATGAAAGTTTAGGACCAAGAAGTTACCTTCAATGTTTTCAAAGCTATGAAATTCCCAAGTGAAGAAAAGAAGAAGAATGTTTCAGAATTGATGTTGTTGATAGTATCATTCATGATACTGATACAGTTCCCACGGACAAACTTGAAGCTTGCATCACCAACATGACTGACACTGAGTTAGATGCTGAAATTTTGGAATGTATCAACTATCTTGACAAGCCATTTCGTTTCAAAGTGACACAACCAATTGAAAGTTTGGAACTACCAAAGAAAGACCGGATCAAGCCTTCGATTGAAGAACCACCACAGTTGGAGCTGAAGTTACTTCCGAGTCATCTCAGGTATGCATTTCTTGGAAAATCTTCTGAATTACCTGTTATTATTTCATCTTCGCTAACATTGGAGCAGGAAGAAAAGTTGTTGAGAGTGTTACGAGAGCACAAGAAAGCCATTGGCTGGACTATAGCAGATATTCGAGGCATTAGTCCATCATTCTGCATGCACAAGATCTTGATGAATGATGAGTACAAACCCACAGTGGAACATCAACAGAGACTCAATCCAATCATGAAGGAAGTCGTGAAGAAAGAAATCATCAAATGATTGGATGCTGGCATCATTTACCCCATCTCAGACAGTAGTTGGGTGAGTCCTATGCAGTGTGTGCCGAAGAAATGAGGAATTATTGTGGTTACCAATGAAAAGAATGAGCTAATCCCAACAAGAACGGTGACTGGATGGAGAGTATGTATGGACTACATGAAGCTGAACAAAGCCACAAGGAATGATCATTTTTCGCTGCCATTCATTGATCAGATGCAGGGCAAATTGGCGGAACATGAGTTCTATTACTTTCTGGATGGATATTCAGGGTACAATCAGATTGCCATCGCTCTAGAAGATCAGGAGAAAACCACCTTTACATGTCCATATGGTACTTTTGCTTTCCGCATGATGCCATTTGGATTATGTAATGCCCCTACCACATTTCAGCGTTGTATGATGGCCATCTTCTCAGACATGCTGGAGCAGAGTATGGAGGTTTTCATGGATGACTTTTCTGTGTTTGGAGATTCTTTTGACCATTGTTTGTAAAATTTGGAACATGTATTAAAAAGGTGTGAAGATACAAATCTAATACTCAACTGGGAGAAATGCGACTTTATGGTGCAGGAAGACATAGTTCTTGGACACCGGATCTCACAAAAAGGAATTGAGGTAGACAAAGCAAAGATAGAGACAATTGAAAAACTACCTCCACCAACATCAGTCAAAGGAATTCGGAGTTTTCTTGGACATGTAGGTTTTTACAGGAGATTTATCAAAGATTTTTCCAAAATTGCAAAACCTCTTTGCAATCTTCTGGAAAAGGATGTGACTTTCAACTTCACCAAAGAATGCCAGGAAGCTTTTGAGATCTTAAAACAGAGGCTGGTTTCTGCCCCCATCATATTAGCACCAGATTGGACTCTTCCATTTGAGGTAATGTGTGATGCTAGTGATTTTGCTGTAGATGCAGTTTTGGGACAACGCAAAGCAAAGATATTCCACACCATTTACTACTCTAGCAGAACTTTGAATGAAGCTCAACTCAACTACAACAACCACTGAAAAATTTGCTTGCAGTTGTGTTCGCTTTTGACAAATTCTGCTCTTATCTGTTGGGTCCCAAAGTGGTGGTCTACACATATCATTCAGCAATCAAATACCTGATCGCGAAGAAAGATGCCAAACCCAGATTGATCCGTTGGATACTTCTTCTGCAAGAATTCGATGTGGAGATCAGAGACAGGAAAGGAACAGAAAACCAAGTGGCAGATCATCTATCGAGGCTCGAGAATGGAGAAACAGCTGGCAAAGAACTATCAATCAAAAAAACTTTTCCAGATGAACAGCTGTTTGCCATAAAACAGCAGGAAGTCCCTTAGTATGCTGAATATGTCAACTACATAGTGTTAGGAAAATGGCCGTTGGAATTGACAACTCAGCAACGGAAGAAATTCTTCAAGGAAGTCAAACATTATGTCTGGGATGAGCCGTACCTGTTCAAACGATGTGCTGATCAATTACTGAGACGATGTGTCCACAAGAAGAGGTCAACAGTGTTTTGCAGCACTGTCATTCATCACCATACGCGGACACTTCAGCGGAAAAAAACTGCAGCTAAAGTCATCAATCAGGTTTGTTCTGGCCCACTCTTTTTAAGATGCTCACTTGTTTGTTCTTCAATGTGACAGATGTCAGAGAATGGGGAATATTTCGAGGAGAAATGAAGGACCGTTGCAAAATATTCTGGAAGTGGAGATATTCGATGTGTGGGGAATTGATTTCATGGGACCCTTTGTTCCATCATTCGGAAACCTATACATCTTGGTTGCTGTAGACTACGTCTCAAAATGGGTTGAAGCAATTGCACTACCATCCAATGATTCAAAAGTGGTGATCAAATTCTTGAAAAAGAATATTTTCACTCGCTTCGGAACACCTCGTGCAATTATCAGTGATGGTGGCACACATTTCTGCAACAGATATTTTGATGCATTCCTATCCATATGGGAGTTACTCACAAGGTTGCAACAGCCTACCATCCACAGTCAAATGGGCAAGTTGAAGTTTCAAATAGAGAAATCAAAAGAATCTTGGAGAGAACTGTTGGATCAACAAGGAGGGACTGGTCTACAAAACTGGATGATGCATTATGGGCCTATCGGACAGCTTACAAGACACCCATTGGTATGTCCCCATATCGATTGGTGTTTGGGAAAGCATGCCATCTGCCAGTTGAGCTTGAATATAAGGCGTACCGGGCACTAAGAAGTTGAATCTTGAACCACAAGCTGCAGGAAAGAAAAGACTTCACCAACTCAATGAATTGGAGGAATTTCGCCTACAAGCTTATGAAAATGCCAAATTGTACAAGGAAAAGACCAAGAAATGGCATGACCTAAAAATAGTGCACAGACATTGAAACCAAGGCAACATGTGTTGTTGTACAACTCGAGGTTGAAACTTTTCCCTGGAAAGTTGAAATCAAGGTGGTCAGGTCCATTTGTGATCACTCAGGTTTTACCATATGGAGCTGTTGAGTTACTGGATCCCAACACCAACAACACATTCAAGGTTAACAGTCAGCGTGTCAAGCACTACTGGGGAGAACCGTTGGAGCGACAAAAAGAAAGTGTCACACTTTCAGATCCAGCATAAAGTTCAGGCAGTCACGTCTAGCTGACGACTTAAAACTTAGCGCTCGCATGGAGGCAACTCATGCAATTTGTGTATATATTGTGATTTGATATGATTTAATTTTGTGTGTTTAGTTTTTACAGATTAAGACATTTCAAGATGGAAGAAGCTCTCGCAAGTCTTCACAAGCAATTTCCTTCTCTCCCTAAAAAATCTCTGATGAAATTTTACAAAACTCGCTTGGAACGGATGAGGTTACTAATGATCAAAGGTATTCCTACTGACATTCGTTGGGTAATTGAAGCACGAGTCTGATTGGCAGGTGAGTCTTCTGACTCTTTTAGTTCACATCTGTCTGGTTTTGGAAGAATCACATATGCAAAGAAACGTAGAGCTAAGCAAATGGGTGTTTGTTACAAATGTGCACGCTGGAATTGCAATACTCGTTGTCGTTCTTTAGGAATGATGTCTGGTAATCGTGAAGATAAAATTAAATTCATTAGGGATGGCTTGAGTAAGGAGTCTGTAGATGATATATCTTCGACTCTTGAGACGCATCCCAGTGGATATGTTCATATAGCCATTCACAAATTACACACACAATTTCAAAAAGAAAGACAACAGTCAAGTCTCGGGAATCTGACTCAAAAAGACTCTGTTTGCCAATTTATAAGAAAAATGGATGGGAGGCTTGTCCCTGACGCATAAACGTTAATCAAGCTGTAAATTCTTGTACATATTATATCTCTTTGTCTTTTCCTAATAAATGTGATTTATTTTGTTATTTTCTTCGACAGGATTCAGACCTTTTTTACTATCACGATTTATTTTACTATTTTGACTACTATTGTCCTTTGGAAGATACTAGTGCTATTATTTTTACTCACCATTTTCAGGTATTATAAATTCAACCAACTCATCATTGCACTTTTGAAGACATCCATAGTAAAACATGGAAGCCACTTCAAGAAGACGAGTTGAAAACATCTGTGTGTTTTGTGGTAGTAGTGTTAGTACTAAACCACAATACGTAGAAGCAGCACAAGATTGGGTCGAGTCTTAGCTGCAAGAAATATGCACTTAGTATATGGCAGAGGCAATCTTGGACTAATGGGGATCGTTTCAAAGGCCGTACAGGAAGGAGGCAGTCATGTTTTGGGAATCATCCCAAAACCCTTGGCAGAAGCAAATCTTATTGAATCATCAAACGGAGAGGAACTGATCGTGCCAGGTATGTCCGAACGACTAGTGGAAATGATTACCGTGCTGATGCTTTTATTGCTTTGCCAGGTGGCTTGGGCACATTGGAGGAAATTTTTATAGTACTATCTTGGGCGAACCTGAACATACACCAGAAACCAATTGGGTTGTTTAACGTTGATGGATTTTATGATTTTCTTAGTGTGTTTCTTGATGATGCCCGGAGAAATGGGTTCGTGTCAAAACCTTTAAAAGAACTCCTCTTTACTGCTAGAACTGCTCCGGATCTAATTGACCAACTCTTAGCCTATGAACCACAAGTTGACCATATCCTTTCAAAGATAAATTGGTCCGAGGACGATCGTGGTAAGAGGCGTCGGATTAATCTGGATCTTAACCTTTAATTTCCTGTAAAATTTCAGCTAACCATGTATTATCTTCTAAACTATTCTTCTACTGTTTAGGGAGTAGGTGATGGTTTGGTGTCTTCCTTCACTCACTACCATTCTATAAGGAAAAGCTGTGAAGGCACCTAGATAATCATTCACCCGTAGCTCATTTTGATAGACTAATGTGGATGACTCATTGTTTATTCCTGACACCAAGCGATAAGAGCCTAAGAGGCTTGGGTACTTAAGAGAGCCTCGCTCCACCCTCCCTCTGGGGAATCTACAACGGGAAATCTACATTGTTTTTAGTTTGTGTGTTGTTTTTATTTTTAGTCCAAAATTTTCGAAAAATACAAAAAAATTGAAATTTTTCAAAAATTACAAAAATATTTTGTGTGTTTTTTTGTTTTTATTTTGACTAAATAGGTGAATTTGGTAAGAGATGGCTGAGTAAGGAGTTTTCACTCCTGAGACGTATCTTAAAACCATATTTTTGAACAAGTTAATTTTTGTTTATTTCCTTTTGAATTATTTAATTTGTAAATTCTCCATTAAACTGACTAAAAATGATCTTCATATACTTAGTTAGCAGGTATTATCAACATGCATGGTAACATACGGACATGAGCTAAATTGAAAAGTTTGTAATATCTAGTACTCTAGTTCATTTGGAGGAAACATCTCAAAAAAAAAAGTGATGCATAAAAAAAAAAAACGTTTGAGATCCGATTTATTACGTCTGTAAGGGTGTTTTAACACCTAGTGCCCTAAAACCAATGGTTTAGGAGTTATTGGCCCTAAGCTCGCTACATGGATCAAAAAGATGACAGAAAAAAATATATATATATCTGAAGTCTGAGTAATTAAGTCCGTATGGGTATCTTAACACCTGGTGCTCTAAAGCCAACTGGTTTGGGAGTCACCGACCTAAAGCTCGTTACATAGATGGAAGATATTGTATATAAATAAAAAATAGTGAATAGAGAAAAATCAAAGAAAAAATCAGAAAAATCAGAAAATTTATTCCATTACTACAAAAATGTGTGAATTATGATAAAACTTTAGGACACAAATATTTCTCTCTTATCAACTATACTTATGACTGTTGTGGGCAAAAAATGAGTTGATTAATATTTTTGTTGGCTGTGTATATGAAGAATGGAAAGTATGATCGAAGAATTACTTATTCAGTAATTTAGAAAGAAACAAAACAACTAGTAAACTTGGAGTAGAAGTTTTACATAATTAGTCACTAACTTCTTTATTCTCTTTTCTCTTGTCTTTTTGCTTTTGTGTACATTAGTTTCACTACCTTTTTACTTTTGAAAAATGTTTGTGGGTATCATTGTTGTAAACCCTCACGAGACTATAACTCGTCCACTAGGGACACCTAGGGGTTTAAAGGCTTATTGCATATGCTAAATGCAATCGTGATCCCTACGAAAGTGGCTTAGTTAAAATTTTATTATGTTATTTTATTTTGCTCGAGGACTAGCAAAATGTTAGGTTTGGGGGTGTGATGAGTGGTAAATTTATCACTATTTTCCACTCATTTAACTTAATATTTTGTATAGTTTCTTGAGTTTTATGAATATTTTGATGTGTTTTATTTTATTTTGTAGATAAATAAAGTTTCAGGACATTCTAGAGGTGATTTGGAGCAAAATTGTGAAATTTGACAAACATGGTATTTTGGTAATTTTTCCGCGACGCCTAACATGCGCCGAGCTGCTGCTAACGTGCGCCGGGTCCACATGTCAGAGTTGAGAAGTTTGACTTTGCTAACGTGCGTTGTGCCACGTGTCATCATCACAAGCGATCTGCTAACGTGCGCCGCATGCCACGTGTCAAAAATTCAACGAGCCGAAATTTTTCAGCCGCCCTACCACGTGTCCGGTGAGATGCCAAGCAACCAATAAGGTCGTGCCACATCATCGCGTAGCGACGCCAAAGCCTTTGGCGTCGCGACGCCCAAGGCTTACTCAAGCCTATAAATTGAGCTCGAATTTTTAGTTTCAAATGTACCACTTCCTCTGAAATCTCTTATATAAATTGGGAGTTCTCTTCTTAGTTTCTTTAAATATTCAGTATTTATTACGTTTTGTAGTAGTAATTCTCTTCTATAAATAGTAATTTTCTTTCTTAAACTCTTTTACTTTTACTATTCATCCATGAGGAGGTAACTTAGCCATGCTGAGGTAACAAGGTAATTCTTTTACTTTTGCTATTTAGATTAATCTCCCTTAAAATATAATATATAAACTATTTAAAACCTGACTTAATGAGGATACCGCCATTCCGGACGGTTGGTTATTCAATTTAAACTGGTTAAACCTGACTTAATGAGGATACCGCCATTCTGGACGGTTGGTTTAATTTTCTTCCGCGTTATGGCTGGTTTATATTTCTGTTCCGCCTTATGGCTGGTTTATTTCAATTTGACTTAATCAGGATACCGCCATACTGGACGGTTGGTTTAAAATATCACAAGTAAATATATTATATATTATGGGAGATATCTAAATAGTAAATAGTAGAAGTTAATTCATTTTACCTTAACATTTCTTTTTATTGTAATTTATTATTCTACAATTACTTTTCAGCAATTTCACTTTATGTCTTTTAAGTTTTTATCAGCTTTAGCTATGTGTTGTAACTAAGTTAAATATCTAGGGTTGTGATAAAATCTAATATCACCGGTTTAAAAGGGGTTAGATTATAGTTTGGGTAATTAAAAGGTTATTTATTGAGTCATAATCTTAATGCTTTTTATTAACTGGCCACTAATAAAATTGACTAGATAAAACTTAAAATGAACTAGACATATGGACTTTAAGTTTAAAGACCTTAGACTCAATAGCCCACGATCTTCCTTAAGGATAGATAAACCTTTAATAGATTTTCTTACATGATAGGATTATACCTGTTGGGCGGGGGTAGTCATAATTGGAACTCAATCTTAATGAATCTAGGTAATTTGGTTGACATAGACATATGGTTCAATTGGATTATACTAGGTATTTGTAAATGATCAATATTTTACCCAACTATAATATAACCACTTCATCTTTCAATAATATTTGAAGAATTCACAACCTAGATAGTTTTATAATTTGAATTTTCATTAATCTACTTTCACGCAATTTAATTTACTTGTTTTAAATTTAGAATCGTCACCATTTCAAATCAATCAAACAACCTGTTAGATACTAGTAATCACTTGACCTCATAAAATTAATAGATTAGGTAATAAGTCCTCGTGGGATCGATACTTTTTATACTACTTGAACGATACGTACGCTTGCGTTATACGTGTGTGATTACGCCGGTCAATAATGATCCAAACAAATTCAAGGTTATCATTTATTTTAGACATGCTTAAGAAATAGGATTGATGCAAAAGTGTGTTGGAATTGTTTTAACTAATTTGGGCTTATGTTATGTTAAAAATACAACTTAAAAATTTAATAAATATTAAATAATATATTTATAGATATTGTTTAATTTCTTCTATTTTCTAATATATATATATATATATATATAATTTATGAAAAATAAATGTTGCCCCCACTGGCCTCTATGTAGGTACGCCATTTATGAGTAGTAGAGACCTAGCACCATGTGTTATATAATTAAAGTGATAGATGCACTAACAAATCATTGATGCACTAACAAATCATTGATGGTGTGTTTACTTGATGGATTGTGGAATGATGGAATGAGAATGAAAGAAGTGTTTATTTACTAAAAGTTAAAATAAGTATGAAAATGAATATGTGGGTCTTACTTAAAATATGGAATAACCATTTTCATGGGAATGAGATTCTCATTCTCATTATTGATAAGAAATTACAAGATTACCTTTAAAGTAATTAATTATTAAATTAATAATTAATTAATAATAATTTATAAATAATAAATAAAATATATTAATAATTAATAATAAAACAATACTTTAATATTTAAATAAATAATACTTTAATAAAAGAATAAATTAATATTTAGAAATTTAATACATTAATAATTAGTTAATAAATTAATAAATTAATAATAATTAATACTTAATTTATAAATGATAAATAAAATTAATCAATATTTTATAATAAAATAATATTTAATATTTTAATAAAAAAATAAAGTTAATAAAAATAAATTAGTAATTAGTTATTTAATATATTAATAATTAGTTAATAAATTAATAAATTAATAAATTAATAAATTAATAAATTAATAATTAATTAATAATAATTAATACTTAATTTATAAATAATAAATAAAATTAATCAATATTTTATAATAAAATAATATTTTAATAAATTAATATTTATTAATTTAAAACATTAAGAATTTTTTAAGAAATTAATAAAGTGATAATTAATTAATACTTAATTTATAAATATAAATAAAATTAATCAATATTTAATAATATTTAATATTTTATTAAAATAAAGATTTAATAAAAGAATAAATTAATATTTAGTAATTTAATACAGTAATAATTAATAATAAGTAATAAGTAATAAATTATTATGTAATTATAACTAAGAGCATTTTTGTAACTTATTAATAATTCATTCCGATTACTAGATAAATTAAACACATCAATTGTAATATTATTTCATTCTGATTACGATTCTTACAGTTAAATAAACAACTTATTCTGATTCTTATTTACCCTTCTCATTCCAGCTCATTTCGATTTCATCTCATATCATTTAGTATGAAATTACAAATCTCATCTATCATTTAATAATCTCATTTATTATTATTATTCTTATATTTCCTCTTATCTGATATCGAAAATGTCGTAGAAGCTTCTGGAGTACCAAGCCCCTAAAATAATAAAGTCATTATATTTTATGAATATAGGATGGGTATACCTTCTTTTTATAAATATAATCTATGAAAATTTTAAATTTTATGTTATTTGATTAATGAATCCCATTAAATGACAAACGTATCTCTGTCTTCATAATAAATGTAGTATTTTATCCTCCTTTTATTAATATCAATCTCCTTATAATTTTTCATTATTTATCTACTACATCTTACATAGTATATGTTGATGACATATTAATATGTTCTAAGACATATGAAGAACATATAAAACATTTAAAAGAATTTTTTACAATATGTAAATCCAATGGTATAATTTTATCTCAAAAGAAAGCTGAAATAAAGAAAAGTGAAATTGATTTTTAGGATTAACTATAAGTGCTAATGGGATAAAATTACAGCCTCATATATCTGAGAAAATCAAAGAATTCCCTTATGTTTTGTCAGATAGAAAAATGATCCAAAAATTTCTTAGATGTCTAAACTATTCTGAAAGCTTTATTCCAAATCTATCTAAAAAGCGTGCAATTCTACAAAAATTATTAAAGAAAAACAATACAAGAGGATGGACTGTAGAACATACAGAAGCTGTTAAAAAATTAAAAGGAGAATGTAGAAATTTACCAAAACTTAGGTTACCAAACGAAACTGATAATCTAATCGTTCAAACTGATGCTTCAGATTTATATTGGGCAGCATTATTAAAAACAGATATTGGAGAAATATGTAGATATACAAGTGGAACTTTTAATCAAGCGGAAATATATAATTATTATTATTAAATTACTTTAGGGGTATTTTAGTAATATAATTTATTATTATTATTAAATTATAAGTATTCAAAATATATATTAGAATACAATCCCTTTAATGAATTGAGTAACGTCAAATATTTTGGAGCATTTTGTATATACTCATTTGCTATGTGATCAACATTATATTAATGAATTTATTTTGATAACTCTATTTATATAGTGGTATATTATGGACAAATCTAACCTTAATATTTATTTTTTGATTCATAATGAGATGTGTATTTTTGTATTTTTCACATGAGGGAGGTCACTATTCTCAACTATTTTATAAACATTTTTAATCAATTTTTTCAAAACAATTTTTTATTATTATTATTATTTTTATTTTTATTTTTTTTTATTTTATCATTTTCACTCCAGCTCATTTCGATTTCATCTCATTTCGATTATGAATATGTAAACGGATCATGAAAAGTCTCCTCAAATTTCTCCACTCTTAGTGTTCAATAAAACAAATATCTTATTATAGAAATTGGGAATAAGTATAGTGGAAACCAACTCAAATCCCACTCTTTGTGTGCTCACTGCTCACCACTCAAAATTTTAGAAAAGTTCTGAATTCGTACGTAACTAGACATGGATCACCGATCTTTCTTTTACATATAGTGCTTAAGAAAATACTTTTCACTTGATGAAATTTGGAAAGTCATAAAACAATCAATAAATTGGAAAATTTTGAGCTACTAGGAGTCTAGGACGTGAGCTGTTTGTGCTTCTTATGGAACAAATTGAGAGGCCGGCCCCTGTGATTATATTCTAGTTTACATTTGCAAAAGGTGCAAGTTGGATTGACCCTATATGCTTGTGAATCAGCTACCCAGGTCATTTTACTTTCTATAGGAGCCGTATGGAGTATATATTATTTAACAATTATTTTTCACACTGGTATTTGCAGAAAATTTCTTGATGAGGATGATTTTACATTGAGAAAATTGATTAAGGCCTCTCCTCTCAAACATCTTGCTGTTAAAAGAATGTTAACTCTCAAACTTTGTTGTTATTTCGTCTGTTTGGCATGACTTTTTAGTAGAGACGTAGAGTTGTTTTAATCCAAATATTCTTATCAATAATTTTGATGATGTTTGATTTCATTTAATGAGGAAGACTTATGTGGGATAGATGTATGGATGACATGATACGCCCGTTCAATAATATTTTGACATATATATATATATATATATATATATATATATATTAAATTTAAAATTAACTAACACTACAATAAAATGGACCTTTAGCGTCGAAATTTTTTCGACGCTAATAAATCATTTAGCGTCGATTCTATTATTCGACGCAAAAGGTTAAACTTTTAGCGTCGTAATTTTTTTTTTGATGTTAAAGGGTAAACCATTTAGCGTCGAACATACAAATCGACATAAAAGATTAAACTTTTAGCGTCGAATTCTTAAATCGACGCTAAAAGTCGTACCTTTAGCTTTGATATTTCTTTCAACGCTAAATGTTTTTGACAACATCACCGACAACCCCTTTATCTTTAGCGTCGAAATGTATATTCGACGCTAAAAGTTTAACCTTTGGATTCAAATGGAAATATCGACGCTAAAAGTCGTACCTTTAGCGTCGCAAATATTATCGACGCTAAAGGTTTCTGACAACTCCCACCGACAATCCTGTTATCTTTAGAGTCGAAAATTAATTCAAAGCTAAAAGCTTAACATTTAGCATCGAATTAGACAAATTCGACGCTAAAAGGTTATTAAAATCGAGAGGAAGCAACACTTTTTCCCCCTCTGCTCTTTCTTACACTTCTTCTTCCTTGATTCCAAGGTAATTTTTATTCCATCTCTCTTTATTTTTTCTTATATTTGAATCACTCTCACTTAATTAATTTAAGTTTAATATTTCTCAAAAATTAGGTGGGTTTAATTTTTTATAATTATCTTTATTATATATATTGTGTTAGTTAGTTAATTTATTGTTAGTTGATTATGATGCATATATTAGTTTATTTTGTTATTAATTAATTATGTGTATGCTTAAATAAATAATTAATTAATTGGTGATGCTAATGAGTTTAATATAATGTCCAATAATTATAATTTTATAATTTTATTATATAAAAATAAAATATAGAATTATTTATAATATCTAATAATTATAAAAATAAAAATAATGTCTAATAATTATATTTTTCTATCTTTATTATTAAATAAAAAAATTAATGAATTTGTGATGTTGATGAGTTTAATATAATGTCTAATAATTATATTTTTATATGTAGATATTTGAATGAAATTGATAGAAATTGGATGAGCTCGTTGGATAGATTGAGTGTTGAATATCGTAATGGAGTTTATGAGTTCATGGAATCAAAAAAGCAACACATTAATGTAGAAGGTCATGTTCAGTGTCCGTGTACAAAGATGAAGTTGAGAATCATTTATACATGCCGGAAATATCACCAACTTACCGTACGTGGATTTATCATGGTGAGCAGTATAATTCTCAATCACAGTTTATTGGTTCCGGTGAAGGGAGTAGTAATTACAATCAACCTGATGAGATAATTTATGCTTTGCGCGACTTATAAGATCCATAAGTCGGTCACAGTGTTGGCGGTGATATACCAGTATTAGATGGAAATGATCAAAATTTATTTAATCAACTACTTGAGGAGGCACAAAAAATACCATTTGAAGATGCTGAGATATCGATCTTGAATTTCGTTGTGAAACTATTGCATATTAAAGTGATGAACAGAATGACCATCAAAAGTATTGATATGATGCTAGACTTACTTGGCCAAATGTTACTAGTTGGCAGCGAATTGCCTAAGTTGTATTATGAGGCAAAGAAAATATTGCGTGATCTATGAATGGGGTATGAATCTATTGATGTTTGTAAGTATGACTGTGTATTATTTCATGCCGAGTATGAATCACTTGAATATTGTCCGATATGTGGTGAAAGTCGATATAAAGTTCGTGATCTTGGGAAGAAAGTGTCTCATAAGATATTACGATATTTCTAATTAACGCCCAGGCTGTAGAGATTGTTCATGTCACGACACTCATCGACTGACATGAGGTGGCATCACGAAAGGAGAATCGGTGCGGAGGGCACACTCATACACCCTGCGGATGGAACCAAGTGGAAAGAATTTGATGATATGCACCTATGTTTCACCGAGGACTCCCGTAATATCAGGTTAGGCCTCGCCTCCGATGGTTTTAACCCGTTTGGGAATATGTACAATTCTTACAGTATGTGGCCCGTAATTGTTATTCTATATAACTTACCTCCATGGAAATGTATGAAGGATTCATTCATATTTATATCATTGCTTATCCATGGTCCACGTTCTCCTGATAAAGATATGAATATTTACTTGAGACCATTAATCGAGGAGTTACAGACATTATGAAATGTCGGTGTGCATACATATGATGTAGCTTCTCAACAGTATTTTCATATTTAATGATTTCCCAGCTTATGGTTCATATTGGGGTTTTATCAGGGCGGCGCAGCGAAAGAAGCGATGTTCGGGCGAAATCATAGTTTAAAATTTTTAAACTTACGAATAAATTATTCAATATCCAATATTAATAATTCATTCATATTTCACCTAAATATATTTATTCGATATCATATAATGACATAAATAATATAGAAACATCGTGAAACTTTTGTAAAATATTTTTCCGCAAAATAGCATAAAATGCGTTTCCGGCCGAACCGATCGACCAATGCACATGGGGACTGCCCAGGTTAGCCCCAAAAATATTTGGACAGTTCTTGGACTGCCCGAACAGTAACTAGTTCACTGTTAAGGCAGTTGTTATCCGGTAACGCCGTTTTTCACCGTTTTCGCGTATTTTCACTCCGAAATAATTTCCAATAAATATTTTTCTTAGGAAATTAACATAAACCAATTTATTCTAATTACTCAATAAATAAAAATTGAATTTTTATCTGAAAAATCAGATTTATCATTAATTACCGTGAAACCCCTAAACTTTGTATTTTGATCATTTTGGTCCTCAAATTGTCAAATACATATTTAAGTGATTCCAAATCAATCCCAAAATGATTTATACATGTCTAATATATGAAAATACAAATTACAACACAAAATCCAATTTTCTGTCAAATTGCCGAGAAGCCCCAAAATTTTCCAGGTTTTGCATTTTAGTCATTTCTTGTTCAAAACAAGTCAAGATCAAATCCAATCAATCTCAAATTTAATATACATCATAATACACCACATATATGAAAAGCCCCGAATTTGGAAAGGGTTATGAACCCTAATTTTACAATTTCTTCAAATTGATAAAATACACCAAATTAAACAAATTCAATACTTTAATCCAATCTTTACCACACCAAACAAGTCTCACCATCATGAAACAACTCAAGAACAATTTTAGGTCATAAATGAGTGGCCTTAAAACTCTAGAATGTCCACATGATTACTAATTAATCAATAGGATGCTTAATAACCATTTATAAGCATACTTAGTTCATATACACATGCAACATCAATCCAACAAGTTTCCAATCAATTAATTTACATAAGTAAAGAGTAGAGACAATTCTAAGCGACATATATTGAATCTTAGAAACACGGAAATAATTTTCAAGTTAAAGAAAATAAGAAAATACTTACAAAATCAAAATTTTCCCAAGCTTTTCTCTTTTGTTCTTCAACTCTCTCAAATTTTACTTAGTAAAATATATTGTAATTTGTGTTCTAAAACAAAAAATGAAACAAAAATAATTTATATTCCATTTTTTGTTATGGCCAAATTGTTGAAAAAAATAAATATCAAATATTTAGTTTTTGTTCCAATTTGATTTGTTAAAGTTTACTTGTTCTATTTGATAACTTTTATTAAAAAGTGAATCAACAAGTGAACCAACCAAATCATGTCATTTCCTAACTTTAATCATGGCAAAGATATTTATTTTTCAATTAATTTAATTATTTAACAATTAAATAATTAAATACAAATATCTTAAATATATGTATTATATTTACATTAAATATCTAAAATACATATATCAATGATATATGTCAAATATCTCAATTTGACAATTAATTAATATGTATTTAATAATATCAAATATTAAATACAAATACACATTAATTAGGAAATGACCATTAGGTCCATCTGCATGTATTTTTTGTTTAACGGTTAAACGATTTATAAATAATCTCCATTATTCATAAAAGCTACCCTAGTGCTCTACGAGTATATTTCATTAGTGAGACTCTCTAAATTCAGGCATATCCGTCACGAAATCAAATTTCGTGTCCATAATCCACCCACCCATAAATTATGACGAACACGGATAAACTCGTTGAATCATACAGGTCGAGGTAATTGCATACGTATAATCCATCTGTCACAGGTATCCGGATTATCCCATAGATAAAGATATAAACGTCAAATCTCTATAAGGTACAATCATGTCAACGTATCTATTAGCAATATTCTAAATAACACTCAGAACTTACTTCCGAAGTATAACACGGCCATGAATTTAACATATTGCTAATCATATAATGAATACATATGCCATGTACACAGGACTGACGGATCATATCTTGATACACGCAGTATATCATGAGTATGAGTCCACACCCAATGAACAGGCGGAGGTCTGATCTTAATAGATCGGTGACGTGACTTCCATATAAGTGTGGAGGATAACTCATATATCCACAATGGTATCTCAAGTCAAATAATCAATATGCTACTCAACCCAAGAAGATTCATATTGATGTTAGTGTACCATCTATTAGGTAATCTTCGGTGAGTCGTTCAGTATTTATTAAATAATCACATACACGTCTATATGAGTCTCCCGGACTCATGGTTCATTGAGATAAACCATTGAACCAAGTCTGATATACGATATGTACTGGTCTCAACGGATTTTACTAACCGACCCGTGTCATTAAATATTGACTAGAAACTAAATTTGATAATATATTTCTAGTAGTGACATTTCCCAATGTCAATTACAAGCTACGTTGTAATTGTGCACTACATTATATATTATCGGGTCTTTGTCTAATATTTATATATCACTAAACATGATTTAGTTTCAATCTAAGGAATTATATCGAATATATATAATTAAAGACAAGAGGTGCAACCATAAATAAGTAATATTATGGAAAAATATATTGCTCGTATTCATGAATCGGACATAAATACGATCCGGATTGGCGCTCCGAGAACCAACCCTAACAATTTCTTCCACTTGCTGTAGTGCCAATCCACGGTATCATATACACATCTTAATGTGTATCACATACGCATGGCCCTCAAGAACTCACCTAGCGCTCAAAAGGTAAACAACAACAAGTAAGCCCACTATGACATATTGAGTTTGTCAAACAAACCCAATTGTTCCCCTTAGCCAGCATCATTCATATTTTTGTAGAAACTAAGTTCTACATCAATATGACTCAGATGCCACATCAATATTGTGCTACTACTACTAAGTTGTCCAAGTATTTGTGGATCAAATCCAAAATACTATGCAGACAACCGCAAGCACAACACCAATTCCAAACTTATAATCTACAAGGTCACTATGCAACTTCATAAGTCGATACTTCATAATTTTTTGTTGGGGTTGGTGCTCAGAGCGCCAATTCCTGGTTGCATTTCCTTATGAATACTACTGTAAAAACATTTTATTATGAATAATATATGCAGTTTCTATAATATAATGTATCTTTTAATATGGTAAAGACGTAATAGACCTTAGAATGATTAGTCATGATACTGTTGCAAAAGTGTCGCAACTAACATTGAGTTGTATCATGACGTTGTCATTCTAAGATAGTTCCTGGTCAATGTTTACACTACTTGGTCAGTAAAGTAAACCCGTTGAGACCGGTACATGTCCTATACTGGAATATATGATTCCAATGGTTTCTCAATGTACCATAAGTCTTGGAGACTAGTATAGACGTGTAGGTATTTATAGCGGATAAACACTGAACGACTCACCTAAGATTCTTAATGGATGGTAAACCAACGTCAATAAGAATATTCTCGGGTTGAGTAGCATTTGTGATTCTTCGACTTGAGATGCCACTGTGGGCACATGAGACATCTTCTACACTTAGATGACAGTCATGTCACCGATCTCTTAAGATCAGACATCTGCCTGTTCGTTGGGTGTAGATAGATCCTCAGGGTGTCCTGTGTGTATCGAGATATGATCCGTCAGTTATGTGTACAGAGCATAGGTAGTCCATATATGATTAGCAATCAGATAAAAACCATGGGCTCGTGGTACAATTTAGAAGTTAGTTCTAAATGTTCTTTTTGAGATTGCTAATAGAGACGTCGACAAGATAATCCCCATAGAGATTTGACGTTTACATCTATATCTCTAGGATATATCCAGATACCTGTGACAGAGGAATTATACATATACCATGACCTCGACCTGTATGATTCAACGAGTTTATCCGTGATCGTCATAATTTACGGGTGGGTAAATTATGGACACGAAATTGGATTTCGTGACGGATATGTCTGAATCTAGAGAGTCTCACTATGAAATATACTCGTAGAGCACTAGGGAAATATTTATAAATAATACTGATTATTTATAAGTCGTTTAAAGGATAAACACAAAATACATGTGAAGGGACCCAATAGTCATTTCCTAATTTTTGTGTATTTGCATTTAATGATGGATTTTATCAAATACACATTAATTAATTGTCAAATTGAGATATTTGACTACTATCATAAATATATATATGTATTTGATATTTAATGTAAATATAATACATATATTTAATATATTTGTATTTAAATAATTATTTAATTATTTAATTGTTAAATAATTAAATTAATTAAAAATATAAATATACTTAGTTATGATATTTATTTTAATGACTTAGTTGAAATTGTTGACTTAGTTGAATAATTCATTAAAGTGTAATGATTTAGGAAACAAGTTGACAAGTTGTAAATTTAATGAAACAAAAAACTAAAATATCTAGATATTTTAACCACCAATTTCGGCCAAGGGCTTAAAGGGATGGTATATATTGTTTTGTTTTATTTTAGGGTTTCATAGGTTCCATATACACTAAAACAAAACACAAAAGAAGTAGAGAGCAAAGGTTGAAGGAAAAAGGAGATCACTTGAAAAAACTTGATTTTTGTAAGTATTTCTTCAAAACCTTCAACATGAAAATTATTTGTATCAAGCTTAGCATCATTTTGTGTTGCTTTGATTTTCTTTCTACTCTTATAGTTTTTGTTTATTTGGTTGAGAACTTGTATGAAATATTGATGCCTGTAAGTAAGGTTTAAATGGTTTAAAAGCTTTACTTTTTATTCTTTGAAAATCTAAGTTGTCATTCTAGAGTTAGTAAGCCACTCCTTGGTGACCTAGAATTGTTCTAGAGTTATTTCAAAGTGTTGAGGCTTGTTTGGTGAAGTATTGAAGGGATTAAAGTGTTGGATTTTAAAGATTTGGTGAAATTGGTCAATTTGAAGAAATTGAAAAATTAGGGTTCATAACCCACTCTAAATTTGGGGATTTTCATATATGTGATGTATTATGGTATTAATATTATGCATGTAAATTTTTGGGTTGATTGGATTTGATCTTGGCATGTTTTGAACAAAAGGGACCAAAATGTAATTACATGAAAATTTTGGGGTAGTCACGGCAATTTGAGAAAAATGGGGATTTATTTGAAAACTGATTTTGATGCATTAGATGTGTTGAAAAATATTTTAGAAATGATTTAGAATCATCCAAAATTATATTTGATAATTTTTGGGCTAAAATAATCAATTTACAAAGTTTTGGGGCAATTTGGTAATTACCAAGAAATTTGATCTCTTGTGTAATTTTTCAGAATTTGATAATTGGATAATTAAATAAATAAGTTTATTTGATTGATCCGAGGAAAAAATTTGAAATCGGATAATTTTGATTTTCCACTATTCCGCTGCGTTATCGGATTTCCGCCATAAAACCCCTTCAAAATGGTATTAGAGCGAGTCTGATTCTGGACACCCTAATATGATTATTCCTTTTAAATTCAATGTTTAATTTATTCTTTACTTGTTACATGCATGTATTTGTTTAATTTGATTAAATAAATTAAAAATAATCTTTTGCGGAAAATCCCTAAATAATAAGGTTTTATGTAATTTATGTATTTGATGCATATTACATGGTCCGTCTTGTCAATACGGTTTATGAATATTTCTCTTTGAATACATCTGAGACCGTGCCTCTGCTGTGAGGGTGTATCCGATAGAGATTTATTTATACCGGATGTATGTCAAATACTAGATAAATTCAAGCGAAAGCGCAATCCTGAACGTGCCCTAGCTGTCAGGGTTACGCAAGTAGCTTGAGTTTATCATTGACGAGTTTAACCTTGGTACGTCTCCTTGTGGGCCTGCCTTAGCAGTCACAACGAGAAACGACCAGGATCGGAAACCCATGAGTCACTAGTGAGTGATTGACAAATGAGTTGTCTACCTGATGAATATACGTATGGGAGACCGTGCCTCTGCTGTGAGCTGAAATATATTCATGGGATCCACTTTTCACTATTTGTATTTAATTTAATTATTAAATCTTTGTATTCTGTTTGGGGATTACAGTATTGCATGATTTAGTGGGAGAGGCATTTTTAGATTAAAAATCTATGATCTAGTTTATGCTTATGATATTATATGAAACTACATAATTTTCTGCTAACCGTTTTTCGTGATCTATATGATAGATTTGCGATGGCGACACCATCCATTAATCAGTTTGCGCGTATGCTTGATGCGAACAAACTTAAAGGCGCTGATAACTTCGCCAATTGGGATTTGGATTTGAGGATTGTCCTCGATTCCGAGAAGTTGGGATATGTTCTTGAGGATCCACTGCCCCTTGATGTGGCAAAGGACGCTACACTGGAAGAATGCGAAGTCTTCCAAGCTTGGAAGGATGATGATTTAAAAGTTAAATCATACATCTTAAGTTCGCTTTCACCGGGACTCAAGAAACAATATTATGGCATGTCAGATGTTTATACTATGATGACACGATTAAGACAATCGTTTGAGAACCAAGAACAAGTTGTTGTTCATAAGGTCGCAATGGAACTGTTCCATGCGTGATTGGATGAGGGGCAAGCTGTTAGCCCGCATGTTCTTCAGATGATCGATTTGATCGATCAATTGAGGCAACATAATCTCATACATTCTCGGTATGAGTGTCATTATTGGTTCACTCCCAGCTTCTTATTGCCAGTTCGTGATGTACTTCAACATGAATGGGATTATCTGTACCTACCAAGAGCTGCATAGGATGTTGCTCACGGCGGAAGAGGACCTCAAGAATGGAGTACTGACTCGCCCTTTGAGACATACTTCTCTTTCTGCTTCTTCCTAGACTTGGTCAAAGGGAAAGAAGAAGAAAGGGAAGAAGAAGAAGGGTTTCGGTCCTCAACCACAGGAAAATATAGCAAATCCCAATAGGGCTTCTGAAGATAAATGTCATCACTGCAGCAAAGTCGGGCACTGGAAAAGGAACTGTCCTGACTACATTGCCCAGCTGAGGAGGGAGAGAGCATCGATATCAGGTACATTTATTTTTCCAGTTATTGATATATCTTTGGCTTGTGAAGCCGTTACATCCAGCTGGATTTTAGATTCTGCTTGTCCCTTTCACATTTGCAATTTATTGCAGGTGCTGAAGGAAAGTAGGAGACTGAAGCCTAAAGAGATGCAATTGCGATTCGGGAGTGGAGACTCTCTGGATGCAGTTGCAGTGGGAGTATGCGAGATCTCATTATCGAATGGGACACTTTTGTTATATGACTGTCATTTTGTACCTGGATGTGTAGCTAATATTATATCTCTTTTTGTATTGGATACAAAATGTTATTGTATTAATATTAAGAATTGTTCTTTTTATTTATATGATAAACGAAATATTCAGATCTTTTGTTGTCCAAACCAGCATGGTCATTATACATTGCAAACTTCATATGATATTTTAAATACTGGAGTTAATAAACGTAGTTTACTTGTAATTAATAATACTGAACTTTGGCATATGCGACTAGGTCATATAGGCGTTAAACGCCTTACCCAATTGGTTAGGAATGGTTTGATACCAGATCCCACCATTGAATCCTATCCAACTTGTGAATCGTGTATTCGGGGTAAGATGACCAAAGTCTCATTTTCTGGTGTTGGACACCGCGCCACTAACTTACTGGAACTCGTACATTCTGATGTATGTGGTCCACTAAGTCAGACTGCTCACAGTGGTTATTCGTACTTCGTTACCTTTTCCGATGATCAGTCACGGTACGATTATATCTATTTGATGCGACATAAATCGGAAACCTTTGAAAAGTGCAAAGAGTTCTGAAATGAAGTAGAAAAATAAACTAGACAATATATTAAATGCCTTCGATCTGATCGAGGCGGAGAATATATGAGTGGTGAGTTCATTGATTATATGAAAGAGAATGGGATTCTCGCTCAATATACTCCTTCAGGTACTCCACAACACAATGAAGTGTCTGAGAGGAGAAATCAGTTTTTATTACATATGGTCTGGTCGATGTTGAGTTTCACAGATTTGCCATATTTCTTATGGGGCTACTCTATTTTAACATATGCACATCTTTTGAATAAGATTCCTTCAAAAGCTGTTCCTACGACTCCGTATGAGATATGGTTCGGTAGGAGACCAAATCTTAGTTACATTAAGGTTTAGGGTTGTTCTGCCTATGTCAGGGTGACTCAGCAAGATAAGCTTTCGCCTCAAGGGCAAAAGTTTAGGTTTGTCGGATATCCTTCGAATACGAGGGGATATCTGTTCTATGATACCGAGTATCAAAATATGTTCGTAGCACGCTTCGCAAGATTTCCAGAAGTAGAATTTTTGTCTGAAGGAGGTAATCATAGACATGTTGAACTTGATGAAGTCCAACCTGAAAACAATGAACCAACAGAGGAACATGAAGTTCAAGTAGATGAAGGACCTTCAACACACACACTCTGTAGGTCAGAAAGGGTATCTAGACCTCCTGAACGCTTATATTCGATACACGAAAAGAGTCTAGATGTTCTCTTAGTAGAAGAGACTGATCATTTTGTTGGGGTTGGTGCTCTGAACGCCAATAATGATCGTATTTATGTTCGAATCATGAATACGAGCAATACCTTTTTCCATAATATTACTAATTTAATGGAAGCATCTCTTGTCTTTTATATACGTATTCGATCTAATTTCGATTAGATTTATTAGATTGAAACTAAATCTAGTTTAGTGATATGTATATATATTAGACAAATACCCTAGGATTTACAACGTAGTGCGCAGTTACAACATAGTTTGTAATTGACATTGGGAAGTGTCACTATAAGTTGTATATCCTTAAATTAAGTTCCTGGTCAAGATTTACTGACACGGGTCGGTTAGTAAAATCTGTTGAGACCAGTACATGTTGTATATCGGACTTGGTCCGATGGTTTATCCCAATGAACCATGAGTCTTGGGAGACTCGTATAGACGTGTAGGTGTTTATTTGATATACACTGAACGACTCACCGAAGATTTCCTAATAGATGGTACACCAATGTCAATAGGAATCTTCTCGGGTTGAGTAACATAGTGATTCTTTGACTTGAGATACCACTGTGGATATATGAGTTATCCTCCACACTTAGATGGCAGTCACGTCACCGATCTATTTAGATCAGACCTCCGCATGTTCGTTGGGTGTGGACTCATGCTCATGATATCCTGTGAGTATCAAGAAAGGATCCGTCAGTTCTGTGTACATAGCATAGGTAGTCCAAATGTGATTAGCAATCTGTTAAATCTATGGCCATAGTATACTTCGGAAGTAAGTTCCGAATGTTATTTAGAGATTGCTAATTGATACGTCGACGAGATTATTCTTATAGAGATTTGACGTTTTCATCTATATCTATGGAATAATCAGAATACCTGTGACGGAGGGATTATACGTATGCAGTGACCTCGACCTGTATGATTCAGCGAGTTTATCTGTGGTCGTCATAATTTACGGGTGGGTGAATTATGGACACGAAATTGGATTTCGTGACGGATATGCCTGAATCTAGAGAGTCTCACTAATGAAATATACTCGTAGAGCACTAGGGCAACTGTTATGAATAATACTGATTATTTATAACTCGTTTAATGGTTAAACAAATAATACATGCAATCGGGACCTAACGGTCATTTCCGAATTAATGTGTATTTGTACTTAATATTTGATATTATTAAATACACATTAATTAAATATCAAATTGTGATATTTATCATTTATCATTAATATATGTATTTGAGATATTTAATGTAAATATAATACATATATTTGAGATATTTATATTTATTATTTAATTATTTAATTGTTAATTAATTAATTAATTAATATTATAAATATCTTAAATAATGGTTTATGCTTTATTATGACAAGTTTCCATTGGAACAAATTTTGATTTGCTTTATTAAAGTTAAAGTGTTAACTTTAATTTTCCAAAAGGTGGACTAATAGAAATCAAACAAAATTAAATAATTGTTTTTTTTTCCTTAAATTTCGGCCATAGTGAAAGATTGCATATCAAAATTGTTTTGATTAATTTTTCATAAGAAGACAACTTCAACAAAATTATTACAAAGAGAGTTGAGAGAAAATTGAAGAAAGAAATGAAGAACAAAGCCAAAAAATTGAATTTTTGTAAGTTTCTTACACTTTATTCTACATAGAAAATGTTTCTATAATTCTTAACTTCAAATTATGTTGTTAAGTTTGTTTCTCTACTCTTTAAGTTTGTAATTAAATTTGTTAGAAGCTTGTTTGAGGATGTTATGCATGTATGATTAATTTATGAGCCTATTAGTGTAATTAAGCTTAAATAAATTAATTAGAAATTAAAGTTGTCATTCTAGAGTTGATTGGTCATTCATAATTAACCTAGAATTGTTCTTGATTAATTTCATGATGGTGAGACTTAATTGGTGTGGTAATTGAAAGATTAAAGTATTGAATTGTATCAATTTAATGTAAATTGTCCAATTTGAGTAATTTATGAAATTAGGGTTCTTAACCCATTCAAATTTTGGGGCTTTTCATATATATGATATAATTTGATGTATATTTGATGTGTGTCAAATTTGGGATTGATTGGATTTGATCTTGATGTGTTTTGAACAAATTGGGCCAAATTGCAATTAATAAAAAGTTCAGGGGCTGTTTCGTAATTCTGGAAAATTACTGGGCAGTTTGTGCAAATCTGAAAAAGTTTCTGGTTTTGTTGCAAAATTGTAAAAATTATTTTGGGATTGATTTGGAATCAATTAAATATGTAATTGACATATTTAAAACTAAAATGATTAAATTACAAAACTTTGGGGTCTTATTATAATTAATGATAAATCTTATTTTACTGATAAAAATTCAGTTTTTATTTATTGAGTAATTAGAATAAATTAGTTTATTTTAATTTCCAAAGAAAAATATTTATCGGAAATTATTTCGGAGTGAAAATACGCGAAAATGGTGAAAAACGGCGTTACCGGATAACGGCAGCCCAAACAGCGAACTGGTCACTGTTCGGGCAGCCTACGTATTGTCCAAATGTTTTAGGGGCTGACCTGGGAAGTCCCCATGAGCATTGGTTGGTCGGTTCGGCCGGAAACGCGTTTTATGCTATTTTGCGGAAAAACGTTTTCGTAAAAGTTTCGCGGTGTTTCTATATTATTTATATCGTTATTTGATATCGAATAAATATGTTTAGGTGAAATATGAATGAATTATTAATATTTGATATTGAATAATTTATTCGTAAGTTTAAAAATTTTAAACTACGATTTCACCCGAACCGCGCTCCTTCCGCTGCGCCTCTCTGATTTGACCCCAACACCTTTCACCTATAGAGAATCGATATTGAACATTGACTCAATGAAATAGCAAAGTGCCATGAAATCCGAGTTAGACTCAATACATGAAAATCAAGTTTGGGACTTGGTTCCGCTTCCCAAAGGAATTGTTCCTATCGATTGTAAATGGGTTTACAAAAGGAAGCGCGGGCATGACGGTAAGGTTGAAACTTACAAGGCCCGACTGGTAGCAATAGGTTACATGCAGCGACCTGGCATCGACTACGATGAAACTTTTTCACCAGTAGCCATGCTTAAGTCTATTAGGATTTTGCTTTCTATAGTTGCATATCATAACTACGAGATTTGGCAAATGGATGTCAAAACGGCTTTTCTAAATGTATTTCTTGATGAAGAAATCTATATGGAACAGCCGGAAGGTTTCACATCCAGCGAAAACTCGGGTATGGTATGTAAGCTTAAGAAGTCAATTTATGGACTTAAACAAGCTTCACGAAGTTGGAATCTTCGATTCGACGAGATTATTAGATTGTCTGGTTTTCTCAAGAATTCGGAAGAATCCCGTGTGTATCAGAAGGCCAATGGGAGCATTGTCGTATTTTTTGTCCTATATGTTGATGACATCCTAATCATTGGGAATGATTTAGGTATGTTACAAAGCGTCAAAGCATACATCTGTAAGAATTTCTCAATGAAGGACCTGGGAAAAGCTTCCTATATTTTAGGGATAAAACTCTATAGAGATAGACAAAGGAGGCTGAATGGGTTATCCCAATCAACGTACATAGATAAGATCTTGGAACGGTATAATTTTGGTAAATGTAAGACAGCAAACATACCGTTCAGACATGGGATTCATCTTTCAAAGAAGATGAGTCCACAAACAGAAGATGAGAAAGTTAGAATGTCTAACCAACCTTATGCTTCATGTTTGGGTAGCATAATGTATGCCATGTTATGTACGAGGCCTGATATTAGTTTCGCTGTTAGTGTAACTAGTCGATATCAGTCCAATCCAGGTAATGACCATTGGATGGCCATTAAACATATCCTGAAGTATCTAAAAGGTACTAAGGATAAGTTAATAATTTATGGAGGAAACGAACTGCAAGTTAATGGGTATACAGATTCTGATTTCCAATCGGATCCCGATGATAGAAAGTCTACATCTGGATTCATATTTACCCTTAACGGAGGTGCAGTTTGTTGGAAGAGTTCCAAACAGGGATCGACAACAGATTCCACCACTAAGGCGGAATATTTTGCAGCTTCTGAAGCTACAAAGGAGGCTGTAGGAACTTTATCACAAAATTGGGAGTTGTCCCAAGTATCTAGAATGCGATTCTGTTATACTGTGATAATATTAGAGCCATTGCGCAAGCAAAGGAACAGAAGGCGCATCAGAAGTCGAAGCATGTGGAACGAAAGTACCACATCATTCGAGAGATTGTGTCGCGAGGGGATATTGTCGTGTGCAAGGTACCGAGTGAAGATAATGTAGCAGACCCGCTGATGAAGGCCATACCTCCGAAGTTGTTTGATAAACACGTGGAGTCGATGGGTATTAGATACAATCGTTATTGGCACTAGAGCAAGTGGGAGTTTTTGTTGGGGTTGGTGCTCAGAGCGTCAATTCCTGGTTGTATTTCTTTATGAATACTACTATAAAAACGTTTTATTATGAATAATATATGTAGTTTCTATAATATAATGTATCTTTTAATATGGTAAAGACTTAATAGACCTTAGAATGATTAGTCATGATACAGTTGCAAAAGTGTCGCAACTGACATTGAGTTGTATCATGACGTTGTCATTCTCATACAGTTCCTAGTCAAGGTTTACACTACTTGGTCAGTAAAGTAAACCCGTTGAGACCAGTACATATCGTATACTGGAATATATGATTCCAATGGTTTCTCAATGAACCATAAGTCTTGGAGACTAGTATAGACGTGTAGGTGTTTATAGCGGATAAACACTGAACGACTCACCTAAGATTCTTAATGGATGGTACACCAACGTCAATAAGAATCTTCTCAAGTTTAGTAGCATTTGTGATTCTTCGACTTGAGATGCCACTGTGGGCACATGAAACATCTTCTACACTTATATGGTAGTCACGTCACCGATCTCTTAATATCAGACCTCCGCCTGTCCGTTAGGTGTAGATAGATCCTCAGGGTGTCCTGTGTGTATCGAGATAGGATCCGTCAATTTTGTGTACAGAGCATAGGTAGTCCATATATGATTAGCAATCAGATAAAAACCATGGGCTCGTGGTACAATTTAGAAGTTAGTTCTAAATGTTCTTTTTGAGATTGCTAATAGAGACGTCGACAGGATAACCCCCATAGAGATTTGACGTTTACATCTATATCTCTGGGATATATCCGGATACCTGTGACGGAGGAATTATACATATGTCATGACCTCGACCTGTATGATTCAGCGACTTTATCTGTGATCATCATAATTTACGGGTGGGTAAATTATGAACACGAAATTGGATTTCGTGACAGATATATGCCTGAATCTAGAGAGTCTCACTAATGAAATATACTCGTAGAGCACTAAGGCAACATTTATAAATAATACTGATTATTTATAAGTCGTTTAAAGGTTAAACGCAAAATACATGTGAAGGGACCCAATAGTCATTTCCTAATTTTTGTGTATTTGCATTTAATGATAGATTTTATCAAATACACATTAATTAATTGTCAAATTGAGATATTTGACTAATATCATAAATATATATGTATTTGATATTTAATGTAAATATAATACATATATTTAATATATTTGTATTTAAATAATTATTTAATTGTTAAATAATTAAATTAATTAAAAATATAAATATCCTAATTTATGATATTTATTTTAATGACTTAGTTGCAATTGTTGACTTAGTTGAATAATTCATTAAAGTGTAATGATTTAGGAAACAAATTGACAAGTTGTAAATTTAATGAAACAAAAAACTAAAATATCTAGATATTTTAACCACCAATTTCGGCCAAGGGCTTAAAGGGATAGTATATATTATTTTGTTTTATTTTAGGGTTTCATATGTTCCATATACACTAAAACAAAACACAAAAGAAGTAGAGAGCAAAGGTTGAAGGAAAAATGAGATCACTTGGAAAAACTTGATTTTTATAAGTATTTCTTCAAAACCTTCAACATGAAAATTATTTCTATCAAGCTTAACATCATTTTGTGTTGCTTTGATTTTATTTCTACTCTTATAGTTTGTGTTTATTTGGTTGAGAACTTGTATGAAAGATTGATGCATGTAAGTAAGGTAAATGGTTTAAAAGCTTTACTTTTGATTCTTTGAAAATATAAGTTGTCATTCTAGAGTTAGTAAGCCACTCCTTGGTGACCTTGAATTGTTTTAGAGTTATTTCAAAGTGGTGAGGCTTGTTTTGTGAAGTATTGAATGAATTAAAGTGTTGGATTTTAAAGATTTGGTGAAATTGGTCGATTTGAAGAAATTGAAAATTAGGGTTCATAACCCACTCCAAATTTGGGGCTTTTCATATATGTGATGTATTATGGTATGAATATGATGCATGTAAATTTTTTGGTTGATTGGATTTGATCTTGGAATGTTTTGAACAAAATGGACCAAAATGCAATTACTTGAAAATTTGGGGGTAGTCACGAGAATTTGAGAAAAATTGGAGATTTGTGTGAAAACTGATTTTGATGCATTAGATGTGTTGAAAAATATTTTAGAAATGATTTAGAATCATCCAAAATTATATTTGATAATTTGTGGGCTAAAATAATCAATTTACAAAGTTTTGGGGCAATTCGGTAATTACCAAGAAATTTGATCTCTTGGGTAATTTTTCAGAATTTGATAATTGGATAATTAAATAAATAAGTTTATTTGATTGATCCGAGGAAAAAATTTGAAATCGAAATATTTTGATTTTCCACTATTCCGCTGCGTTACCGGATTTTCGCCATAAAACCCCTTCAGTTGTAACTAACTCCACTCTCATAGTGGAATCATCTGACACTCCCATTGCATCTTTTCTGACTCATTATGATGTAGACTGTCTAACGTCATAATTAGACTCAAAACTAATCTGAGCCTAATGGTTGCAGACTATATGCTCTATGAATAAGAAACTTGTTCTTAATATCTCAAAGATCACAAAGAACATGTTTCAATACCCATCCTATGGTCTACAGGGTATCAAAATAACTCATAACAATTACGATTAAATTGATAATTTTAATCGCACATAAATAAAGTATTCATTATGTCATCATCACATGATACATAAGATTGATTAGACATTATAATCAATATCTTTTTCGAAAAGGAATCATCATTCACGAAAGATGAATACTATACATAAGACACACACTAACTGTTATACAGATAGTCCTGTTGTGTCCTTTCTCACAAGTCTCTTAGTTTTATATCATATATAAAACCTTATATCAAATATAATAGAGACCACTCTCACTGCATTCACGGAGAAAACAAGACTCAGGTAAATATTTTACTTCATAAACATCTCATTATCACCTTAATAATGATAATGTCATTATGGTGTAAAATATTGTAAAGAATTTTGTACGCTCCCACTAACCCTTCTATCTCATATGTATTCTCTATGCTTTGATAAAATCAGACAATCTGACTTATATCTAAATTAGAAAACACAAATTTCCAGAAAGCTCATCTGAGTCTATAATAGACTCTATAAGCTAATATACCAAATTGTAATCTTAGCAGAATACAAACTCTAGGGTCATTCCAGAATGTACTCTTTAATCAAAGAAATCAAAAATGATCTCTTATCTGAAGAAGTCATTCAAAAAACACCACTTATATATTTTTTCGCTAAAATACACAATTTAATATCATCATTAACCAACAGATCTTAAATTATTCAATCACTGCAACTAGAGACAAGTTTCCTCAGAATCTATAATAGATTATTGAGTATAACTTTTCTCACTGTCATACCATAAAGGTCAAACCTTTAATAAGCTCATTGTGCTTATGTTGCGTAACAATTTCCACATTTTATGAACAATTCATAATGAAAGCTCAATCAAGTTCCAAACTTGATCGTAGTAAGCTATGAACAATCTTAGATTTATGGTTTAATGCTAATTTCCGGAATCGATATCAAATAACGTTCCCATTATAAGTTATAGGATAACTTTCTTCTATAAGAAAACAACAGAACCATTAAGTATCAAATACTTTGCAAATGATTTTGACATCCTATTGTACTTATATGGAAGTAATTAAAGGGTATTTTCATCTTATTAATTATGTAGTTCCATTTATAGTTTATCACTCTCACATTTGACTTCAGTAAGTCAAGTCTTTTCTACAATGGTCAACATCTGATGGTACTTACTAAGCAATAAAAATAATTTTATTATTCAGGATTGTAGAAAAGATATTCTATCAAATAGAATACAATATTCAATTAAATATAATAAATGATAAACTTATACTTGTACCTCCAAGGCGCAAGTATTATCGATTATATAACCATTATACAAAAGAAAGATTCAAATCTCAAACATTTCAAGATTCAAATTTTCTACTTTTACATATCATATACGTAACTGTAGAAACTAATGAAACCTTAATTAAATGGATGAATTAGTGTTACTGGAGCATATCCCCAAGAGTATTGAAACTAATTCGGTATCACTTAATATCAAACGAATCAAATCATTTATAAGATTCGATTATTCCCACTTACCAATTTCATCAAGATGGAATCGAAGAAGAATTATATTGAGTAAGAATCATATTCTTCAATAACCTTAGAACTAATTCAAACATCTTTGAACAATTCAAAGACTCACGGTGAATTTTAAAGATACAGTTTTCAAAACTTCAGATCGAATATGTTTGAACCAGTCAAAATATCATATCCGTATTTCATCAGAAACACGTAACTAAGTCACGACGATTCATTGACTAAGTTACGAAGTAAAGAAAACTACCTTAAGTAATTTACAACTCATTAAAGTACATACATCCAATGTATCAGTTTAATAAATTTTCTGGTCCAATGACAATCATTGGTTAAATGAGATTTAATCACCATCCCGAATACAATATTCATTAAATGGATAAGGATATGTGGTGTGATATAGTATCAGACCATCCTTTACCATATGGTATAAGCATCTAATAGTTAAGTGATAAAATCTCATAAAACAATGTTCTAAGTTATTTACTTAATTGAATATTTTTCTTAATGTTTATCTATTCGTCAATGACACTATTAGTCATTTTAAAATATGTAACAACTGTCTACAGAGAATAAGTAACTATCCCATAGTCGCAAGTTCTGATATCAAATATTGAAACAATCATTCAACAATATTTTAAATAACTAGACGTGATATCTTATATCCAATATCTATAGTTGTCGTATTGTGAAATCGATATTTTCTATACACAACTATACGCATCTTCTTTCTTTAGCTTTAATATTTACTTTCAACTATTTACAACATTTGTAAATAATTGAAAAGTAAATAGTGTCTGACACGTGACCTCTAAATGTCACTAAAGCCAAGAAACGTCATTATCAGATAAACAAATACCTAATGCGGTTTTCTTAATGCCAGTGAAGAATCCCGAGACATGAACCAATTCATGTCAATTTTTACTGCATAAGAAACTATTCTGTTTAGAATGATTATATCATAGTCTATTCTTATCTAGAACCTATTGTAGACATCTGCAACTATAATTGAAGTCAGAAAACATATAAAATATGCATGCAGTTGATAAAAGTTTAATTCTATCTAAATAATAGAATAAGGAAAAAACATAAGTGATAATTTTCATAATATTACACACTACATTAGTTATGGATTTTTAACCTAGCAGTGCCTCCCACTACTTTACGTAATATCGTAATCCCCAACGGAAAAAGAGAATTCAATAATTAAATAGAATTCCATAATGGGAAGTGGACCCCATAAATATACTTCGACTCACAGCTTTGGCACGTTATGGCCTAAGTATATTCACGGGTAGACAACTCATTGTCAATCACACTCGCTGTGACTCCTGATTTTATCCTGACCGTTTCTCGTTGTGACAGCTTTGGCATGTTCACATGAGGCGTATCAAGGCTTCACTTGTCAATGACAAACTCAAGCTACCGATGTAGTCAAGACAACTTTGGCACGTTCAGGATTTCCACTTTCACTTGAATTTGTCTCTTATCATATAAGTTCTACTGGCGCAAATGAACTACCTTAAACCATAATTGCACAGCTTTGGCACGTTACAACCATAGCATCATGAAAACATTTACATCTGTATTGACAAGGTGGACGAAGAAACAAGTATTCCTAATACCAGTCACTTTATAAAACCTTATTTAACGGGGATTTTCTTAAGAGATGTATTTCACTTTATTTAATCAAAATAAATAAATAAATGCATGTTAAAAAGTAAAAATTAGATTAAATATTAAATTTAAAGGGCTAATCATATCATAGGTACAGAAACAGACTCGCTATGATACCATTTTGTTAGGGCGGCGCAGCGGAAGAAGCGCTGTTCGGGCGAAATCATAGTTTAAAATTTTTAAACTTATGAATAAATTATTCAATATCCAATATTAATAATTCATTAATATTTCACCTAAACATATTTATTCGATATCATATAACGACATAAATAATATAGAAACATCGTGAAACTTTTGCGAAAATGTTTTTCCGCAAAATAGAATAAATTGCGTTTCCGGACGAACCGACCGACCAATGCACATGGGGACTGTCAAGGCCAGTCTCAAAAATATTTGGACAGTTCTTGGACTGCCCGAATAGTGACCAGTTCACTGTTTGGGCAGATGTTGCCCGGTAACGTCGTTTTCGCCGTTTTCGCGTATTTTCACACCGAAACAATTTTCGATAAATATTTTTCTTGGCCAATTAAAATAAACCAATTTATTCTAATTACTCAATAAATAAAAACTGAATTTTTATCTGAAAAATCATATTTATCATTAATTACTGTGAGACCCCTAAACTTTACATTTTGATCATTTTGATCCTCAAATTGTCAAATACATATTTAAGTGATTCCAAATCAATCCCAAAATGATTTATACATGTATAATATATGAAAATACAAATTACAACACAAAATCCATTTTTTTGTCAAATTGCCGAGAAGCCCCAAAATTTTCCAGGTTTTGCATTTTAGTCATTTCTTGTTCAAAACAAGTCAATATCAAATCCAATCAATCTCAAATTTAATATACATCATAATACACCACATATATGAAAAGCCCCAAATTTGGAAAGGGTTATGAACCCTAATTTTATAATTTCTTCAAATTGACAAAATACACCGAATTAAACAAATTCAATACTTTAATCTAATCTTTACCACACCAAAAAAGTCTCACCATCATGAAACAACTCAAGAAAAATTCTAGGTCATAAATGAGTGGCCTTAAAACTCTAGAATGGCAACATGATTACTAATTAATCAATAGGATGCTTAATAACCATTTATAAGCATACTTAGTTCATACACACATGCAACATCAATCCAACAAGTTTCCAATCAATTAATTTACATAAGTAAAGAGTAGAGAAAATTCTAAGCAACACATATTGAAGCTTAGAAACACTGAAATAATTTTCAAGTTAAAGAAAATAAGAAAATACTTACAAAATCAAAATTTTCCCAAGCTTTTCTCTTTTGTTCTTCAACTTTCTCTTAAATTTTACTTAGTAAAATATATTGTAACTTGTGTTCTAAAACAAAAATGAAACAAAAACAATTTATATTCCATTTTTTGTTATGGCCGAAATTGTTGAAAAAATAAATATCAAATATTTAATTTTTGTTTAAATTTGATTTGTTAAAGTTTACTTGTTCTATTTGATAACCTTTATCAAAAAGTGAATCAACAAGTGAACCAACCAAATCATGCCATTTCCTAACTTTAATCATGGCAAAGATATTTATTTTTCAATTAATTTCATTATTTAATAATTAAATAATTAAATATAAATATCTTAAATATATGTAATATATTTACATTAAATATCTCAAATACATATATTAATGATATATGTCAAATATGTCAATTTGATAATTAGTTAATATGTATTTAATAATATCAAATATTAAATATAAATACACAAGATATCACAGTGTTCCGTCAAAATTGTAATTGTTTGGATCATTAGGTGTCAAATTGCTAACACTGGATGACGTTCGCATTGGTTTATATTGAGTAATTACGACGAAGTACAACAGTACTTAACGTAAATATTGTAGGTGCATATGTATATTTTTTTCATCTTATATTTTTAAATGTGATATGACATATTTCTAAATTTTTGTAGGCAACATATTACCATGCTACAATGTGGTATTGACCATAACGTTGATGGAAGACAACAAAAAATTTCCTAAATGGTTTGAGGCAACTGTAAGCCCTAACATTGACTGTTTATTTTTATCCTAATAGTAAATAGTATATTTTTGCTATATTAACACGCAATTATTATCATGTGTTAGATAAACAACCAAGTGGAAAATGGTCAACTAGACCCGTCATATTCGTTAGTTGCATTAGCATATGGGCTTCAAAAGTATGCTTATGAATACAATGGATGCATTGTGAACGGAGTTTGATTTCACACTGAGCATCGAGATGTTTCGCGTGTAACTCAGAATTATGGAATTGTAGTACCAGGAGAACTCAGAACACGGTTATGATATTGTTGACTTCTATGGAGTTTTGTAATCAATCATTGAGTTGATATACAGACCCCGATGACGTACAGTGCTATTCGAATGTAAGTGGTTTGACACAAATACCAGAAAGATGAGAATTCAATTTCATAACCATCTAACGTCAATTAATGTTCAACGTTATTGATACAACAATGAGCCATATATTTTTTATACCCAAGCACGGTATGTGATATATATGTCTGATCCAAAGCTAGGAAATGGATGGATGGTGGTTGAAAAATTTGGGACGCATAGGAGAAAGATAATGTCATAATTTTTTATGAAACAAAAGTCTCTGACGACTTTGAAGTTCTTGAACAGATCTTTTATTTACCTAATATGCAAGAACAATACATTGGGACTGAAGTTATCATGCTAACTCAAGAAAATACAGAAAACATTGAGATAATTCATCATTATCAAGTTAGCGTGGAAGTAGCAAATGAAGAAGAGTTCGAAGATGAAGCTGAAGACGAGTTCGAGTCCTTCCAGGAAACCTCAAATGCTGAAGATGATGTTGTGTCATATAATAGTGACTAATCTAGTTAGTATATGTATATGTATTATGTGTTGTTGGTTGATTAATTGATGATTAATTATTATTATATAGAGATATTAAACTTCATACTGACGATGATGGTTAATTATTATTATTATTATTATTATTATTATTATTATTATTATTATTATTATTATTATTATTATTAATTTAACTTTAGCCTCGAATAAGAAAATTGACGCTAAAAGTTAAATCTTTAGTTTTGATTATAGAGTTACGACGGTAAAAGTTAATCTTTAGCGTCAATTATATATTGACTCTAAAAGTTTAAAAAATTAAATTTCCCTGAAAAATTTCCCTAAATTTTTATGAACCGTCAAAGTTTTAGTGTCAAATTATTCGACGCTAAAACGTTAATATTTCGACGCCAAAGGATTATAAAAAAACCCAAATTGTTTGCCCTTTCTCGCTCACTCTATGATTCTGCTTTCTTCTCTTCTCGGTTAAAACATATGTCTCAGATTGTGGTAAGTGTTTAACTTATGATTTTTATGGCCGAATTTCGTGTGTGTGTGTGTTATTTTGCTTCTCCAGGTATATTCCAAGCCGTGTGTGGGTGTGTTATTTTTTTGCTTCTCCAAGTATATTCCAAGTCAAGCCTAATACAATGTGTGGGTGTGTTAATTTCCATTTCAAAAATTTAGAGTTAGCTTTGATATATGATATTACAATGGAATTGGCTTTATTTGGTGAAATGCCCAATTTTCCCTTATGGAATGGGGCTGTCCGAACCCATCTTCTTGAATTGGGAGGCCTCTGTTTTTGTTGCTTTTTTTTGGATAATGAGATGATGTAGTTCATGTATTTAAAGATGTTTTAGCATAAGTCTAACTTGAGTTGAATAGAAAATTTTAAGGTTGTAATTTTGGTTGCTTTGGTGGAACATGTATATGATGTTGATGATGTTATTTATGATTTTTGTCTTGAGTTGTATTGAAAATTTTAAAATTGCAATGGGGAGGATTGATCTTTGTCTTGATGATGTTATTTATGATGAAGTTGATGTTGTATGGATGTGTGGTCGTATGATAGTTGTTATAGTATGCTATGTGTGTGTGTTGAGTTTGCAAAACAGCAGCAGCATGCTGCCTGCTGCTGTGCATTACAATTGTTGTGTACACAGCAGTAGAAGCAATGCTGCAGCAGGCTTGCTACTGCTGTAGCAGCTTGTTTTGAGGTGAAAATTTACATAGGCTTATTTTGATAGTGGCGGTGAAAGTTTTTGTTTCTTATTTTACAAATGGCACCGAATTATCGCAAATGCGCTACTTCGACTCCTTCTACATCGGTAAAGACAGAGGCCGCTCATGTGATCTCTACTAGCACAAGTGACTCGAGTACAGTGAAGGGTTAAGGACGCATCTGTGGCCTGGGGTTAGTTAAGCACGTTAAGGCCCACAGTCGCATCCGGATAAAGATATCGGATGATGGAGAAATAAAGATCGGACAACCTTCTTCATTGTTTACCAATGCCACATGTGGTGCTACTCGGTTTGAAGCTCCCCAAAACTAAGTTTCTTGGAGAAAGATCTCGTGGGAGACGAAAATCAACCAGCTCTTCCCGACGCTACTTGTGAGTAAACTTATTGTTAGGGATATGCTCTATACCCAACTTGTGGATGGGCTATATGTACACGTATTTGTAATATTTTCATTAATTAATAAAATGACAATATTTATTATACGTGTCTTACATAAATTATATGAATCATCAAACACTGTGATAAAGCCCTTGGAGTAATAAGATGATGGCTTCCACGCCTTATGAGAATCATTACTCTCAAAGGTTCCTAGTCATAGTTTTATGAATAATCTGGGCGTTCACAAAGCAGAGAGACTAGCATGATGATATGATTCGCCCTTAAGTGGGGTAGCCGATCTCATAGGCTACTAGCGGAGATCCGTCCACTTGGTGTATCACATGGATGCATGAGTTTCTCGTGTCCATTGAACTGACCGTCAAAATTTTTCACATGGAGTGTTTATCCCGTGTGTCTGTGAGAACTTTCATGTATCGATTGTATGACTAGTCCTTAGACTTGAGGTCTTTACAATCTTATGTGTGGATCAAATGACTTTGACATTCTCCTTCCCCGATTCAAAAGATTCGTTCATAAGGGTATAATTGGGTCATTTGTTGAAACATATGAAGTTTGTAAAGATACAACAGAGAATCGCCACTCTCTCGGATAATATTTTCTTATAAGAGTAGTATTCCAGTTCGCGGGTTGATATGTGTGATCAGTGCTTGAGACTGTGGCCGCAACGGAAGAATCATGTGAGATTCTTGGGTTAGCATGATTCATGACACTATCAACATCATACATTTGACTATATGGGTAGACACTTTCCATACCCTAGGTCAAACGGTGGGGATACAGTGAGGCGAGGGACCGTATCATATGTAAATCGCATACAGAATGTGTATATATCTTTCCTTCTCATTTGGGGGCCTTGGCATGTTGCTAGATGTCAACCTTGGTCATTAAAATCGAACGACCATCTAATCGGAGGATAATTTATGTTCGATTAAATTATCATGATTCATTTCATGTCCAACTCGAGGGGAACCCAAAAGGTCACACACAACAAAGTCGAAATCAATGGTTAACAGTGCACATTACAAATTTAACAGCATATATGATTGTTGTAAGAATTGTTCATAAATGGTTCAATGTGTTTAATTATTGAACAGATCATTTATGAGGTTTCAAAGTGGCTTAGGGATTGGTGAATAATGATATGGGCACTTTAGGAATTGGAAAAATGAATTAAAAAATTTATTAATAGTAAATTTATTTTATTTTTTTTTTATTATTTGTTTTGAATTCCAATTCGACCCAAACTCTTATTAGGGTTTTATAATCTCATTAAATCATTATATTAAGATCCAATGGCTAAGATTTAATTAGCATTTATCCCTCATCGGATTCTTAATTAATTTTGTTGTCTTTGAAGCACCTATATAAACCCAAAGAATTCTTTGTAAATTTTTACACCAAAACCTTTCATATATTGGGTTTATATAAGTGAGCAACTCTAAAGTGCCACTGATTTTGAGGATCCTTAAGTCTAATTGACTAGAGGAATCTCAAGTTAAAAGTTTTGAGGTATTTGCCTAGGCTAGCACCAAGGGCAAAATACTCGTGCACTTAAGGCGTAGTCTTGTCGTTGAGTTTTGGCTTTGGTGTGTGCACCTTTGGAGGCCACACACTTAGGTGGCTCTTTGGAACGTGGAAGAGCTTGCTGAGTTCGAGAAAAGCTTGTAGATTGGAGGGAGGACTGAAGGAGTCTTCGGTTCAAGTAAGTCTTTTTCTTTATTTATTTTAATTAGAGTTCTTATGATAGTTAGCATGTTTAGGTTTATGTTCTTTGCATGTTTTATGAGTTTTTATGCTTAGAATATATAGAAACATGCCTAGGCTTGTAGAATAATCAAAACAAATGGGTCTTGAGAAAAGGGATAACGGCATCATAATTTTCATTTTCCGCTGCGCACTCGCGGTCGCTTCCCAACACTTACAGTATTGAGTATTCGTTATTATCTGTTATCTTTAAATTAATCTTTTATATTTATTTTCTACTTGGTTGCTATTTCTGTAGGAGTGGTCCGACGTGGACCTGAACAAATCAAACGTCCAGAAGTATCGCGACTAGGGGTGAGCAAAATCGGTTTTGGTTCCGGTTCCGCATGGAACCGGAACCTACCCGAAAAAATTCGGTTCCGCACTAAGTGGAACCAGAACCTACCCAATTAAACAAGGTACCCTATTATTCGGTTCCGGTCCACTTCCGGTCCGATTCTGAATTACCCTATTTTAAAATATTTTAATGAAAAATACATTCCAATACGAGTCCGTAGGAAAAAACGGAGACCAAATCGGAGTGCGGAAGCTCAAGAACGAAGAAAATGAAGTTTTAGACTTTTAATGCTCGTTAGCCTCATTACCCTTTCTGTTTTCAACTGAATTTTTTGAATGCAGGGTACCCTATTATTCGTTTTGAATGCAGCTACAGTATCATTTTACCCCGGGAAAAAAAGTGATGTCGTAGTTGTTTAGCAAAAGAAAGTGAACATAAAATTAAAAAAGAAACTCAATTCTACAGTTATTATAATATAAAATATTCTGATGCAATTGGATGTCTGACTAAGAATTAGATTTTGAAAATTAATCTATTTACTGTGATTGTATCGGGCGTCATTACATAGATATAACATAAACACGAGCTTGATCAATATTTAAACGAAAAATACCAGACATATCATGCATAGAAGAAGTCATGAGGCAGCTGCCCATGCAGAAACTGCAACTTGAATCTGCTAGAACAACCAACAGAATATAGGTCATTAGGTACCAAAAAGTTTCAATGACAGACCCCATAAAGATCAACTAAATTTTTTGAATGCAGCTACCACTCAAATAGTAGTGAAACCGGTTCTATATTCGATTCCGTGGTCCGGTTCCGGTTCCGATTATTTTGGAACCGGAACATACCCGGATAAAATCGGTTCCTTCATTTTTGGAATCGGAACCTACCCGATTACAACCGGTTCCGGTTCCAAACCCGAAAAACCGGTCTGGTTCCAACCGGTTCTGGGTAGACCCGGAACCATTGCTCACCCCTAATCGCGACCACCACATAAGGAAGAGTTACAAGGATTTTAGGACAAAAGTCATGAAACCGATATTCGACGAACATGGGGCTTTGGAAGCTCCACATCATAAGTCTGATTGTATAAAGGAGCAAGACTGGATATTCTTGTGTGAGCTTTGGTCGAGCGAGAAACACGAGGTAATTTTTAAAATAATACGAAACTGATAATTCTCCAAGTTTTTGTTACTTACAATATTGTTAAATACAGAATAAATATCACGCAAATGCGGAGAATCACAATCACTTGCGTATCAACCATCGTGGAGGCTCCAAGCCATTTTTCCAACACCGTGCCAAACATTTTGAGGTAAATATATCCTAAACTATTTTTTAACATTTCATTAATTTTACTAATGTCTAATAGTCAGTTTATGTTTTTTTAGCAGAGTAGTACAGGTGAGGTGCAGTCATTTCCGAAGTTTTTTTGAGTGACGCACTACAATGAAAAGAAGGAAATTGATCAATGACAAAGTCGAACGTTGCTACGTAAGTTTAAGTATTTTAAATAAATTTAATATATTTTTAAATTTAATTTTTTATTTTCAAGTTCGAACATTAACTTAAATTTTTTTAAACAGAATGAAATAGTGGAGGTCGAGCGACAAACTCATAAAATAGAGTCTGACCCTCTACCAGATGAGTAGTTGTCGCAATTGATTTTCAAGAAACAGCGTACAATATCGAACTTGGCACTCGTAAGAAGCCGACATCATCTGGATGCACTACTGTTTCTTCTCCTACTGACCCGTGCCTTCGAGAACAGCTAGTTAGTACCCAGAACAGTTGGAAAATACCCAAGAAGAGATGGACAATACCAAAGTAGAGCTTAAGGAAACTCAGGAGAAGCTATTGCAGGTTGAGGTGGACCACCAAACGAAGATGCTTGAGTTCGACTAGCAGATGAGGTCTTTCAGGCAGATGCTAGAGGCCTCACTCGGCCATAGTACATCGGGCTCGATCGACCCTCCATCACAGCAGCATTAATTTTTATTTTCATTTGTATAAATATTTACAGCAGCGACTGTTAATATATTATGTATTTATTTTATTTAATAAATTTTAATTAAAATACAAAAATAATTATTAGCATAAAAATAATTATACTATTATTCGGTAAATTTATTTTTTTTATAATAATATTTTTCAAAATAAAAATTTGAATATTTCGAAGCAAAAATACCTTAAATAATAAACTTGTTGTACCCTTTAGCGTCGAATTATTCGACGCTAAAAGTAATAAAATAATAGTTTTATTTTAATATATTATATCTTTTAGCGTCGAATATATTTGTCGTCAAAATTCGTCATTTAGCGTCGAACATTTTCATCGCCAAATATGTCATTTAGTATCGAAAAATTACATTTTTCGTCGAAAATTTTTGGACGCAAAATCTTATACTTTAGTGTCGAAATAAAAACTTTCGACGCTTATTGTCTTTCTCGTCCACCTTTTGGCGTCGAAAATATTCGACGCTATACCTTTAGCGTCAATTTTTATTATTTTAGCATCAATATATTTCGATGCTAAAGACCTTATTTTTTGTAGTGTAATCACAATGGAGAGAGAAAATTAGTAATTAATACATCACATTCATTCATTGGATGAATCTATTGGACATGTCTCATATAAATTTTTCCTCTTAGAATACAGCTTTTCTCCTAACAAAAGATTAAATTTAGGCTTTTGAGGGTTGAGATTTGAAAAAAAAATTATAAAAAGTTAAATTATCTAAAATATTCTTATTTTATTTTACAATATTATTTTATTTCTTTTATAATAAAACTTGAAAAAGTTTGGACATTAATATTTTTATAAATTTTTAATTAAAGATTTCACAGACAACCAAACATTCAATATTTTTTTCAAAAACTTTACTTTTAAAAGCTCTATTAGTATAAACTCTATTTAAAGAAGTTTTTGAAAAAAAATGATAATTTTTTATACGTTATTTTGTGGCTTAGTGAAACCTATTAAGGGAAAGTAAAAGATCATGAGCGAGTCAGACTCTCCTTCGTGGGCATTTCACCAAGTAAAGCCTATTCCATTGTAATATTTCAGCACAAAAATAAAAAATTTCATATCTCACATAGGAAATTAAACAAAGGCTAAATGAGTTTAGAGTAATGACATGCTCACATAATTGAGTACACAATTGAACACATAAACACTAAAAACTAAAAAATAAAAAATTCACTATAGGACAAAATTATTTTTTGTTTCTAGTCTACTAGGTGCTCACTTATGTGATGAAATATGTGCATATATCATTTTTTATGAGTTTATATATAACTATTCAAATGTGGTTAGATAAGAAATGTTAGGATATAAGCTCTCTATGCGTTCCCACACAAGGGGTTAGGGGTGAGCAAAACCGGTTTCGGTTCCGGTTCCGCATGGAACCGGAACCTACCCAAAAAAAATCAGTTCCTAACTAAGTGGAACCAGAACCTACCCAATTAAATAGGGTACTCTATTATTCGGTTCCGGTCCGGTTTCGGTCCGGTTCCGAATTACCCTATTGGCTCATATTGGTTGTGTCGCTATTGGTGTTTTGGCATTCTCAATATTTGGACCAGGTTGGCTTGCTAGGAGCGCAGCACTTGCTGCTTCAATATCATTCATGATATATGCTCGTGCTCCACATCCACCAGGTTGTACATCACGAACTTTCTTTTACAGTGTATTGATATCAATGATATGTGTGTGAATTAATTGCTATTGCAGCTGCAAGCTTGCCAATTCTGTTCATTGATGGGGTTAAGTTGCAAAGCTTGAATTGTTGGTATGTTTTGTTTCCTGGTGCTGTTGGTTGCATCATCCTCTGTTTGATTGTAAGTTACAATGAAAGATATCCTTCTAAACGTATTTCAATTATATTGTTTCCAGTTTCCATATTTGGTTTTACAACAAAATTCCAAACAAACAAAAAACTGTGAAAAAACATAGAAAAATGTGAGCTTAAGTAATCTGCAGCAATACTAATCGGGTCCAAATTCGGGTATCCAATTCGGTTCTCAAATACGGTTCCGGTTCTATGGTCCGGTTCCGGTTCCGGTTCCAGTAATTCTGGAACCGGAACCGGACCGGTTACAACCGGTTCCTTATATTTGGAACCGGAACCGGACCGGTTATAACCGGTTCCGGTTCCAAACCCGAATTTCTGGTTCGGTTCCAACCGATTTCGGGTAAACCCGGAACCGATGCTCACCCCTACAAGGGGTGTAAATTATAACATGAATTAGTTCAACTCATGTGCACCCACACGTCATACGTATATGAATTGTAGCTTAATTCAAACCAAGCCCGTCTTAATCACGGTTTTATTAATTTTTATCTTAATTTTGGTTGAACATGAATCAAAGAGTTTTTATAAAATTAGATGTTGATGCATGCAAAGAGTCTCAAGGTTATGAATTCAATTTTGCCATTGAATTGAATTAACTCTTGTAACATAGCCCTTTTATGGAAGAAAATGTAGAGTCATCTTCTATTTATAAAAAAGAAAAAGATACAGAGGTCTTTGCACATAGATTTCGCACACACATAGTAAAAGTTTTCCCTTTCTTTGTAGTCGTTCGTTTTCGTTTTCCCACCCAATCAGTTCAATTAAACAAGAGTTCGCTAGAATAATTCAGTTGTGCTTTAAGTTTATTCATTCCCATTGTATCTTAGGAACAGTCGTCCTACAAATCCTAAACACCAACGATAGGAGACGAATATGTTTTAAAGACACTGTCTTGCACAAGCCTCAGGTATTTTTCTTATTCTATCTATTTCTATTTATTTTTATATACTGAATATTCATATATACTACTTTACATCATATCTGTTGTATTTCGATTTTGTTGTTGCTTATGTAATGCTGCAGTAAACTGTTGTAGTTTCACTGTTGTTATATCAATTTTTAATTATTTATTTTAATAATATCGACTTATATAATTTGTGTTTGCCAAAAAAACTCTATTTAAAAAGGTATACCAAACCAATTTTTAGAAACTGTTTACTTATTTATATTTATATATATATATATATATATACACTATTTAACAACAGAGAAGTTTTAATGGTGTTTGGGGAAAATCAAGCATCTGGTGAAATGACACGTGGCTAAACGAAGAAGACGTTAGGACCTCCTATCAGAACCAGTCTCCATGACCTTCTACCAGAACCAATCTTCAAGACCTAACGTCAGAGTCTGGAAATAGAGTTTGTCATCAAAGTCTGATAACATGATCTGTCACCATAATTTGAAGTCATAATCTCCATTAGAGTCTGAATTTAGGACTCACCAATAGAAAGTCCATACAAGGGCCGACTCCAACAAAGACAAGCAGAAGTCACACAACGAATAAACCTGAAATATCAGCTCCATGATGACGTGAATCACCCAAACAATGAATCAGAAAGCCTATTAAATTCTTTTTATTCCTTTAAGATGGACAACCACCCATAATGTGACAGTTCCGAGATTCTAGGTAGTGGACCAGCTAATGGGAGATGTTAATGGAATGTAATTGCTATCAGTTTTATTTTTCTTATAATGGAGTATTATAAATAATGAGAGAATCTTGAGAACAATGGATCGACTTTTTGATAACCAAGCAATAGTATAGCACTTCTTGTCAATCTCTGCATTTTTCATTTCTATTCTATTGTTTGTGGAGTTTATAGCACAAATAATTGACATTGTCTGTGGGGACCTTGAGACGAAAAGTTGTGTTTACGATTTTCTGTAATTACCAAACCCAAGAAAATTCGTTCAGTCAAATAAGTAAGAATGACACTAAGGAATAAGGAGCCTAAAATCTCTGATCTGTTGTTTACCAGAAGGAAAAATTATCCAACCATCTGATACCCACGATGGACATCTCGACAATCAGGAACGAGATGATGAAGCAGATGGAGGACCAGATGCAGGCCATGAAAAAATATTTCTAGGAACATATGCAAGTCATACAACAAGAGAACCATAAGCACAAAGCCAAGATCCAGGGAGTTAGCTCCAGTAAGGACAGAGGGAAAGGGAATGAGAGGGCCACCGTCGAAGACCTTCATGAGGAGAGGCATTCGGAGTAGAACCACGTTGAAAGACCCTGGGGAAAGAGCCCAATCAAGATTGATGATGCAGAGTGTTCCGGTAATCATGGCCGGACGTGGAGAGAGGTGGAGCGTAAGGAGAAAGGCAAAGGTGTGGATGTGAGTCGTAACAGAAAAGATATATGTTGGAAGGAAGAGTGTGTTGATGAAAAGTTGGTGGTGGCGATAGCAAAGAAGATCGGGGGCATTCGGGTGCAAACCCCGATGAATATGGCTGACTTAGCAATTAGAGGGATGTCCTCCTTACTAATCCAATAGTGGATCAAATATGAGCTGAAACCCCAAGACTTCACCCCCACTCAGCTTCAGAAAATACCCAGTTACTCATATTGTACAGTTTTGACAGAAGCTCAGGTTGGAAACCACCAACGAGGCTCTGATGTGCAAGTTATTCATCATCATTCTCAATGGCAACGCCCTTTCTTGGTTCCTACTATTGCCAGACAGATCCATATGGGGCTTTGAAGATCTGTGGCGAAGATTCATTGAGCAGTACCATGGCAATCATCCTACTGAAGTTACTATGGCTGACCTGCAGCTGGAGCAGAGATACGATGAGCCTCCCAGACACTACTTACAGAGGTTAATTGACAAGATAATTAACGTCAACAACCTAGATTCAAAGTTAGCAGCAACCTTCTTCTTCAGTGGGCTGATTAGTGAGTCGTACATTTATGAGGAGTTCCCGAAGGCACTTTCGTATGACATGCCAGAAGTACGGACCAGAGCAGAGAGTCTGCTGAAGATAATGGAGAATAGAACCAGGATGTCTCATGCCATTGCGATCACAGTGGCAGATCAAGGTCACAACAGTTGGACCAGTAGTGGAAAGAGTCAGGACTCGAAGAAAACAAAGTCATTAAGAGATAGGAAGGAAATTCTAAGCTCACGAAATACTGAGGAAAGGGAAAAGTATAAGTCAGAACCTAAACAACCAAGGTGGGAAGATGACTGGATATTATATGAGTTCACCCTACCACAAGAGTATATCTTCCACAAAGTAAAGAACCGGGGCCCGTTGAGGGAGCCTCAGTTGATAAGAGTGCTAGAAGAGTATTGAGATTTAGAGCTGTACTGCGAGTTTCTTATGGATGTAGGACACACTGTCTTCCTATGCAAGAACCCGTACTGGTAGTTAAAAGCAATTATGAAGAAGGGCAAGCTACTAGAATATCTGAAAAGAAAGAGCCAGCTAGAAGCTGGGACTCTGCCTTGGGAAGTCAACTCCCAGCAGCTCCAAGACCAAAGAAACACCCAGTAAAGACCTGTGGCAGTACTAAGTAGTGCATCAGGGGATAAAGGGGGACTGGCACATGTATCATGTATAAGGATAGACATGTCTGATGAAAAGCACGAGAAACAGCACATGATAAACCGCTGGCACACAGAGAGGGGGGATCGGATGAGGACCATAGGATTTCAAGTAAATTATGTCAGGACATGAACAAGGCCATCCACATACTCAGCACCAATCTCCTTCACAGACAGAGATATGGACATGTTGAGGCCAACATATTCAGATCCTCTAATAGTCAAACTGTACATAGCAAATGCAATGATGTCCCGGGTCCTGGTAGATGGAGGAAGCAGTTCATACATCATCTTTTGGGAAGCATTCCGACATATTGGGGTATACATGAACCTCATCTCACCGACTTTAAGGAATGTATTTGCATTCAATAATGTGAAAGTAAGGCCACTGAGGAAAATAACATTGTCGATATATGCCGTGGAGAGGGTAGTACCGGTCGAGTTTCTGATCATCAACAATGTGTCTCCCGTTAAAGTGATTATGGGTCGGAAGTGGATCCATGCAGTAAAGGGTATAGTATCAACCATGCACCAAATAATGAGATATCAATCCCTGAATGGGCTATATACTGTCGATATCAAATGTGACCCATCACAGGCTAGCTAATGCTATAATATCAGCTTCGGAGGAATGCACAGGATATCAGTGTGAGAGATACAAAGGTTTCGGTGAGACCATAGAGCAGACAGAGGCTGAAAAATAGCAATTACATGACTACCCATCAGCCTATTTAAAACACCTAGAGGATGACCTAGACAAGCCATAAACTACCATTGAGAATCTGAATGAGGTGATTTTAGATTAAGCAGAGCCAGGAAAAAAAAGGTGTTGGTTGGAGCCTTATTATCAGCGGAGGAGAATGAGGAGACAGTGGAGATGCTCATGAGGAACAAAGATGTGTTCACATGGACGCATAAAGACATGACAAGGATAGACACGGTCGAGGCATCCCATTGTTTCAACATTGATCCAAAATTCTCACCAATCAATCAAAAGTAAAAGCGGTTCGCCCTTGAGAGGAATATGATCATCAGCGAAGAAGTGGACAAGCTCCTGGAAGTAGAAGCCATATGATCTTACCAATTTATTGAATATGATTGTAGTGGCCATGAAGAATGGAAAATGGAGAGTTTGCATCGAATTTACCAACCTTAACATAGCTTGCCCAAATGATAGTTACCATCTGCCCAAGATAGACCAGTCGGTAGACGCAACCGTTGGGTATGAAAGAATGAGTATGCGTACTCAGGCTACAACCAGATCCAGATGAATGATAATGACATGATACACAGTGCCTTCAACACCGAAAGAGAGATGTTTACTACATGGTAATACCATTTGGTTTAAAAAACGTAGGAGCCGTTTATCAGAAGTTGATCAACAAGATGTTCCTGAGCCTGATCGAGCAAATGGTTGAAGCTTACATAGACGATATGGTAATCAAATGCAAGGCAGCCTCTGACCATATCTTAGATGCAAAAGAATGTTTCTCCATATTCAAGAGGTACAAGATGAAGCTTAACCCCCTGAAATGTGCATCTGGGGTATCAACAGGGTAGTTCCTAGGCCACATTGTAAGTATGAGGAGAATTGAGGCCAGCTTGACTCAACTCAAGACCATATCAGAAATTATGGAGCCACAGAGAGTCCGTGAAATTCAGAGCCTAGCGAGAAAGATAGCAGCCCTGAGTTGGTTCGTATCCAAAATGTCTGACAAATACAAGTCTTTCTTCAATAACATCAACCAATCAAAGTCACTTGCATGAGGAGATGAGCAGAGTCAGGTCCTGAAAGAGATCAAGGCATATATGAGCAGAGCCTCATGCTCGCAGCACCAGTAGAGGGGGAAAATCTATATCTATACTTGGTCGTGTCAGAAGTGGCAATAAGCGCGGTCTTGGTCAGAGTAGAAAATATGAGGCAACAACTCATGTATTACACAAGTAAGATATTGTCAGACGTGGAGACTCGATACAACATGATTGAGAACATGGTACTGGCCTTGGTAACGGTAAAGAAAAATCTACGGCACTACTTCGAGTTGCATTCCATAATTGTGGTAATAAATTGTCTGATCAGACAGGTACTGTCAAAGCCGGACCTGTAGAGAAATCAAATTCCAAAATTGAGAGCCTTACCAACTAAACCTTAGAGATTTCAGCATAAAGCTCCTCATTTTCATGGTTATCTGAGGCCAGGTCTACACGCAGATCTTGATTTTCGATCTCTCGCAGAACCAACTTCTCCTCAAGCTTCATCTAGGCGGCAGCCAGAGTGGACACATCCTTCTTGCGAGCCTCGATCTCGCATTCTAGCTCCCCCTTCATTGACTCTAATTCTTATGAAGCCTTATCCAAATCATTCTAAGCCTCATGGAGGCGAATCTATGACGTCTGGAGCAATTGGACAGCACATATGGCACTTATTCAGCTGAACTATAGGATCCAACTGCTAAGGGCATGGTCTTGGAGCAAAGAGAGCAGATCCTGATGTGCCGACATCAGCAGGGTTGATTTGCCCAAGGGTTGCGCTCTCAATGAGGATTGTAGGTAGACATCCTAATGAACATCAGTGTCATCCCTCGGGCATTGGATCTTATCTTCGGAAGAAGATGAAGAAGCCATAGTCGTAGAAGGATTGTGAGTTTGGATTTGGAAGTGATGGTGCTAGAAAGAAACGGTTTCACAAGAGAAGATGGTAGAAGGGTTTGAAATTTGAAATTTTGAATTAGTGGAGTTGACAAAGACAATCAAATCGGTATTTACGGGACGTGATGGTCAAGCTCCCGAGGAAACAAATATGTGGTCTGAAACACCTAGAAGTCCATTAAAAAATAAGAGGATTTTAACCATTTTCCTTTTCACGTTGTTGGCAATATCAGATGTAGAGTATGAACAGTACACTTGGCCATTGAAAATTTGAATTACCTCGAAAAATATTGTTTGCTCCCATCATTTTATTCAAAATAATGCAAATAAAATGGGAAAATATTTGGGGGAAATCAAGCATTTAGTGAATTGACACGTGGTTAGACGAAGAATACTCCAGGACCTCCTATCAGAACCAGTCTCCAAGACCTCTTATCATAACCAATCTTCAGGACCTAACGTCAGAGTTTGGCAACATTAGGCATGGCAATAAGACCCGGACCCGGCCCGAGTCCGCATGGACCCAGACGACCATGGTACGGGATTAAAAAATTCGGACACAGGTCTTAAAAATTTGGACCCGGGCGAATCTGGATCCGGACCCGGGTTCACACTGGTCCGGCCCGGATAGACCCGGGTCCGAAAAAAAAAAATACAAAAATAAATTAAAATATAAAAAAATACAAAATAATATGCATATATATCAAAAAATATAATATAATATAATTAAAAAAATATAAAAGAATTGAAATAAAACTAATAAATTGACAGACCCAAATATAAATATAAAATAATACAATTAAAAATTAAAAATTAAAAAAAAATAAAAAAAAATAGTAAACCGGGTATTCGGATCCGGATCTGGAAGACCTGGACCCGGGTCCGGAATCGGACCCAGGGTAACAAAATTGCTTCCGGATCCGACCGGACCTGAACCCGGATCCGACCGGACCCGAGTCCAGATCCGGATTTTTCCATCCCTGGGCAACATAGCCTATCATTAGAGTTTGATAACAGGACCCGTCACCATAGTCTGAAGTCAGAACCTCCACCTGAGTCTGGATTCAGGGCTCACCAATAGAAAGTTCATACCATGGCTGACTCCAACAAAGGCAAACAAAAGTCACTTAAGGAATAGGTCAGAAATATCAACTTCATGATGATGCGAATCTCCCAAACAATGAATCAGACAACCTATTAATTTCTTTCTGTTCCTTTAAGTTGGACAACCGCCCAGAATATGGCAGTTCCGAGATTTTATGGAGTGGGCCAACTGATGAGAAACGTGAATGAAATGTAATCGCTGCAAATTTTATTTTTCTTGTAATGGAGTATTATAAATAATGAGATAATACTGAGAACAATGAATCGACTTTTTGATAACCAAACAATAATATAATATTTATTATCAATCTAAGCATTTTTTTTTTATTTCTATTCTATTATTTGTGGAGTTTACCACACAAATAGTTTTGGAACAATGAGAAAGAAATGATTGATTTATTAAAACAATAAGAGGGTTTTGACCATTTTCCTTTTCACGTTGTTGGCAGTATCTGATAGAAAAAATAGTGGTGATAGATAACCTTTTCAGAAAAGAAAAATGTGAAAATCGATGGTCTTGTTAACAAGCGCTTTAATATTAATTAGGGAGAATGTCATTAATTTTTATTTTGTTATCAATATTATTAACATTGCAAAATATATATGGACAATCCAATCATGCTTCTTAGAAGAAATAGAGAACTCTTCTTATTTTGAGAGTAAAATTTAATGATTTCACCTCTTTAATGAATGATGTTTTAATTATTATTATTATTATTATTATTATTGGTCATGCTAACGAGTGCCCTAAGGGCACTCATTAATCATCTATTTAAGGAAAGTTTTGACATCATTTTACGGTGAATGAAAAAATTGTCAAAATATTAATGCTTTTTTTACTTTTTCCCATCAAAATTTTCCTTAAAAGGATTCTTAACAAATGCCCTAAGGGCATTCGTTAGCATTTCCCTATTATTATTATTATTATTATTATTATTATTATTATTATTATTATTATTATTATTATTATTATTATTATATTATTATTATTATTATTATTATTATTATTAAGTCCTTTATAAGCTTCTCCTTAATTCTTAATATTTTAGAGCTTTCTTCTTAATTTAAGGAGATTCAACCAATCAATTTTTGTCTCAATTTTTATTTTTATTTTTGGTTGCTACTATAAAAACTTCCTTTATAGATTGTTCGATTCAATGTATTGAGTGTTTATAGATTCGTTGATTCAATGCATTAAGCTAATTAAAATGAAATTAAATTATGTAATTTGGGTTCGTATATTTCTCTGAATACTTGCTTTGTGCGATTGATTATTTATTTATTTTCCCCGTAAATTTAATAAACACGAATATCTAAGAGTTAAAAACTATGATTTATATTTTCCCCCTCGCTTTCAGTCTTCAGATTTGCATCTAAGGCTTTTGGCTCAAAAGTTAAAATCCGGACAAACTAGTATCATTTAAAAAATAAAATAGTTTTCTTAATCAATTAAGCTTCTTGTGTAATAGCAATGAGCATATTAGACGAAGGATGGAATGAAGTTGAAGTGCTAAGGCTGCGATGGACTTGGAGGGAGCTTTGACAAGTGAAACTGTATAACTATTGGTGGTATTTTGTTCAATACATGTTATGAAAATTAGGTGTTTTCTCCTTAAAATTGAAATTTATTATATAAATATATGTTAATGTATTCTTAAGTTCAGGGAATTCAATATTTATTCAAATTCTAATAATAAAAATTTAAGAACTTGTTATTTTACGATTGTATAAAAATTGAATTATCAAGATTCTAACTATATTCTCCTCCAATTAATCAATTTACAAATGTATATTATCTAAAATAATCCGCGCAATGTGCATGCTCCCGACTAGTAATATATAAAAGTTGAGGAAAATGATGCTCTTTCATGCTTCCTAAAAAATATAGAAACTCTCTTTATTTTGAGAGTAAAATTTAATGGTGCCACCTCTTTAATGAATGATATTTTAATTATTTAGTATAAAAATCCTTCCATACTTTGCTCTCCTAGCACTCTCACATGCTTCCTATAAGAAATGAAAAACTCTCCTTATTTTGGGAGTAAAAATTAATGTGGTCACCTCTTTAATGAATGGTGTTTTAATTAATGAATAATGTTTTAATTAATGAATGACATTTTAATTATTTCCTAAAAAAATCATTACATATATAGCTCTCTTGGTATTCTTACATTCAATGATTTTCCTCATTTTGTCAACCTTCCTAATTTAATAGTCATGCATTATGGACTATCCACTCTTGATTTACGATTGAATTTGCCTCTCTTCGTGAAAGTTGGTCTTCTATGGCTGTTACCATTCTCATCCTTTAATGTTATGTGTCTCTTGGTACTTGGTTTTAAAGTTCTATGAAGAAATTAAACAATAGGTGTTGAGTAGCTCTTGACATGAGTCCAAATCTTCTGTCCCATCAATTGTATTCCACTTCGTGCTCCACCAATCAAATTTGGACAACTAATATCTCTCATTAAATGAGAGAACAATTTGATTGGTGAAGTGTTAAAGTCAGAGTTCTCTCATTTAATGAGAGATATTGGTTGTCCAAATTTGATTGGTGGAGCACGAAATAGAGCACAATTGATGGGACAGAAAATTTGGACTCGACATGACATTCAATTGAGTAAATTAGAATTGGGCATTGGGATTAAATGTATTTATTCATTCTCTCTAGTAATTATGCTCTAGGTGCTGAATGAAATGAAATTAACGGTTGGCATCTTTAAATTTGAAATTATGACATTCAAAGATGAATTAATTTTGTAACAGTCGTGAGTTGAAGTTCGAAATACAGCCGTGTAAAAAAAGGGTCTTTTGGGTAATGTTCTTATTGAGCTCCATATCCATCTAATTCCTTCATTGGTCATCTTCTGACAATTGACGTCAATAATATAAATATTTTTCAAGTCAATTATCATGCTTAATTTTCTTTTATGTTTCCTTGTTTCTGTTAATTGTACCTCAATAGAATCTGATTCCGACCCACTACTGTTGGGTGAGCTTTCAAACCCACTCATCTACAATGACAATAAATTAGGCATGTATAAAATATATATGTTTTGATATTGTTTAGTGTTTAATTCCTACCCAGTAAGAGAAACTTCCAACCATGTCCATGCTATCTCAGATTCTCAGCAACTAAAAATCAAACATATAGATTCTTTACCCAGATAATTCAAACACACAACATGAACAACACATACAATTTGAGTCATGCAAAACGACGATCAAATCCATTGAGTCATGCAAAACGACGGTCATTGTAAAAAGCAAACAAGTGCTAAATTTACACAATATTTTGAACAAAATTAATTAATTAAATGGAAATCGGCAAGTGCTTGAATGACGATCAAATTGGCAAATGGCAAACAATTTCAGTCATTTGATAGTAAACGCTTTCAATTTTTTTCAATATTTTGAACAAAATTAATTAACTAAATGGAAATCCCTAATTTTGAAAAAGAAGAAGAACTGAAGAAGGGAACTTACTTTCTCGGCGCCGGCGGAGGCAGTAAACTGAAGAGTGAAGACGTCGTTTTGCAGGGGGAGACTGAAGACTACATAAGCAAACTAAAAAGTAAAGAGTAAACTCAGCACAGAAAGACAGGAGACTGAAGATGGACAAAAGCAAACTGAAGAGTGAAGACCGAAGAAACTGAAGTGAAGATGACCTAATGAACTTAGGTATATTATGCAAAACGGCGTCGTTTAATATACTCCAAAGCGACGTCGTTTGCATATTAAAAAAAAATCGATCGGATCGGATTTTCCGTCAAACGGCTACCACTACATTCGATCGGATCAAATTATCAGATCTGATCTGATTCGGTCCGATCAAATCAGACCGAATCTGATCGGATCTGATTTGATCCGATCTGATGCCCACCCCTAAATTGAATTATCAAGATTCTAGCTATATTCTCCTCCAATTAATCAATTTACAAATGTATATTATCTAAAATAATCCGCGCAATGTGCATGCTCCCGACTAGTGATATATAAAAGCCGAGGAAAATGATGCTCTTTCATGCTTCCTAAAAAATATAGAAACTCTCTTTATTTTGAGAGTAAAATTGAATGATGCCACCTCTTTAATGAATGATATTTTAATTATTTAGTATAAAAATCCTTCCATATTTTGCTCTCCTAGCACTCTCACATGCTTCCTATAAGAAATGAAAAACTCTCCTTATTCTGGGAGTAAAAATTAATGTGTCACCTCTTTAATGAATGGTGTTTTAATTAATGAATGACATTTTAATTATTTCGTAAAAAATCATTACATATATAGCTCTCTTGGTATTCTTACATTCAATGATTTTCCTCATTTTGTCTACCTTCCCAATTTAATAGTCATGCATTATGGACTATCCACTCTTGATTTACGATTGAATTTGCCTATCTTCGTGAAAGTTGGTCTTCTATGGCTGTTACCATTCTCATCCTTTAATGTTATGTGTCTCTTGGTACTTGGTTTTAAAGTTCTATGAAGAAATTGAACAATAGGTGTTGAGTAGCTCTTGACATGAGTCCAAATCTTCGGTCACAATAGGTGTTGAGTAGTTCGAAATACAGCCGTGTAAAAAAAGGGTCTTTTGGGTAATGATCTTATCGAGCTCCATATTCATCTAATTCCTTCATTGGTCATCTTCTGACAATTGACGTCAAGCATCGAGTTTAATTTATTCTTGATTTGAATGGTTGATTTGGGTATGATTTCAATTGCTTTAGAATTTATTTAGATAATTATTGTATTTTGGTTTGTTCAAAAGTTTAAAATTAGCTTCTTCTTATGTCTGATACGTAATTAGGGAGCATAAATTGTTGAAAAGTCAGCACATCCACTCCACCAAAAAGCTTGAAGAGATGGCCACCAAAATGAATCCAGCATGCTTTTGTTAACCACTCCACCCAACCAACTCCATGAAAACAACTTTGTAACAACTCCACATTTCAGGGAGTGAAAGGTGGGTGAATAGTAACAAACCCTTCCTATAAATTGAAGCATTCCCAGTGAGCTTCAGTATCTCAGTGAGAGTAGAGAGATTAGAGAGAAGTGTGAGGTTTTTCTTTTGAGTTTTCTTTGTGTAAAACTTGTATTAATTCTTGATAGTAATAATACGAATTCGGTTTTTCCTCAAACACTTCCAAGAGTGATCGTGATTTCACAACAAGTGGTATCAGGAGCTTTGGTTCTTCATTGGGATCGAAAAACCGAAGAACGGAGTTTGGTTCGGAAAATTCGAGTTCCGGCAAAGTTGTCAAAAATCAACTTTGAGCACACCATCAGCTAGTTCACGTCGAGACGAGCACGGTGATATTTTCCGGCGACCGAACCGACGTCCCAGAACGCCGCACGCGCCTTCCAGAGAGCTGCCCACGCGCCTGCACTCGCTCCACGCGCCGCACGCACTGCTGAAGGTTGAAGACGATCCGCGTCAGCCGCCACGTCACGCCCAGTCAGCGCCACGTCAGCCCAGTCAGCGCACAGTCAGCGCTGAGTCATCCGCCACGTGTCCGACACGTCAGCCGCCACGTCAGCCGCCACGTCAGCCGCCACGTGTCTGCCACGTCAGCAAACCGGTCCCACTTTGCCACGTCAGCGCCACGTCAGCAGCCTGGTAAATTTTCATTTAGCCCCCTGAAGTTTTGAAATTTACAGTTTTGCCCCAGAAGTTTTAGGAATTTACAAATAAGCCCCTGTGTCGGATTTAGACCAAAGAAGTGTCTTTTCCACCATTTTCGACCGTTCCGGACGCAACGGTGACCTCCGATTTGTGAAATTCAGACCCGATTTTAGTGTATTCTCATTTTAAACTTTAAAACTTAAAATGGAGATGGAGGATTCTCATTCTGGTGCAATGATTAAACTGGCTGCCACTAATTACTCCCTCTGGAGACCTAGGATGATAGATTTTTTACATTGTAAAGATCTGTTTGATGTCATTGAGTTGAAGGGAGTGAAACCAGAGTCTGTTAAGGAGTGTGACTGGAATAAACTCAACAACAGAACCTTGGGTCAGATTAGGCAGTGGATCAGTCATAATGTCTTCCACCATGTAGCACAGGACACAGATGCTTATGGAATGTGGAGGAAATTGGAAGACATGTTCCAGGCCAAAACAGCTCGGAATAAAGCCTTAATCATGAGGCGTTTGGTGAACCTGAAGCTACGGAGTGGAACTTCCGTTGCAGAACACACCAACGAATTCCAAAGCCTGGTGAACCAGTTATCTGCAGTAGATATGCAACTAGCAGACGAAGTTCAAGCCCTCTTGCTACTCAGTTCTCTTCCTGATAACTGGGAGACTCTGGTGGTTACTCTCAGCAACTCAGCTCCAGGAGGCAAACTTACCATGCCTATGGTAAAGGATGCCCTGTCAAATGAAGAAGCCAGAAGAAAAGATGTGGGCTCAGATCAAACAGAAGCCCTTGTCACGGAGCAGCGAGGAAGACAACATGAGAAACATCAAGGTGGGAGAAGAGGCAGAAGCAAAAGCAGGGGCAGGTCCAAGGACGGGAAAAAGACATACAAGTGCTTCCACTGTGGCATTGAAGGCCACTTGAAGAAGAATTGCCGGAAACTGCAACGGGAGCAGGGACAAGGCAATAACCAGCCGAAGAAGAATGATGCGGAGACACTAGTAGTTACTACGGTGGATGTAGCTATATGCTCCGGCCAGGAAGAAGCATGCCTTCACACCGCAACTCAGGATGTCGAGTGGGTGGTAGATACTGCAGCATCCTACCATGTCACTCCTCACAGGGATTTCTTCACAACATACAAAGCAGGAGACTTTGGAGCAGTGAAGATGGGGAATACCAGTTCTTCTCAGATAGAAGGAATTGGTGAAATACAGTTGCGGACAAATGCAGGGTATACAATAACCCTGAAGGAGGTCAGACATGTTCCAGAACTTCGGCTCAACTTACTCTCGGGAGTAGCCCTTGACAAACAGGGCTATGCTAGCCACTTCAGCAACGGCACCTTGGAGAATGATCAAAGGTGCTATGGTCATCGCCCGAGGACACATCTGTGGAACCTTGTACAAGACTCATGTGAAGATTTGTGCAGAAAGCCTCAATGTAGCTGAACGGGAGGCTTCTCAGAATCTGTGGCACCAGAGACTCGGTCACATGAGTGAAAGGGGGTTGTCTACCTTGACAAAGAAGGATCTAATCACCGTCTCCAAAAATGCTACTCTGGATCCTTGCAATCACTGTCTATTCGGTAAGCAACACAGAGTCTCTTTCAATTTCTCTTCTACAAAGAAATCAGAGTTACTCAGTCTGGTGTACTCTGATGTATGTGGTCCCTTGGAGGTAAACTCACTAGGCGGTAACAAATATTTTCTGACTTTTATTGACGATGCTTCTCGGAAAGTATGGGTGTATTTTCTGAAATCAAAAGATCAGGTCCTGGATTATTTCAAACTGTTCCATGCCATGGTCGAGCGTGAAACAGGGAAGAAACTGAAGTGCCTTCGCACAGACAATGGAGGCGAATACACTTCCAGGGAGTTCGATGCCTACTGCGGAAGTCACGGCATTCGACACGAGAGGACTGTTCCACGCACCCCACAACACAATGGTGTCGCTGAAAGGATGAACCGCACCATTATGGAGAAAGTCAGAAGCATGATCAGTATGGCTAAGCTGCCAAAGCCATTCTGGGGAGAAGCTGTTCGTGCCGCCTGCTACCTGATCAACAGATCACCATCTGTACCGTTGAACTTCGAGATTCCGGAGAAAGTGGTCTGGTAAGAATCCTTCATATTCTCACCTCAGAATATTCGGATGTTTAGCATTTGCACATGTATCCAAGGAGCTCAGGCAGAAGCTCGATGCAAGGACTACTCCATGCATCTTCATAGGCTATGGAGACGAAGAATTTGGATACAGGCTATGGGACCCGAAGGAAAGGAAGGTCATCAGAAGCAGAGATGTAGTGTTTCTTGAAGACCAGACAATAGAAGACATTGAAAAGCCCAAGATGCCTTCTAAAACCAGTGCCAACAATACTGATACAAATCCAGACACAGCACCAGCACCAACACCAGAGGCCACAGATGATGATGGGGTGCAAGACATGCCAGAAGCAGAACCAGAGGAGGAAGGAGGTGTTGAGCAGGGGGAGCTGCAGCCTACTCCATCAGAGGCTTCAGGATCATCCACAGATCCGGATGACAACAGACAGCCAGAACCTCCAGTACGAAGATCTGAGAGAGGCCGAATTCCATCAGCCAGATACTCAGGATCAGAATACATTCTGCTTACTGACGAGGGGGAGCCAGAAACCTTCAACGAAGCTGTATCTCATAAAGACAAAGACAAATGGCTGCATGCTATGCAGGATGAGATGGAATCTCTGCAGAAAAACAACACTTATGAGATAGTTAAGCTCCCACATGGAATGAAGGCACTGAAGAACAAATGGGTATTCAAGCTCAAGAAAGATGGCAGCGGAAAAGTGGTGAAACACAAAGCTCGGCTAGTGGTCAAAGGATTCCTACAGAAAAAGGGGATTGACTTTGATGAGATTTTTTCACCGGTAGTAAAGATGGCTTCAATCCGAGTTATCCTAGGATTGGTAGCCAGACTGAACTTGGAGCTTGAACAGATGGATGTAAAAACAGCATTTCTTCATGGTGATCTGAATGAAGAAATCTACATGGAGCAGCCAGAAGGATTCAAGGTTTCAGGTAAAGAAAACCTTGTTTGCAAGCTGAAAAAGAGCTTGTACGGGCTCAAACAAGCACCGAGGCAGTGGTACAAGAAGTTCGACTCATTCATGGTGGGTCAAGGCTACAAAAGAACTGCAGCAGATCAGTGTGTATACATTCAGAGGTTTCCAGATGGAAATTTCGTTGCTCTTCTACTGTATGTAGATGACATGTTGATTGTTGGACAAGAAGCAGCGAAGATCAGCCAGCTGAAGAAGGAACTCTCCAAGGCTTTCGACATGAAAGACTTAGGACCAGCTCAACAGATTTTGGGAATGGAGATTGTTCGTGACAGACAGAACAATAAGCTGTGGCTTTCACAGGAGAGGTATATTGAACGGGTAATCAGGAGGTTCGATATACAGAAAGCCAAACCAGTCAGCGTTCCGCTAGCGCACCATTTCAAATTGAGCAAGAGTTCATGCCCCTCATCCAAGAAAGAGATAGAGGAAATGTCAGCAATACCGTATTCTTCAGCTGTTGGAAGCCTAATGTATGCAATGGTATGTACCAGGCCAGATATTGCACATGCAGTTGGTGTAGTGAGCCGTTTTCTCTCTAATCCTGGAAAACAACACTGGGAAGCAGTCAAATGGATTCTCAGGTACCTGAAAGGTACAACGAAGTTTCGTCTGTGTTATGGGGGAGCTGATCCGATCTTGGAAGGCTATACAGATTCAGATATGGCGGGAGATCTTGATGGTAGGAAATCTACATCAGGATTCATTTACACTTTTGCAGGGGGAGCTGTGTCATGGCAGTCAAGATTGCAGAGGTGTATAGCATTATCCACAACAGAAGCTGAGTACATTGCCATAGCTGAGGCAGGAAAAGAAATGTTGTGGCTAAAGCGGTTTCTCCAAGAGTTAGGGATCAAGCAGACAGAATACAAGATACATTGTGACAGTCAGAGTGCTCTGGACTTGAGCAAGAACTCAATGTATCATTCCCGGACGAAACACATTGATATTCGCTATCACTGGATACGCGAGGTAATGGATCAACAACTGCTGAGACTAGTGAAGATCCATACAGATGAGAATCCAGCCGATATGTTAACAAAGGTGGTTACTCGGGACAAGCTAGAGCTGTGCAGAAACATAGCCGGGATAGCTATCAGATGATGATTGATGGTCGGCTCAGATTTTAAGCAAATCTTCACCGAGGGGGAGATTTGTTGAAAAGTCAGCACATCCACTCCACCAAAAAGCTTGAAGAGATGGCCACCAAAATGAATCCAGCATGCTTTTGTTAACCACTCCACCCAACCAACTCCATGAAAACAACTTTGTAACAACTCCACATTTCAGGGAGTGAAAGGTGGGTGAATAGTAACAAACCCTTCCTATAAATTGAAGCATTCCCAGTGAGCTTCAGTATCTCAGTGAGAGTAGAGAGATTAGAGAGAAGTGTGAGGTTTTTCTTTTGAGTTTTCTTTGTGTAAAACTTGTATTAATTCTTGATAGTAATAATACGAATTCGGTTTTTTCCTCAAACACTTCCAAGAGTGATCGTGATTTCACAACATAAATTTGGAGTATAAATATTATTGTCATATCATTCATACCAAAAGATTTACACGAAGTTCAATTTACTCTTGAATGGGGGTATGTCTGCTGTTATTGGTGTTCTCGGTTCGGTACCATAAAGATTTAGTATCCATCTAAGGCCTTTGACATGGCTCATTATTCTCGATGTATGATTCCACGGGGAGAAATATAATTTCGATGTCATTCGCACCAAGAGATTCATACGAAACTCAATTCTAATTTGCTCTTGAATGGGGTATGCCTGCTGTTATTGGTATTCTCGGTACCATAAAGATATCGTATCCATCTATGGCCTTTGACATGGCTCATTGTTCTCGATGGTTGAATCCATGGGGAGCAAATGGTAATAATCATTTATAATTATAATTTTTTTTTTCCCTGTAAGCACAATAAGTTAATATCTTGACAGTTTGATTTCATTTATTGATAGTAGCCGTTTTTTATCCTTGGAAGCACGTACTTTTATTATGTTTTGATTGATGGGCTGGATCGTTTTAGATTTTATATATAGGTATATTTATTGTTTTGGATTTGTGTTGGATTTAAGCAAAACATGTATAATTAAGTATGTGAAAGGTTTGAAATTAATAAGGTCAGAAATTTGGCTTCAAATTATCAATATAGAAACAATAATATAAATATTTTTCAAGTCAATTATCATGTAATATAACAAAATAATCAATTTATCTTGAGAGGAAATATCAATTTAGGTCAACCAGCAGCAGTTATTTTCTATTTAATTTTTTGTAATTGAATTCAACAGACGTTTGCTTCAAATTGTAACAGTTCTTGAAGATTAACTAGTTTTTGATAAAATAAATTGAAAGCAATTGTCTTATTCCTAAAAAGGTTTTATGAATATGAGTTGGTACTTAAAGTTTCTTCTTTTCAAAGAATAGTTAAGGATTTTACAATATATTCAATACAAAGTTAACAGTCGGGAACCAAGCTTTATTAGTCAAACGATGGTGGAGAATTGTGAATGAGCCAAGATTTTTGGTGGCTTCCATCCTCAAAGCAAGATATTTCAAAAACAACACATTCTTTAATGATAATTTGGAATATAATCCCAACTTCATATGAAGAAGTATCTTATAAGGTAGGAAAGTGTTAAAGATATGGATTAGATGGAGAATATGTGATTGGAGTAATGTCAGAAACAATATCATCTAACCTGAAATGCATATGTTATAAATATATGTATTGAAATATTTACATAACATATGTTATACATGTTGTTGTGATTAAACACACAATAATAGAGGATAATTTGAGAGAAAACTCTTCTTTTATATAACCACAAAAGAATTACAAAGCTTCCAATACAAGCTTTACAAAAAACTCTCACCAATCACTCTCACTACCACTTTCACACATTTAGGGATTTATGGGATATCTGAAAATGGTCCTCAAAGCTCCAATTTATACTGTCAAAAGCGTGTGCACTGTAGCACACGTTTTTGACAGTTGGCCATTTGCAATCAAGCTTGCAATCAAGTTTCGGTGGAAGTCCTTTCAACTTTCGGCTGGTTTGGCTTCTTCTGCCTCTTCTGCATGCTGGCAACCAGCAACTTCACTTCAACAAATCTCCCCCTCGGTGAAGATTTGCGTGAAAATCTGAGCCGACCATTAATCATCCAAACCGGATCCTCAAAAGGATCCACCCCTGGCTGCATCTGAAGACTGCCTACGTACCCTGAGTTGGGATCAAGCCAATCGTAGTTCTCTGAATCTCCCCACTCTGACTATGTGGAGAGTTTTGTCATCCCGGCTATGGCACGACAGATTTCAAGCTTCTCCTTCGGTAAAACCTTCGTGAACATATCGGCACCGTTGTCGTCGGTGTGAATTTTCCTGAGTTCTAACAGCCTTGAGCTCAGGACGTCCCGTATCCAGTGATACCTCACATCGATATGTTTTGACCTCGAATGGAAGGTGGAATTTTTACCGAGATAGATAGCACTCTGGCTATCGCAGTACAAAATGTACTTCTCCTGCTTGAAACCCAATTCCTGGACGAATGTCTTCATCCACAGCAATTCCTTGCAAGCTTCCGTCGCTGCAATGAATTCCGCCTCTGTTGTAGAAAGTGCAACACATCTCTGCAACCTAGACTGCCATGCCACAGCTCCTCCTGAGAGAGTAATCAGATACCCCGAAGTTGACTTTCGGGTAGTATCACATCTCCTGCCATATCTGAATCGTGTAGCGTAGCCTATCAAACACTGGTTGTCGCTGCTTCCAAAACATAACCTCATTTTGGATGTGCCTCGTAGATACCGCATGATCCATTTGATCGCATTCCAGTGTTCCCGTCCTGGGTTTGACATGAACCGGCTGACCAATCCAACTGCGTGTGCTAAGTCTGGCCTCGTGCACCCATGGCATACATAAGACTTCCCACTGCTGAGGTGTATGGAACCTGTTTCATTTCCTCCTTATCCGACTCAGTAGAGGGACTCTGTCTCGTACTTAATCTAAAGTGGGTAGCAAGAGGAGTGCTAACCGTTTTAGCCTTGTCCATCTGGAATCTCTGAAGTACCTTCTCGATGTACTCCTCCTGTGACAAGTATAACTTCCTGGCTTTCCGATCACGACCGATCCTGATGCCAAGAATCTGCTTAGCTGGCCCCAAGTCTTTCATCTCAAAAGACTTACTCAGTCAGTTGCTGCTTCAAATTATCAATCCTCGATTGATTCCTGCCAACTATCAACATATCATCTACATATAACAGTAAGATGATAATCATCGTCCAGAAAACTTCTGAACGAATACACAATGGTCTGAAGTGGTCTTCTTGTATCCCTGCTCCCCCATAACTGACTCAAACTTCACGTACCACTGTCTCGGTGCTTGTTTCAAACCGTATAGGCTTTTCTTGAGTCTGCACACATAGTCCTCTTTCCCGCTGACTCTGAAGCCTTCTGGTTGCTCCATGTAAATTTCTTCTTCCAGATCTCCGTGAAGAAATGCGGTCTTGACATCCATCTGCTCAACTTCCAGGTCGAGGCTTGCTGCTAAGCTGAGTACCACTCTGATGGATGACATCTTCACAACTGGAGAGAAGATTTCATCGAAGTCAATGCCTTTCCTCTGATTGAATCCCTTGACAACTAGTCTGGCTTTGTACCGGGGTTGTGAAGTGTGCTCCTGTTGCTTCATCCTATACACCCATTTATTCTTCAAAGCCCTTTTGCCTCTTGGCAATTTCACCAACTCAAAAGTGTGATTGTCATGCAAAGATTTCATCTCATCTTGCATGGCTTCCTCCCACTTTTCTCTGTCCTCTGTTTCCACAGCCTCCTGGTAGCTAGCTCGGGTTCTCCCCCGTCAGTAAGCAGCACATACTCATATGCAGAGTATCTAGTTGAAGGTCGCTTGTCTCTGTCAGACCTTCTCTGTGGAACTGTTGGTGGAACTTCTGGTACTGGTGGTTGATCATGATCATCATCTCTGGGAGCTTCATCACCTGTACCCTCATGTCTGGGAACCTCATCTTCAACTCGTACTGGCACCGGTGTATGAGGTTCTGGATTCACATTTCTGTATTGCTGGGGCATTGTCTTCAATTCCTTCCGGATATCTTCTATGGTCTGGTCTTCAACAAAGACAACATCTCGGCTCCTGACGATCTTCTTCTCCACGGATCATACAGTTTGTAGCCGAAATCATCATGACCATAGCCAATAAAGACACATTGTCGCGTCTTTGCATCAAGCTTGGATCTCTCGTCCTTTGGGATGTGTACAAAAGCTTTGCACCCAAAGACATGTAAGTGCCATACGACACTTCTTTACCTGTCCAAGCTTGGTTAGGAACATTACCTTTTAGTGCGACCGCTGGGGACATGTTCAAAACATGTACTGCTGTGATGAGTGCCTCCCCCCAGAATGTCTTCGGCAGCTTGGCTTGTGACAGCAAGCTTCTGATCCTCTCGCACAAGGTTCTGTTCATTCTCTCAGCTAGGCCATTCAGCTGAGGTGTCTTTGGAGGTGTCGTTTGATGTCTGATTCCTTGTGTCTTGCAGTACTGATCAAACGGACCTCTGTATTCTCCACCGTTGTCTGTTCTGATGCATTTGAGTTTCTTACCGGTTTCTCTCTCCACCAGGGCGTGAAACTCCTTGAACACTCCCAGCACTTGGTCTTTTCTCTTCAAGGTGTATGCCCAGATCTTCCTTGAATGATCATCAATGAATGTCACATAATACAGTGACCCACCAAGTGTTCGTGTCTGCATCGGACCACATACATCTGAGTGTATGAGATCTAGTACCTCCGGTTTCCGTTGAGGCGGGGAGCTCTGGAAGGATACTCTGTTCTGCTTTCCAGCCATGCAGTGTTCACACTTCCGTAAGTGTGAGTTCTTCAATTCCGGAAGAACATTCCGCCTGCGTAGTATCTCCATCCCCGTTTGGCTCATGTGACCGAGCTTTTGTGCCATAGCTCGGCTGCCTCATTGCTGTTAACTGTATTTATGCTACTATTTGAAAGCTTAGCATGCATCAAATACAGATTTGAGTCTTTCTTACCTCGTGCCACGACCATTGATCCTTTAGTGAGCTTCCAGCATCCGTCACTAAAGGTGCTGCAGAAACCTTCATCATCCAGCTTGCCTGTTGAGATCAGGTTTAACCGGATATCTGGGATGTGTTTGACTCCCTTCAACACTAGCCTTGTCCCGTTCTCTGTTTCAAGGCAGATGTCACCAATACCGACGGCTTTGGACTGTCGTCATTCCCCATCCTTACAGCACCGTAGTCTCCTGGTGTGTAAGATGAAAAGAAGTCTCTGCGAGATGTGGCGTGTATGGATGCGCCACTATCTATCACCCAACTGGTCTCGTGGCTGGTAAGATTCACAACATCTTCTTCATACATTATACAGAAGTCTTTGGAGTTTTCTCTGTGGTAGTAGCAACTCTTTCTTGATTAGAGTCACCATCTCTCCTGGACTGCTCGTTCTTCAACTTGTAACAGTCCATCTTCATATGGCCTTTCTTTTTACAGTGATAGCATTCAATATCCCTTATTCTTGATTTCCCCCGGTTCTTGTCTGATTTACCTGGGCCTCGGCTTTTACTCCTCCCCCTTCTGGTGTTCTTTTCTGTCACTAGAGCTTCTGAGGTTGAGGCTGATGCTGACTCATGCATTCTCGTCCTCTTTTCTTCCTCGAAGATCCTGGTCTTTGCCATCTCCATAGTGACTTTCCCATCTGCGGCTGAATTTATCACCGTAGATCTGAACGTTTCCCAAGATTCTGGTAACGTATTAAGAAGTATTAAGCCATTTACCTCATCTCCGAAGTCTATGCCCAATCCAGACAATTCCTTCATGGTTCCGAGGAAATCGTTGATATGGTCCGCCACAGCTGTACCTTCCTGGTATTTCAACCCCATCATCTTCTTGATGTAGTACAGCTTGTTGTTTCCAGTCTTTGCTCGGAAAAGCTCCTCCAGCTTTCTCCATAAAACACGTGCATTTGTCTCTTCACTGACATGGTTCACGATACTGTCGTCGATCCACTGACGAATAGTACTGCATGTTTTCTGGTGAAGATTAGCCCACTTCTCATCGGTCATTCCTTCTGGTTTCTGCTCCAGAAACACCGATCCATCATAGTCCTTCACATACAGAAGGTCTTCATCCTTCCTCTCCATGTGAAATAGTTTGTACTGGTTAACAAAATCATTTTTCGTTGCTCCCCTCCATCATAAAAATTCTAAGCAGAATTTCAAAAAACGGACCTCACCGTTGCGTCCGGAATGGCCGAAAATGGTGGAAATGACACTTCGTTTGTCAAAATCCGACACAGGGACCAATTTGCAAATTCCAGAAATTACAGGGGTTAAAGTGCAATTTCCGAAAGTTCAGGGGCCAAAGTGCAATTACGGAAAAGATCAGGGACTAAATTGCAATTTCTAAAAAGTTCAGGGACTAAATTGAAAATTCCTGAAAGTATAGGGGCTAAATTGTGATTTTCAGAAAGTTCAGGGACCTATCTGATATTTACCAGGCACCGCTGACGTGGCAGATGACTGGGCTGCTGACTGTGCGCTGACGTGGCGCTGACTGGGCGCTGACTGTGCGCTGACGTGGCGCTGACGTGTCGCCACGTGTATCGTCTTCTTCCTTGGAACGCGCGTGCTGCGCGTGCTGCGACTGGAGGCGCGTGGACAAGCTACTGACCGGCGCGTGCGGCGCGTGTGGACTCGTCCGAGCTCCGTTTGATCGCCGAAAAATACCACCGTGCTCGTCTCGCCGTGAAAAGTCTGATGGTGTGCTCAAAATCGATTTTTGACAACTTTTGTCGGAATCGATTTTCCGAACCGAAGCTTCGTTTCCGAATTTCGGGATCCCTCCGTGGAACCGTAGCTCTGATACCACTTGTTGTGATTAAACACACAATAATAGAGGATAATTTGAGAGAAAACTCTTCTTTTATATAACCACAAAAGAATTACAAAGCTTCCAATACAAGCTTTACAAAAAACTCTCACCAATCACTCTCACTACACTTTCACACATTTAGGGATTTATGGGATATCTGAAAATGGTCCTCAAAGCTCCAATTTATACTGTCAAAAGCGTGTGCACTGTAGCACACGTTTTTGACAGTTGGCCATTTGCAATCAAGCTTGCAATCAAGCTTTCGGTGGAAGTCCTTTCAACTTTCGGCTGGTTTGGCTTCTTCTGCCTCTTCTGCATGCTGGCAACCAGCAACTTCACTTCAACACATGTATGACTCAATAAGACATCATTACATTTTATATTAATGTAAATTGTGCATGGTGGACCATTCCCTAGTGACTGCAGTGATATATCCTCTTCTCGGCTAATGTCTCCAAAAGCCGGCTATGGCTCACCAGAAAGAAGACACTGCAAAATCTGTAGAGTGGGGGAGTGAGTTTTAAGAATCCAGTGAGTATATTGGTCTCTCATGTGTTTAGTTAACTTGAAATTTTTTTGGATGTGTTGGTCTCTCATGTGTTTAGTCTCTCATTTGATTTTTGGATATGTTGGTATCTCATGTGTTTAGTTAACTCAAAATTTTATGGTTCGTCATTCGAACGTATAAAATTCAACTTATAAACAAATCTCTACGGCAAGTCCAGAAAGCGTCGCAAACTGAACTATCTGCCTAACTTTCTTCATTCGTTGCCTTATTTTATATACTCAATCCAGCAACCCTCATTAGATTTTTCCATGTTTTAATTACATATTATTACACACAAAATATTATTAATTTCTTAATTTAATATGAATTTAGCATTTTATCGAATACTTGATGTGCGCACATTGCTTTTATTATGTCTTATGTTTATTTTTGCCCTTATTATCACCACACTCACTCTTCAATATGCCTCACTATTTATCAAGAAATCTAAAACAGTTAACAGCCTCTCTTCCCCTAATCCCTAGCACTTGGCCAAACATACACATCTAAAATATTATCAACATCATTCATTTTCCACCTATTTATGACTCAACCATGCTTTCTACCTTCTTGGAGTTTGTTAAATTTTATATAATTGCAAGGGTTGGCCGAAATTGATGGGTATTGAATATTTGAAGTGGGCTTTATTTGGCTTTTATTAATTAATTGATGATGTCCAATTAACTGTCAAGTCTCTGAGTTCTTATAGGATTCAATTTTAGACCAAGAACTTGCAATGAGATTGCTCATAAATTGGCAAACCTAGCGTGTAACAACTTTGTGACTAGTTTTTTTTACCAGGAGGATTTTCCCTCCATCATCATTTGTAATCTTTGATCTTTTTTAATTTATTTATTTCCTTTAGAGGTATCTTTTCAGTCAAAGCAACTCACCCTTTCAAAATTCACGAAGCACGTGTTTGAGTTTAGTCCGCTGAACTCACTAGTTCGGTTAACCGAATTTGTAATTTATCACATTACCGTGCTGACTATCCAAACTACGATTAATAATTAAATTATTATTCAATAACAATTGATTATAATTTAAAATATATATATGAGTTTCGAATCTAAACCCACATATTTATATAAAATCATTAATAAAAAAGATTGTTGATATAAATTGAATGTTTCTCAATTGATATGAATATATATAACTTCATATGGTGTTTAGACAATCCATTAATTAAAATTATTATTTAGAGAGGGCTATATTCTACTAACCCTCAGCAACAGTATTTTTGACATCTGAATTATGACAATTGAGCCCTACTTTTTTTGGAGCCCCATTATAAATGGTTAGGCTTTTTAAAGGTAATTATCGTAGAGCTACTTTATGTTTGTCATAATATCAAAGTTACAAGAAGTTTCATAAAGTCATATTCTCAAACTGCATTGCCATTTTAATTATTTTTAAAAAAGGATAAACGTATAAAAATATATATATATGAAAAATTAATTATAAAATACATATATTATATATTAAAATAATTTTTTAACATAATACATATACTTTATTATTAGATTTAATTATCATTTTATTACCCTTTTGTTCATACATATTACAGCATCATCATCACTCTAATTTTTTTTTTTTTAAATGGTAAATTTTTAATGCCAATATCTCTTCGCATATTCCGACTGACTCTTCGAAAAACAAAAACAATTAAGAAAACCAAATAAACAGGAAGTGACAAAACAACTCATCTTCATTTCAAATCCCAGATGCTCTATACATTTTTGAACCCACTATTATGCAACCCCCTTCTGCCTGCAAACTAAGCACTCAACAAATTCTAGTGCCCTCAACATGTATGATCAATAACCTCTTCGATAATCATCTTCCATAGGCTAAATAATTTACGAAAGCATTAAGATAACATTCGGATACTCACTGAAAGAAACACACATTTGAAAGTTCTTGTGGAACTCGCAACTAAACTGATTGCAGGAGACGAAAAAAGTTAGTTAAAGTTTAGAACCACCAGAGAGCTGACTGGAAACCATGTCAGTCATGGCAAGCAATGCCAAGCTCGCTCTTAACATATCCAGCCCAGAAAGATATAATAGCAGGTGGCTCACTGTAAACTACTGGGCCTACCAGTTGCCGGGATAGAGGTGGCTTGGGGAAAAGAGTGATGAACCAACATGTTGTTATCCAAGGCATTGGCCAATGTGCTGCCCTTCACAGTTTGCTCAAGAAGACGAACAAGTGACATGAATATTTCCATCCTTGTTACATCCCTGTTTGCCTGTTCCCAAAACTTGCAATAAGTGACATTTACATTGATGGCTAACATGAACAAGAGCTTAAACAAATAGCTCACAATTTTTGAATCAAAGTATGAAGTTAACATTGGGTTACAGACTTAGGACAGAGTAGAGTGCAACATAGAGATGTACAGAAGCAGGACAAGGTTGCAGTCCAAGTGAGGGTAGGTCTTTCCATGAGCAAAAGCATTTTTAGATTTCTTAAGAATAAAATCCCTGACAAAGTTGACAAAAGCCAAGCCATTTAAGTTCTCTTGCTTCGTTGTTCACTCAATTCCTACTAGATAACAGCTATGATGTATAAAATTTAAAAAATATTTACGTAGTCTACTCTATGCTAGCTAGAACAAAAGCTAAAGTTTAAATAACATATATATGTATATATATAGAAAGTAAAAAACAAATAACTTCCTGCATTTTGATAAAATTTATTTTAGACGCAGACTCTCTGGCCTAATAACAAGAACAACACACATTTAAAGCAATTTGAAGCTGACGAAACTTTTTTATGGGATAAATCCCTAAAGAAATTGGCAAATGTCACCATTATAACCACCCTAATAAGATGTGTACAAAACAGACCATGGAATGATTTAATTACTAGACCAGGTCATCTCAGTCTTAGCTAATAGGGAGTTATAGTTCTTTTGTAACAGTAACAATGCTTTTTTAAATCTTACCTCTACTGCAAAGCGTGCCCAGATCTTGTCATTCCTTGCTTCCATCACCCCCTTCAAGATAGTTAACCCCAATCCCCTGATTATGTCAGCTATTTCTAAAAAGAGACTTCGTTCCTCGCAAAGCATCTGTCACCAAGTCAAGATTTATGAACATTTACTCAAACCAAACAAATTCTAACTAAAGAAAAGGCCAGTCACTACCTCCACGAGCAGCTGCCGAGGTGGATTCAGATCCTCAACTATGATAGGACAGACCATAGATTGTGAACCAACTTCAAATGCCCACGTTGCCCCTCCCTCAAAGTTATCTTTTAAAAGCAAACCACCTTCCTTACTGATTATCTGCAAGTTCAGGCAAGAAGACTGCCAGCTCAGAAAATTTTATGCAATAAATTTGAAATCGAGCACCAAATATGATGGTAAAAATCCTACTCCCAACGTTTCACCAAGAAAGTCTGTTTAATCTACTGAGAATTTTGGGTAAAATTCTAAACGAATTACTTGTTGCATTCATACACATCAGATACAGCCAACATACGTATAAAACAAATTGTACCAATTTGAAGATGACAGTCCCCCAAAATTTCACTCTTTTAATAACAACCCAGGCTCCCAGCTCCATACGAAAATGAAACAGTTTATCACAGTAATGAAAACCACGCTTGCACAATCAACTTCCACAATAACCAGGAAACATAAGTAAAAAAGCTAGACATCTCCTATACCTTAGACTCCCCTGTTTGTTTTAGCTTGTCAGCATGCTTTGTCACACTTTGCAAGAATAGCATGTGCTTGATGGTACGTTCTAGAAGTGCATCTATGCTACACTGTTGAACCACATCAAGGGAATGAAGAATAGCATCAGTATTAAAATATAAATTACTATCAATGGAATATAGATGAAGTCAAAATCAGGAATGAGAAAAAATGCAATTACTTTTGCCCCATTCGGTATAATTTCTCGCAACTCCTTCACACGATCTTGGATCATCTGACGATCTTTGGGCCTTGGTCTAGGGTTCTCCCCAGGTTTAAGTCTTTTGCGATTTGATTTTGCTGTTTCATCATTTTTCTTAGAATATGCAGTCGAGACACTACCATCACGCTTCACGCTTTGACTCTGTTCCCAGGCACTGACATTGGACCCATATATGGAAGTAGTTTGAGAACAATTTCCTCCATCATCCTTGCTACAGCCAGACTGAAAAGAACTGGATCCCATAGTCCCGGACTTTGATAAGGACTTAGTAAGGCCAAATAGTTCTGCTTGCACTAAATTAGACATGTTAACCTGGCCAGAAGAGGGAAAGATAGTTGGAATAGAGGAGCTACTGATCTGTGTCAATGTTGTACGGCAAGAAACATTATCATGCGAGAACTGCTTCGAGACAGAGTGAGCCCTAGAGACCACAGCATCTAAAAGATGCTCAGTCCCCATCCCAGAGAGTGAAGCACTATCTAATATCCCTTTGTTATATGAATAGAAATCAGCATTCTCATCCGGAGCATTCATAGACATTGAACTAACCTCACCCATATGTTGTCCATCAGCAAGCAAGTTATCCCAGTTGCCATTAAGGAGCTTATTCTTAAAATCTGCACCCAAAATATCAAAAAGGTCATCCCCTGAAGGAGGCCGCGTGCATCCATCTTCAAATTTAGCATCACTAGATTTTGATGTCGCATTTCCATAGTGAGATGTCTGGCAATCAGTAACAAATCCAGGTATTTGCTCACTCAACATATTCTGATCAGGAAGGATCGGTGGGTTGTTAAGGGCTTGAAACAAATCATCATCGACCCTTCCCTTGCTTGAAGCAAAATTATTTGGTGTATGCTTAGCAGCTAAGAAACTATGCTCTTCATCACAGCCTCTTGAAAGCGTGCGACTGGTGGCAACTGTACCCACCAGGCTGTTTACAGGAGCGTCGTCTTTAGAAGAACTGGGATTTTTATGCCCACTACCAACCAGGTGTTTGGAGTACATATTAATGTCTGTCAATTTATTTGGATTTTGAAGAGAGTAAGGAATTGATACTTGACTTATTTGGCTACTCATCCCACCATGTAGGTCACTTCCTTCAAGATATTTTCTAGGAAGAGAACCTCCAATCAAACCCCCATGCTTTTTCAATTGAGATGATGCAAAGCTATCACCATTTGACTCATTCACCTTGTTAAGAATGTGATCTTGAACAGCAGCATCCACTAAGTTCTGTTGTTCCATTAACTTAAAGCTACTACAACTAGCACTTGACTGATGATGAAATGAAGACCTTGAACCATATAAATAAGCCTGCTGATTCAACCATGCATCTGAACTCGAGGGGATAAAATCAGCGCCAACACCTCCACCCTCCTGTTGGCCCCTGAAAGGACGGTACAGTTCCATTGCTGGAGAGAATTTTTGTTCACAGTGGTCGTCATGGGATTTGCCAAAAGTTTGGCTCACATTAGGGCTCTGAAATGTTGGTGCGGTAGCCTGAGTGTCATGCTGAATCTGTCTGCCAAGAGAACCCATCAGTTGGCAAGCGATCCTTGATGACTGCGATGAGCAGCTCTGTTGGCTGTAGACATCAACAGCTAAAGGACTGGAGCTTGTCACCTTATCAAGTCCAGATGAATCTACATAAGCAAGAATTCCATTAGAAACTGGTACTCGAGGGTTGGTAGCGGATTCTTTGGCTCCATAGTCTGGTTCAAGAGCTCCAGGGACACATCCCAGTTGTAGGATTAAATTCTTCACATAGTTCACAAATCCAATGTTCTCTGCAATCTGAAACAGCAAGCATGGTAGATAAATTCTTATACCCAAGGGAGTTGATATATATTACCTTCTCTATAAATTAATCTTGAAAAAGAGTTAAAATTAGCTAGTAACAGTAAACATTTAGAGAACAACACTTCATGGAAGGGATTCTCAACTTGATAGTTAATACAACTGCAACAAATGCTTTCAAGGATGCAAAGCTATAAGCAATGTCCCTCAAAAAGAAATGTTTAAGTCGACTTCATAGTAAATAAGCTTGCTTAATTTGATCCTAGCCCTATCATTATAGTGTCCCAATAAAGATCCACACTGCTAAGTATGCATGACTTCATTTCACCTTCTATTTGCCATGTTTTTTTGCATATTTGGTAAGCCAAAAAGCTCTAATTCACCTTATTATTAACCACACCAAGCCTCTTTCATGTTAGATCAAGGAACTAGACATCAATATGATGAGTTCTTTTGTGTTTCTGGAAGTAAAAAGGATTCAAAAGGCTTACAGCCAAGTAAGAACCAAGTTGAACAACGCCATGTGGAAGAATAGGTATAACTGCAACTGTCTGCAAACAAAATACAAGTATTATAATCAAACTGAAAAATGTCAAACAATTTAACAAGCAGAACATATTGGATGGAATCAGACCTGCATGCTGGATGAAAATTGGAGATGTACCTCATTTTGAACCTGAAAGGACAAAACAGAAAGCCATATCAAGTGAGACAACTATTACACTGATCTTTGAATTGTAGGTTTTAGCCTTCCACAGAAAACTATATACCAAAAGGAAAGGGCACTCGTGTCGAACAGATATTGTTTATGCCATTTCAATGGTACAGAATTCTCTACCATAGAAATTGAAATAAGCAGATATCTTTTTCCATACCTCTGGTGGATGAGCATCTCTAATATGATTGTTAGCAAGAAACCATTGGTGATTTCCTGTGAATGCAGCTCGCCCAACTATTCTGGAAAACAAGAAAAATAAATCCTTCACACCATTTAAGTGCAACATTGAAACATACTTAAAATAACAAACTGAGATAAGGAATACGAAGAAGCATACCCTTCACCTACTACATTAACATGATTATTATTCATCATTTTGTTAATCAGCAATTGAACTCTGTCTTCTGATTGAATCCCGAGCTGAGAGAGAGTTTTAGAGGAACCCCAGCATCCTTCCCTCTCTCCAGATGAAATATCAGGATGTGGAGTAGATTCATGGTGACATTCCTCCCAAATTAATAACCTGCCAAAAAATGAAAATATGTTGTTGAGAAATTAATACGCACAAAACCTTAAATATCTATCATAAACTTTCGGAACAATTATAATTTTTTTTTTTTAAAAAAAAAAGGTAAAGGAAAAAAGAAAAAGAAAACCTCAATTAGACCAAATAGTTTGCAGGAGACTGTATAGTGAGGGATACAATTTTTCCAATTTCTTTTACTCTATTTTCTAAGAAGCCAAAAGGAGCAAGACAAAAAAAAGCAACTAATTATTCAACTTCACGAGGTCCAACACATTGGTTCAGTATCTCAAGAAATAAAACCGAATAGAATCAAACAAAAGAAGGCAGATACCGATTCAATAGATTTTGATATACTGAAAACAGGTCCAATACAAAGAGGGTTTGTCAATCTACTACAAATCAACTTTTCTACTGAGATTCTTAAAGACAAAATAGAATAAACCAAAACGCATAATTCCAAAAAGAGCATAAAAACATATCAATAATCCAATATACATTACAACAGTAACCAATCATCCTGTAACATGTCGACAGTATCATAGAACCAAGTTACCCTCCCTCACAAACCCACCCCAAATAAACCCAAAAAAAAAAAAAATTAAAAGCAAAAAATTTTGATACCAGATCTTTTCTGTTTAATCCCTTAGAAAATATTTTTTTAAAAAAATAAAAATGTAGGATAAGCATCAAAATCTTCAATTTTACTACCAAATTATTAAACAATTATAAATTCAAAAACAAAAAAGATGATAATTTCATAACCCCAGTTGAAGTTAGATTAAAAAATCACTTTTTCACTGTTCCTCCAGTTTCTCAGCAACCAAACACAGAAAGAGAAATATTCAGAACTAAAAAGTAAAAAAAGCAAAAGAAAAAGAAAACCCAGAAGCAGGAAAAAAAAATAATTGCAACTTTCTTTAAACTCACTTATTATTCTGGCAACCGGTCTTCCAAAAGACAGCATAGCACCACTGATTCCCAGCACAAAAAGCTTTCAAAACTTGTCTTAACATAACACCCATTTTATTTTTTTCCCCTTTTTAACAAAACAAAAATCACTAACAAACTAATCCCACGTCGAAAATATTATCTAACTTCCTCGGCATGATCCTCTGCCAGCTTGCTTCGTCCTCAAGCCTCCACTCCTCCTCCTCTCCGGATCCAAGTTCCCCCCAATCATTCTTCCAAAACCCATTTTTTGTTTTTTCCTTCTCTGCGTCAATTTATCAAACAGCTTGCCTTCAAAATGGCCGCCATTTGAGAGTGTGAAGCAGATAGTTTAACTTTTTTTTGTTTTTTCGCTTCGGGTTTTGCTTTTGCCTTTGTGTTTGTGTTCACTTTCAAGGTTTTTTGGTTACTTAATAATGTGCTTTGAGTGGGGAGTTTTGATTGAGAAAAATGGGCTTGGAGTTGGTGGTAATTACGTGGAGTTGCCACTGTAGCAGTTTTGTCTGTTTTTGGTCAGAGAAATGTTGGTGAGTCTGAGTCTGAACAGGTGACGATAAGATAGTGCGGGTTTGCTGTCGTGATTACGTCATTTGTGACATTGCCCTTGCTTTCTGAGACAATTACGAAAATGCCAGGAAAAAGCAACTTCTATCAAAGAGTATTGGCTGTCTTGTTTTTTTCTTCAATTTTGTTTAAATATCTATTTTTAATTTATGCAGGGTATATTATCATATTATCATTGGATATCTTAAATTTCATAATTAAAGAAGAAAAAAAAGTATATATTAATATCTAATTTGAATATTGCACAAAATTAGTTATTTAGATGGGCAGTTTGAGTCAAACCTGAATTATTACACAAAAATCATGTACCAACCTGAAATTTACGGTTCGGATTGAGGTGACCCGAAATCAATTTAATTCTTCTTAAACCCACGTGGTTCGGTTTGGATCGATATGGTTCGGGTCGAGTCGTGGATTGAACCGAAAATCTATGCACCCCTATTATATCTATTGGATGGCAATGCTAAAGCCTAAATTCTTACGAGGAATAAAGATGAGCAATTGATCGAATATATTAAGAGCATGATATGATCTCTGTTCATATAAAAATTTTATTTTTATTTAAATGAAGATATCAATATATTTATTTAATCCGAAAAATTAATGGATATAAAAAATTATCGTCTTATTTATTTCTACCATATCACACCACGTAAGTCTTCATGAAAAAATTTATCATCCCCAATTAGTACATACTGATACGATGCCGTAAGGACAACCCTAGAGGATTATGGTCACTAATCAGTTTCAAAAGGTGGCTCTAATACTGATATGATGTCGTAAGGACAACCCTAGAGGATTATGGTCATTAATCACTTTCAAAAGGTGGCTCTAATCCTCTAGCTAAAACATTTTGTACTGTAAATCTTTTTTTAAAAATTACTGACATTCATATAAAAAAAAAAACATCTTCGAATATTTTAAATGTACTTTTAAAAACCATCTTTTAAAAAAATATTACATTACACTTTACTAATATTACAATTAGTAATTAGTCAAGATGGATTATGAATATGTAAGTGAAAACATGTTATGAATACACAATTTTACCGCATATGAAATAATATGTGTATATTAAAATTATTTAAACATATGATGAAATTTGATCTCCATAGTTTTGAGACTATAAATAAGTTTTTAAAATATATAATCATATCGATAGAATAGATATGTTTTGTTGGTTTTTTTTTTTTTTATAGAAATAAGTATTAATTTTTCTTAAATTTTGGACCTCTAATATTAATCTAAACTTAAAGACCTGAACCGGCAGCCTATGTAGAATGTTATCAAAGCCGCTCCTTTAAGTTAAAGTTATTTTATTCATTTGATAAAATAAAAAAAATTCAATAACATATTTTTTTTTTAGTTTTATCAAAATTATTATGTAATAATCATATTTACTAATCATTTCTTATTTGACAACTATAATTTATTTTTTCGCCACGCTATATTATCATATCTTTTTTTCCTCAAATATACTTGAATAGTTAATAGTTTCATATAAATTGGAATATTTTATGTTCTTAATCTAAGACATATGGTGGACATGTGTTTTTTGCACTACCTTGAGTCTTAGACAAATATATATATTCCTTCTTTTAAGATTTGAACTTGTATAACATTTTAATGCCATTTGCCTATTATCGAAAATCGAAATGAAGGCATTGCCGCATTGGCTAAAACAAACCTATGAGCATCTAAGAGGTAAAAGTACTAAAAGGGTTTAATGCCACACTTTTTTATGCTATTGTTTTGATTTAGATTAATGGGAGATATTACTCATATTTTAATGGATCGTATAATCTATTATTTAAAGAATTAACGGAAATAATTGATCTATAAATAAATTTTAGAGCAACAACATAAACTATAAGACATATTGTCACAAGTATGGTCCAGTAGAGCTCGCTTGAAAGGTGAGTTTACCATCCGACTAAAAATGACTTCTCATTTATCAAAATATTAACGCGACTATATTAGTATGTCATTTAAACTTAAAATATAATCATGCTTTGTGTTGAGCACATAACCATAACCTCCAATCATATTCCTACCTACAAGTAGGGATGGCAAATTCCGGATCCGGACCCGGATCCGTAAGGATCCGGGTCCGGATCCGCAAGTGGCTCGATGGACCCGGGTCCGGATATGGACCCGGTTTAGCGTTCCCGGGTCCGGACCCGGGTAGACCCGGAATGGACTCGGGTATACCCGGATCCGGACCCAGGATCCGCAACTGGCAGTTTTTTTTTTTTTTTTTTTTTTTTTTTTTTTTTTTGTTTTTGCTCCAATTCCACTATTCCATATCAATAAATACTATAATATGTATAAACAATTCACAACAAATTTGAATTGAAAATTACAAAACATAAAAATAGTTAAGTTTGAACTTAAGTTTCAAGTTTCAACACAAATAATACATTACATCAACATGTAACATATCATAAATTCATAATTCATAATGCATAAACAAACTACAAGGAAAAAAACTTCAACACAAACACAAGTACATAACATAACTACTTTTTTTTTTTTTTTTTTCCGGGTACCGGGTACCCGGGTCCGGATTTATCCGGACCCGCATCCGGACCCGGAATGATGCGGGTCCACTGAAATAAGACCCGGATCCGCAATTTTTTTAAGCGGATCCGGGTCTAACCGGACCCGGATCTTCCGGGTCCATGCGGACCCGGGCCGGGTCCGGGTCTGCCTGCCATCCCTACCTACAAGTACATTTTTGAGCACTAGCAAATGAAGCCAAAAGCAATCTACCCTCAAACTCAAACACATTGTTTTCTTAAATTGATCAAACTTCAATAAAAGGGGCAATTTTGCAGAGAGCCTATTCTTGATTCTTGCAATGCTCTCTCAACTCAAGCACTCACATTGATGATTATGTGCCTTTCACGCTTCAAATTAACTCTTTAATTGTGCACATCATGCAACCTATAAACCTAACCACATGTAGCCTAACATGGGATTTGTTTATTTTCATTTGTTCATTTCCTGATTTTTTATATATCATATGGTTTTTCTATAAGATTTATATATTAATATTTTTGTTTTATAATTCTCTGATCATGTGTCCTCTATTCTTTTCTTGCACTTGGGGAAGATTTTATAAGTTGTGGTTGGCTGACATGCCAGTTATTGTCTTTACTTTTTCCATTAAATTATCAGATAATTGTCTTTATTATAATAAATTACTTTAATTTTTTAAAAAAAAAATTGAGATGGTTGTGACTACTGACTTGTGAATCTGTGAGACTGTGATGTTTCTATTCTGTACCCCTTCATTTTAATAACTAATAATTAATTATTAATCCTTCAATAATTGAATATATTAACAGTCCACATGGTGCAAGTTTTATAGGTTTTGATGATGAATTTTCGACCATAGATTAAGACAAACCCCAACCAATCCAATGGCTAGAATTGATTGAAGAGAATTAAGCTTATTGAATAGTTTAGCTAGGGTTGGTGACTGTGGAAATAATAAAGGAAATGAGGAAGATACATAAAAAGATGGAGCAATAGTTGGTGACACATGAGGGTAATGTGTTTTCTTTTCTTTTCCTTTTGTGTTTGTAGTTACTTTTTTTTTTTTTTTTTTTTTGTTAAGTTCAAGTAATAGTAAATTTTTTTTAATGGGAAATGGGTAAAAGATTCCTATTCAAAGGAGCTTGTAATATTATATTTGATTTTTTTGACTGAGAATTGCTACCTTTTACTCTTGTCTATGTAATGAAGGGAGTTCCTTTAAAAAAAAATGTAATGAAGGGAGAGTGTGATTTACTCAATCAGAAGTGCAACAGAATGATATCATCATCAAATGTTTTTTTTTTGCCCCTATATAAGCAATTTTTAATTCATTCTTTAAAAATTAAATTTGTATTGTTAATATATTTTTTAAGAAAAAAAGGCCTTATATAATAAAAAAGAGTTTGGTGATAATTAGTTTAAGCAATAAAATTTCTTAGAAAGATTTAAAAAAATGTTGTGAATAAAGAGTTGTTCATAAATAACATATGTAATTTTATTTTATATTAAAAAATAATAATAATATATTTTTTTAATATTTTAGTAGTGAGTAAAACTTAAAAAAAATACAAAATTATGATTAATAATCATTGTTAGTTCCATGTTTGTCGGTAATATCCATAACAAAACAAATTCAACTAAGTTGTAATGAGTCTTGATGATTTCGGTGTAATTGGACAAGTATTTGAACGACATCAGATGAAGTTGTCAGGATTTGCGTTTGTGGTGCGTTCTTGTTTGGGTTCGAACGCTCTGCATTCGTCGTTCATTTGAATGGATGTTCGAAAAAAAGCTTCCAGAGGTTTCACATTCGATGTATGTTTGAGTCACGTTCGAACGAAACTGTCCAGAGGCTTCGCGTTCGTTGTATGTTCATCGTGCGTTCATCAAGATGTTCGAACGATTTTACGGAACTCCTCACGTTCGTCATGCGTTCTTGATGCATTCGAACGGTTGTGCATAAGTGAGTATTTTGGACGCGTTTTGAGCCAGGTTTGCACAAATGAGAACCATATATCTACCCTACCTATATAAACAAACATGTGGTCATGTTATCAATGGTTGGAAACATATTATTCTGAGCTACACTGTTGTTTGTTTTCAACTTTCTTGAGAATTAACCTAGAAGATTTCTTTGGTTTTCATGTCTTCTTTCTTTTGGTGATATTGAGCTTTGAGTTACCATCAACACAGAAACACAACCTTAACCCAATTACTGAAGCCTTCGGAGTTCTTTAAGAGGAATATTGGTAGTCGGAGTTCCGATATTGCGAGTTCGTAGGATTGATCCACTCAAAGATTTCAGAGGTTCTGGAGAATGCCGCTTAGTGCGACTCGGGGAGTTCTTCGAGTTATTACATTCTAGAGGTATTTACGTCGGTAGAGCTGCTGTCATAAGTCTTATACAATCGATGTAAGTTTTCTCGTATAGTGGATTTGGATGGTAGCCTATATACCCGAAGTGGTTGTTTACTAGCGATAGTTTTCCACTTCATCAATAAAATTTTATATTGATTTTTCTTACTGCTTTAATTTATTATTTTATTTATTACTGTTTAGGCTTAAGGGTGCATGTTTTTAATCCATAGAAATAATAATTAGGACATGTCTTAAATTATTGTGTCTAATTATGTATAGGGTCAGAACCTTAGGAGCAAATCGAAATTTTAATCGGTAACAAAGTCTGACCTCGATCATTGACCAAAAGTCAACTCTTAAAGTTTTCCCCTTTCTTTGATGGGACTGAGTATCGTCATTAGAAAATTCACATGAGAGCATTCCTCAAATCCTTAGATGAGAGGGTGTGGATGTCAGAAGAATGTGGGTAGAAACTGTTAGGGCAGTTGTGGAACCCATAGGGTAAGATCGGTGTCCCGCGCAGCAGAAGTAGGGACCCATGGATATCTAGTATGAATATATTTTTAAATAATTTAATGAAATATTATATTCCATTACGAGGGTATAGGAAAAAATCGGGACTGAACTGAAGTCCGGAAACTCAAAAACGGACAAAAGTAATATTCGGCGCACGTACACGTGCGCGCACTGTAGCGTTCAGTTCAATTATTAATATTATTTTTATTTAATATTTTCTTTTGAAAACATTAGCTCTATGGAAACAGAAAACTGATGCAAAACCCAATTTGCTTCTAATATTCCCTAAACATATTCAAACACTAAAACTTAATTTTTAACATCAAAACCAACATCAACACATGTTAAATAATAAAACCATATTTTTCAAAAAATCAAATATTTTTACAAAAATATAGATTTATTATAAATACGCACATGCGTAAATTTTGAATCCAAAACATAAACCAAATTAGAATCCCACAATAAAGTGACTCATGAACAATTCTAGGTCATTCAAAGGTGGTCAAGTGATTCTATAATGGTAGTCATACTGCCAAGCTATTATCTAGAGTTCTAAACTCTAATTTTATATTTATGTCCAACATAAGCATCATAAACATTTTGACCCAATCACGAGCATATTGTATTTATGCTTCCAAAGCATCCATACACAATTCATTAGCCTAATTTCAGCATGAATCTATTTAATTATATCCAATACATAATAAATCATTATATGTTTCATTAATGAAAACAACTCACTAATGAAAATATAGCTTTAGAGAAGATCAAACTTACTTGATAAGCTTGATTCAAATATCCAATCTTCTTCTCCTTGTTGAAATGTTGTAGAGAACTTCCAAAATTAGCAAGCTTGACTCCAAGATCCAATCTTGATTCCAATGCTTGCAAGCTTGATTTCAAGATCCAATCTTGATTTGTCTTTGTTGAGATATTGTAGAGAACTTTCAAATCTTCGCTAAACACTTCTTTTACTTATGCTAATATTTCTAAATCTTGCTTGTTTTAGCTTTCACAAGCTTAACTTTATTAATCTCAAGCTTAATTACAAACTTGTTCAAGCTTGCATTTTATAGCAAAACTTATGTAATTTTTAATTAATAAAAGTCTTAATCAACTTTCAAGTGGGCTTAATCGAATTTGTCCAAATATATATAATTAGGTGTGGCTAATCACTTTTGTCTACCACTTTGATTTAATCCAATTAAATCAAGATAAAGTTCAACAAATGGAATAGTTCATTGTCTACCACTTTGATTTAATCTAATTAAATCAAGCCAAATACATTTATTATTACATATTTTATAATTACCAAAAATCATTTAATGATAGAAATATTTATGAAATTACAACAAGACCCTTGAGTGATATTTTTTTTTGGATTAATCCAATTGGGTCAAAATAAATAAATAATTTTATCTAATAACACTTAATTATTTTAATTGATAATTATAATATCAAATATTATTTATTATCAAATATTACTGGCTACCCAAGTACACTTCATATTGTGGGACTCTATAAGTCAAGACATGTTCGTCATATAAGCCTAGCTTATATGTACGCAATTCGGCCGCCTCCGAATTCGCGAAAAACACGAACAACCTTTCTGAACTATACAAGTCGAGGTCATCATATATGTTTAACAATCCCTCCGTCGTAGACTATCTGAATTGTGCTTAGGAAACATAGATTACACCATCAAGTTTCCGAGGCGCACATCTCATATTGTCGACATGTCCACGATTCTTTACAACTAATCAGAACATCATTTCTGATATATGCGATCAACCTTAAGTGGTCGGCTTTGGCCAAAATCTTAAGAATTGTGACTAATCATCTAGATATCCTAGCCCCTTATGGTACGGATACGGGCTGATAATTCCTATCTTGATTCGCACTTGATTAACGAGTGCATCGGTCCACATCCAACGAACATCTAATGGTTAGACCATGAAAATTCTTTGACATATATGACATCAAAGTGTGGAGGATCACACACAAAATCAATGTTATCATATAGTCAATGGATCATATATGCTACTCTACTCGAGGAGATTTCTATTCACGGTGGTGTGTACTTCCAACTATTATGAATCACTTATGAGTCATTGTTGTGATATTTTATATCGCACCGCAAATGTACGGTGTCAAGTTTTAGTATAAATGAGTTTAGAGTGTCGAACCCACATGGATTACGTTAACTCACACTAAATACTACAATTAATAATCCTAACTTTATTTAGACGATAATTTACAAAGATTTAATTAAATAAATAAAATATGAATTAATTAGATAGGAGGAACTAATACGATAGAGATTCTAGAGTCCGATTTCACCTAGCTATCCCCTATGTATTTATCATGCCAATTAATCATTGTTAAGTTAAATTTTTTATTAGTCAGGACTCCGAAATTATCCACACTCTCTCTCGAGCATCAGTGAAAATATCATCAACTACATACTTCGATATCTCTATAAAAATCCAGTAGTTAACAACTCATTACGCTTTGTGATTCTATATTAACGACTTCAAAGGAACTTATATATTCTCTCGAACTCTATAAAACTCCTAAGTTATATTCTCTAGATCTATTCAAAATCCCCTCTCTCGAGTGATAGATTCTAAACATTCATCATCTTAATTGTGGCCAGCAACCAAGAAGCATTAAACTCAAAATAATATAAATAAACTTAAATCAAATTTTATAATAATCAAAATAGCAAAACAACATATAGGTTCAAGCATCAATTACATCATCCTCATATAGAATTAAAGAGTAGTTCATGAAAATAGATAAAACAATGATAAACAAGTCATGAATCTAATGGAAATCATTAGAGTTCTAAGAAAGAAACAATAAGATAAAACCCGAATTTAATTTCTTCCTCTTCGGACGTCACCGCATTCGTCTCCTCTTGTCACTCTTCAATCCTCCTCCTTGGATCTTTAAAAATATGTGTTTTTATGTTTTGTGTTGTGTATTAGCCTCCTATTTAGGTTTTGGACGAACAAATCTATTTATAATAGAGCCTTGGAGTCATTGGGTATCTTAAAAACCCTAAAATCATGTTTCTGGTGCGTGCGGGGCGCTGCGGCGCTGGTCAATTGGCGTCACGGCGCCAATTTCTCTGGATTTTGTATGAGTGTCTCCAGCGAGTGCGCGTCGTGACGCGAAGCAATGGCGCGTTGCGACGCGTGGCAAATAATCAAGATGTGTATTGACTAGATATCATCGAGTACATGCAAATCGGTATATTATGGGTCTCGTAACTCTTTCTAGATCAAAAGTTATAGCCTTTTTAAATTCAGTGCGCAGCTGATGCTGGTTTTGCCTGTTCTTGAGTCTGATGCTCCCAATAGGTCCCGAAACACGCGTATTTGCTACATTCTTGATGTTTTAATGCTTCCTACAAACAAGACATAAAATAAACTATAAATGACATTAAATGACTCGAAACATAACAAAATAATATGCTAAGGATGCTGAAATAAGTGGGTATAAACCACACTTATCATTCATTCAGTATTCGCTCCAACGAATACTTGCTCATGGTATATCGGGTTAAACCATTGGAACTTCAATTCCAATATACGACATATGCTAGTCTTATTGGTTATAGGAATTCGACTGTATTCCAAAACCAATGGCCACGAATATTTACTTTTAAGAATAGTTTATAATAGTAATATTATCTCAATGTCGGACCACCCGGTATCATGTATTACTACATGACTATTCTAAGGTCGATGTCATTCTCAGCATATTTATATATCAAACTTATATGCATTATGACATAAATTACCATTAACAGGGTTGAAATGAAAATATAGTTATTTTATTAATAAATAATAAAATATAATGTATAATACATTATTCGGATTGGCGCTCCAAGCACCAACTCCAACAAACTCCCATTTGCTTATGGTACCAAATTCTCATCTCCTCAACATGTTTATCGAATAACTTAGGAGGTAAGGCCTTAATAAGCGGGTCTGTTATGTTGTATTGTCCTTGAACTAGGGGTGTTCGCGGTGCGGTTCGGGGTGGTTTTTTCATTTTTTACTTCAAACCGCGTGGGTTGGCGGTTTGGGAAATTAGAAAACGAAACCGCAAATTTGATAAGGAAAATCGCGGCGGTTCGGGTCGGCGGTTTGGATTATAAATTTTTTAAGAAAATTTTTTGTGTTTTCACATTATAATTGAAGAAAAAATTACATAATTTTCATTTATTCATTACATATTGTTATATGATCATTAAATATCTTAATTTTCATAGTTAAAGAAGAAGAAAAATATAAAATAATATTTAATTTGAACACAGGTCGGCGGTTTAGGCGGTTCGGGTCGCAGTTCGGGTCAAAATTTGCGGTTTGGGCGGTTCGCGGTTTGACATGGGTCAAAACCGCACACCGACCCGAAATTTGCGGTTCAAAATTATTTTTAATATTTTTTCAAACCGCGCGGTTCGGTTCGGTGCGGTTCGCGGTTTGACCCGAAATTGTGTTCACCCCTACCTTGAACCTTTAAGACCACTATGTCTTTTTGTTCAATAATCTCTAATCACGCAATATTTCCTTTCCACATGTTTAGATTTGGAATACGCTCTCTGCTCTTTAGCCTACGCAATGGCTCTATTATTATCACAATACAGTGTGATCGAATCTGTAATACTTGGCATAATGCCAAGTTATGTGCTAAAATTTCTAATCCAAACAGCTTTTTTAACAGCTTCCAAAGCCGCTGTAAATTCGTCTCAGTGGTGGAACAGTTGTTGAGCCTTGCTTTGAACATCGCCAACTAACTGCACCACCATTAAGAGTAAATATGTATTCAGATGTAGACTTTCTATCATCTGGATCTCCCTAGAAGTCGGAGTATGTATAACCATTAACTTGTAGCTCATCTTCTCCATAAATTAGGAACTTATCATTAGTACCCTTAAGATATTCATTGCTTAAAATCGCAGAATTGATATCCCAAAGAATTTTCAGGGTATTCAATGAACCTGTATGTATACCCTTAGGTGCTAGTTTATCCCGTTGCGCAACTCTAACGTATGCAGGACAACCCAAATCCTTAAATATCTAAGACTCGGATTTCTACCGTACCATATCTGATATGATGTCATATAAATAGCTTTCGATGGAACTCTATTAAGTATGTGGGTAGCAGTAAGTAAACCATAACCCTAAAGGTAATATGGAAGATCTGTATAGCTCATCATAGATTGCACTATATCAAATAAAATATGATTTATCCGCTCATACACACCATTGTGTTGAGGAGTTCCTGTTGGGCTATATTGAGCGAGAATCACATTCTCCCTTAATTAACATCTGAATTCATCACTCGTAAATTCATCACATCGATCTGATCAAATGCATTTGATGAAATTATCAGTTTGTTTTCTACTTCGTTTTGGAATATTTTAAAATTTTCAAATATTTTCGATTTATGTCTCATCAAATAGGCATATCCATATCTTGACTTATCATCCGTGAAAGTCACGAAGTATGTTGAACCATCATGAGCGACATGATTTAATGAACCACACACATCACTGTGTACTAGCTCTAATAAATCTTCAGCACGGTGTCCAACACCAACAAATGAGGCCTTTGTCATTTTCCCTTGGATACATAACTCACAAATTGGATAAATATCTAAGGTGAGATCTCCAATCAAACTATCATTAACCAATTTTGATAGACGTCTAACACTTAAGTGGCCCAATCTCATATGTCATAGTTCAATATTATTTAATTCAGATCTTTTACTTGTATTTTCCTCTACATTCAAGACATCTCTATATGTTTTCAAAATATAATGATTATTAGATAAAGAACATTCACTTATCAAATAGTTATATTTATCATATAAACATAAAGCACCATATTTAATGTTTATTTTATATCTCTCTTTATCCAATATCGGTAACGATATTATTTATCTGATAAGAGATGGTGCATAATAACAATCATATAAAATTAATTTTTATCCATTATGGAGATCTTGAACAATCTTTCATATGGATTTGACATCCAATGTCTCGCCATTCCCAACTCTAAGCTAGATCTCTCATTTGTTCAGCATTATTTTAACTCTCATGGCTTGCATGGAATGGAAAATATGAGTGGGACTATCAGTGTCTAATACCTAACCATAATTTACATCTAAGGCTAATGAGATGTCAATAATAGGAAAAATACAAAACATACATGGGTTCCTACTTTTCCTTTCAGCTCTGGACAATCATGTTTCCAGTGTTCATACTTTTGGCAATGTAGACATGCATCACGAGCTACACGCGGTCTTTCAGTTTATTTCTTGGAGTGTTTCTTCTTATTTCCCACTTTAATATTCTTAGAGTCCCTATAAGTATTTGAAGAGCTTGCTCCACCACGGAGGTACACAGTGAATTGTCTTTCTTCAAATCATATTATGCTATGCGTAATATGTTATGAAGTTCTTCATATGTGGCTTGCTTCGAATGCATCACAAAGCCAGCATATCTCAATCGTTTTGACTCCAAAATAAGACGGATGTTCATTTTCTACTCTAAGTAGTTTGAGACTCCTTTCAATTTATAGGAATCCAAAAGCCGCGCTAATAGATTTGCGGCAGCCTTCTATAGGACAATAATTAAACACTAGCAGAATATTTTCATTTCAATATAAAAACACTAATACGATTATGGATTTTAAATTTATTAGTGTCATCCCACTTCTTTACGAAATTCCGTAATCTCCCTTAACGGAAAAATAGAAATTTGACTATCAAAATTTAATAGCGGGAAGTGGATCCCATGACATTTACTTCAACCTCACAATAATGACGGTATTGGTCTTCATAAACTCATTAGGTAGACCACAAAGGTCAATCACATCCACGTGACTCTTAAGTTTGGTTTTTAACCGTTTCTTGTCCTCACAATAATGACGGTATTTGATTAAGATGTCTTCCAGGTATATACTTGTCAATGTGCTCTAATGAGCTTCGTAAGTACACCATCACAATAATGACGGTATTGTATGACTACATCAACTCATCACACTACATCTAATATTTTATTGGAGTGACCTAAGTTTCGATCACTTATACCATCATAATAATGACAATATTATGCCTAAATATTAAAAACTCATTCATCTCCATATTGACAATACATGCAATCCAATAATGCTCTAACATTATTAATACTATTACACAAAAGTAATCACCTAATCATGAGAGATTTATGACAATCAACTCATTAACATGTTTGGGTAAAAATAAAAATTTTAATTTAAAACATGCAATGCATATCCAATATGATTTATGCATAATTAAATTAAAATGATAGAGACATAGATTCAAATACATGTTAAACATACAACATGTGTTGTGTGGTTAAGACATGCTCTGAAACCATTCTGCTATGGCAGTTGTGGAACCCATAGGGTCAGATCGGTGTCCTGCCCAGCGGAAGTGGTATTACACATGGATATCAAGTATGAGTATATTTTTAAATAATTTAATGGAATACTATATTCTATTACGAGTGTATAGGAAAATATCGGGACTGAATTGGAGTCCGGAAACTCAAAATCAGACAGAAACAATATTCGACATACGTACAAACGCGCGTTATAGTGCGTGCACGCACTGTATATGCTATAATGCACGCTATAGTGCGCACGCAGTTCAATATTTTAAAAAAAAAATCATTTGATGCTTTCTTTTGAAAGCATCGGCTCTATAGAAACATAGAGCTGATACAAATTAAGTATTTAACCCAATTTACTTCTAATCTTCCCTAAACACTTTCAAACACCCAAAATTAATTTTTAACATCAACACATGTTAAAGAATAAAATCATGTTTTTCAAAATATCAAATAATTTTACAAAAACATAAATTTATTCTAAATACGTACATGCATAAATTTTGAATCAAAAACACAAACCAAATTAGAATCCCACAATAAAGTGACTCGTGAACAATTCTAGGTCACTCAAATGTGGTCAAGTGATTCTAGAATGGTAGCCATAACTCCAAGATATTTTGTAGAATTTCAAACTCTAATTTTATGTTTATGTCCAACATAAATATTTTGACCTAATCACAAACATATTGTGTTTATACTTCCAAAACATCCATACATAATTCATTAGCCAAATTTCAACATTAATCTATATTATTATGTATCCAATACATAATATATCACTATTTACTTCATTAATAAAAACAACACACTAATGAAAACATAGTTTTAGAGAATATCAAACTTACCTAGTAAGTTTGATTCCAAAATCCAATCTTTTTCTCATTGTTAAGATGTTGTAGAGAACTTCCAAAGTTAGCAAGCTTGACTCCAAGATTCAATCTTGATTCCAATGTTAGTAAGCTTGATTTCAAGATCCAATCTTGATTTCTCCTTGTTAAAATATTATAGAGAACTTCCAAAACTTCTCTAAACACTTCTTTTACTTAGACAAATATTTCTAAATCTTGTTTGTTTTAATTTTCACAAGCTTAACTTTATTAAGCTCAAGCTTAATTAAAAATTTGCTCAAACTTGTCTTTTATAGAAAAACTTATGTAATTTTTAATTAATAAAAGTATTCATCAACTTTTAAGTGGGCTTAATCTAATTTATCCAAATATGTATAATTAGATGTGACTAATCACATTTGTCTAGCACTTTGATTTAATTGGATTAAATCAATATAAATTTAAAAAATAGATTAGTTCATTGTCTACCACTTTGATTTAATCCAATTTAATCAAGCCAGATACACATATTATTACATATTTTTTAATTACCAAAATATCCTTCAATGGTAGAAATATTTATGAAATTACAACAAAGTCTTTGTGTGATTTTGTTGGATTATATAAGTCCAGACATGTTTGTTATATAAGCCTAGCTTATATGTACGCAATTCAGCCACCTCCGAATTCGCGAAGAACACGAACAACCTTTATGAACTATACAAGTCAAGATCATCACATATGTTTAAAAATCCCTCCGTCGTAGGCTATCTGAGTTGGGCTTATGAAACATATATTACACCGTCAAGTTTCCAATGCGCACATCTCATATTGTCGACATGTCCACGATTCTTTACAACTAATCAGAACATCATTTCTGATATATGCGATAAACCCTAGGTGATCGGCTTTGGCCAAAGTCTTAAGAATCTTGACTAATCATATGGATACCTTAACCTCTTATGGTGCACATACGGACAGAAAGATCTTATTTTGATACGCACTTGATTAACAAGTGCATCGGTCCACACCCAACGAACATCTAGCGGTTATACCATGAAAGGTCTCTGACATATATGGCATCAAAGTGTGGAGGATCACACATAAAATTAATGTTATCACATATGCTACTCGACTCAAGAAGATTCCTATTTACGATGGTGTATACTTCCAACCATTAGGAATCACCTATGAGTCATTCAATATTCGCTCCAACGAATACTCACATGTCTATATGAGCTTCCCTTGCTCATGGTACATCGGGTTAAACCATTAGAACTTCAATTCCAATATACGACATATGCTAGTCTTCTAGGTTATAGAAATTCGACCGTATTCCAAAACCAACGACTTTGAATATTTACATTTAAGAATAGTTTATAATAGTAATATTATCCTAATCTCAGACAACACAGTGTCATGTGTTACTATATGACTATTCTAATATCGATGTCATTCGCAGTATATTTATATATCAATCTTATATGCATTATGACATAAATTACCATTAATAGACTTGAAATGAAAATGTAGTTATTTTATTAATAAATAATAAAATATAATATACAATACATTATTCGGATTGACACTCCAAGCACATATAATATACAATACATTATTCGGAATGACATTCCAAGCACCAACTCCAACAAAAACATCTCATGGTCACCGTTGATGGGGTCTAGTCCCTTAAAGATAAACTGACTTGGACAAATGAGAAGTTTGATGCTAGAAATAGGAACAACAAAGGCATTAATGTCATTCATGCAGTTATTTGTTGTACAGAGTTTAGGAGAATTTCTATATGTAAGATAGCCAAGGATGCATGGGACATCCTTAAGACTGTTCATGAGGGCACACTGTCAGTTAAGAATAATAGACTTCAAGAGCTTGCTACTAGGTTTGAAGTCACTAGGATGAAAGATGATGAGACTTTTGATGAATTTTACGCTAAGATTAACGATATTGTTAACTCCAGATTTAACCTAGGCGAGATTATTCCTACGAATATGATAGTTAGGAAAATCCTTAGATCCTTACCTGAACAGTTTTTATCAAAGATCACAGTCATCGAGGAAAGTAATGACTTATATCACCTTAAACTAGAAGATCTCATAGGAAAACTTCAGGTTTAAGAGAGAAAACTTCATGGATATAGAAAACCCAATACCATAGCGATGAAGATCGCAAAGGAAGTTGAAAATGATATGTCAAGTGATGATAAGGATAATACTCTCACGGATACTGATTTGTCAATGTTTGCTTAAAAGTTTAAGAAATTTCTTAAGATGGAGAAGAGTGGTCGTAGCACTGATAGTAATAGTGAGGACAAACCTAGAGAGAGTAGTCATAGTATGAGTGAATATAGATAGGACAATGATAGCAAACATCGCGCTATACTATGCCATGAATGTGAAGGGTTTAGGCATATAAGATCTAAATGTCCCACATACCTAAAGTCTAAGGGTAAGAAAGTTATGACAGCCTACTTAGTGATTCAGAAGATGACTATACTTCAGATGAGTCTCCTAAGGATAATAGCAATTTTATTACATTTACTGCTAGTATGATAGGTGAGAGAGAGGATAATATTAGTGATGTAGATCGTGTTCTAGAATTCTCTCACGATGACTCCATAGATGAGGATGAACTTTAGGTAACTTATATTAGGGGTGAGCAAAATCGGTTTCGATTTCGGTTTTGCATGAAACCTGAACCTACCCGGAAAAAATTGGTTCCTAACTAAATGAAACCGGAACATATCCAATTAAATAGGGTACCCTATTATTCGATTTCGGTTCGGTTCCGGTCTGGTTCTGAATTACCCTATTTTAAAATATTTTAATGAAAATTACATTTCGATATGAGTCCGTAGGAAAAAACGGGGACCAAATCGGAATCCGGAAGCTCAAGAACGAAGAAAATAAAACCAGAAATGTGCACTTCTCTTCGATAATTAGAGCATACCAGGCAGCAAAATCATCCTCAATGCACAGATCATCATCTCCTAGACCAATAGGAACTATACGTGTTCCACCTGCATCAACCAACAGAATGTAAAATAAGAACATAACAGAGAGAGAGTGTGTGTTTGGGGACTCATTAGGCAGCAAACCCAAAGATAGAAGATCATCACCGAAAGCTCAGAATATTAAAGTTTAATCATTTTTTTACAGTTAGTAACTTCTAAAATTAGCATGTACTAGTAATGACGCCTAAGAAGAATATGTAAAATTTAAAAAAGAATAAAAATTGTAATTGAGTTATACCTTGCTTATAAAGGTCTTCATCAAGCACCAATCCTATCTGTTTCCGAAACAGTTCTTCAAGCACCAAATCGGTTCTATATTCGATTCCAGAAATAGGTTCCATGATCCGGTTCCGGTTCCGACCAGTTTGGAACCGAAACCGGACTTGTTAAAATCAGTTCATTCATTTCTGGAATCGGAATCGGACCTGTTACAACCGGTTTCGGTTCCAACCCAGAAAATTGGTCCGGTTACAACCGGTTCTGGGTAGAACCGGAACTGATGCTCACCCCTAGTTTATATATAAAAAAAAATTCAATAAGAGCTTAGTTATCAATAATACAAACATTAAGGTCAGTAAGAGGTTAAATGAAACTGATCTAGAAAAGAATGAAGTTCAAGCCGAGCTTGACAAAAGCCTTTTAGTTATTGATGACCTTGAGGAGAAGAATAAAAGACTAGTTGATAAAGTCAAAATCTTAGAAGCATAACTTGATAATACTAGAACATAATTATCTGTATTTTTTAGTAGGACTAAGAAACTATATCACACGTAGGGAATTGTATGTCTACTTGTGATAATAAATTATTAGGCTTCATTTAGTCGAGTTGTGATAAGGCGTCAACTTCTAAAACTGTTTTAATCCCAGCTCAACTAACTCCTAAATGTGACTTAGGTAAGAAACTCATTGACTATAGTAATGTGATCCCCCATGTTGTTCCTAATCTTGTGATCCAACCTCAATCTAGAGGTGTGGTGGGTAATCCTCGCTCTCGTCAGAGGATTGTGCTTGTTTGCCATCACTATGGAAATGCAAGACATATTAGGCCTAAGTGCTTCTTGTTGCATAAATAAAAAAAATTGCCTAGGAGTGTTTCACCTAGATTTGATTCTTCCAATCTAGTTCATCAAGTTTCTACATTAGCTAAACAGACACATTTCATTAGTGAGAAACTTGCACTATTAACAAGGAATACTCAGGTAAAAGTAGTTCCTAAGAAAGTTTGGGTAAGAAAAGGAATTTTTTTTCCCAATAACTTATGAATGCCTTGATCTTAAAAAGCGTGATGAGATTGCACTTTGGTGTGTCTCACCGTATATGTTGTATTCATATTTCCTCATTGCATGTGCGCGCGCATGTGTTTTATGTGTTTGCACTACTGCATATTTTTTTATTTTCAATGCATATGGATATGCGTATTTTATTTTTATTATATGTCCCTTGGTATATAGGATGGAAGCCCGAATATAAATTTCATAGCCAAATTCGAATGGACGATAGTATGATATGCACTCAGGAATACAACTCCATATACCATTAGATAATGACAAGTCATGTTGTGTCTTTTTTTTTTATGTTAAAAGAAAAATAGAAAATATAAAAGATCAAAAAGATTTTCTGGCTTGAAAGAGCATGTAAAACCATGTGCATGTGATCATGATATGTATGATATATGGTTATGCATGTGTAATATGCTTTTATTTTTCTTGATGTTCTATGTGCATGAGTATGTGTGATGGAAACCCTTAGTATATCTTGTGCTTATATTTCACATACACGTTTTTATGTCTTGAGGTTTGGTCACATGTATGAATTTTATGACTGACAATCTAATATCAATCGTACTTATACCACTAAATAGTGTGACATTTGACTTGATGAGCTTATGTTATTCCTTTGTAAAAGAAAAAAAACAGTTTAAATGAGTCTCAAGTGTAAAAGAGCCAATAAGCTAAATTTAAAAGATAATGGCAAAAACCCTTCATTCGAAAGAATTTATTTAAGAGCTCATATTTTAAGGGAGAGAATATTATAGCATGCAACCAAAGTTACTTATTTTCATGTTTTAGTGGCGTTGGGTTTGAACACCTATTTTGTGGACTTGGTGTGACATGAGATGATATTTTTTTTACTGTGTCCCGTATATAAAATAATATCTTAAGCTTTGATTCGTTGCGTACTTATTTTTTCACGCAAGTGCTTATTATGTTTTGGTATCTACGCCATATGCATGCTTGTGTTATTTAGCATGACCAAAAGTGGTGCATATTATTTCATGTCATAAACAGCTGAGTACTGACTAGGTATCATTGTACTAGTTTGAAATATTATTTTGAGTCATTTTTAACTTATTTTTTTATTATTTTTAACTCATTGTGTGTGCTTGTGTGTGTTTTATGTCTTTCCATGTTGCATTTCATTTAGCATTGCATAATTGTGTGTTTTTTTCGTTTACTTCTCATGTGTTCATTTTTCCAACTGAGTAAGGATATTAGTGAGGAAGAGTAAGTTAAGTTTGCATATTCTTTTGCATGTGACTTTTAATTGGTATTTTGACATGTTATTTTTACTCATGGTCATCTCGTGACAAAAAAGGGAGAGTAAATGTCAATTTATTTGTTTTTATTTTTTATGCATGAGAATTTAATTTTTAATTTTGGTTTATCTGCTCTTTATATTTCATTTGTTTTTCATGGGTATCTTGTTGTTTGTGGATGTTTCAGGTGAGCAGAGTCGACTTCAAGTTTTTTTTAGGTATTAGATCAAGTCATATTATAATAAGTCATTGTCTTAATGATGAGCAATTAGTTATTTTATTTTTGGGTCTTTTACCATAGTCTTTGTATTATGTGATTTTGTCACAGAATGCCAAAGATAGAGATTGTTAGTTCCATGTTTGTTGGCAATGTCTGTAACAAAATAAGTTCAATTGAGTTGTAATGAGTCTTGATGATCTCAGTGTAATTGGACAAGTATTTGTACGACATCAGATGAAGTTGTCAGGGTTTGCGTTCGTGGTGCGCTTTTGTTTGGGTTCGAACGCTCTGTGTCCGTGATTTGTTTGAGTGGGAGTTCGAACAAAAGCTTCCAGAGGCTTCACGTTTAAGGTACGTTCAATTCACATTCGAACGAAACTGTATAGAGACTTCACGTTCATTGTGCGTTCGTCAAGACGTTCGAATGGTTTTACGGAACTCCTCGCGTTCGTCATACGTTTTTATGGAGTTCAAACGGTTGTTCGTAAGTGGATTATTTTTGACACGTTTTTTAGCCATTTTTACACAAGGATAACATTATCTCTACCCTATCTATATAAACAAACATAAAGTTCTTTAGGAGGAAGATTGAGCTTTTGAGTTACCATCAATACACCGTTGTTTGTTTTCAACCTTCTTGACAATTCACTCAGAATACTTCTTTGGCTTTCATGTCTTCTTTATTTTGGTGAGATTGAGCTTTTGAGTTACCATCAATACATAAACACAACTCTAACACAATTTCCAAAATCTTCAGAGTTCTTTAGGAGGAAGATTGGTAGTCAGAGTTTCGGCGTTGCGAGTTCGTAAGGTTGATCCACTCAGAGGTTTCAATGGTTCTAGAGAATGTCGTTTGGTGCGGGCTCGATGAGTTCTTCGAGTTATTACAATCTATAGGTATTTAAGTCGGTAGAGTTGTTTTCATATGTCATATACCATCGATGCAAGTTTTTCTCTTATAGTTGATTTGGCTGGTAGCCTATATACCCGTAGTGGTTTTTTACTTGTGAGAGTTTTCCACTTCGTCAACAAAATCTGGTGTTGATTTATTACTTTAATTTTTAACTAGACACTTTAAAATTTATATTTTGATCTAAATATAATTTTATCATCTCACTATATATTAAACCACGATATCAAACAAAATTAAACACAAAGACAAACAAATCTCATAGCATGCAAGTTCGCACTATTCCAAATTTCTAATCAAGCTTTAGCCTAATTTACTCATCTATGTGTGAACATCCGTTATTTAAGCACTTAAAAAAGCACAAATCCAAATTAGAATTCTCATTGGGCCACCATTTTAATGAAAACAAATTTATTTAATTAATTGTTATTAGAAGCATACTAGGTTTTTAGTACAATCCTAGGTTTTACACTCTAAATCTTGATTAAAGTTGGAAAAACTTATGATTGCAACACTAATTTCTGCTAATTCAACATTAGAAACAACTCAAGTCCAAGATATTACCCAAAAAGAAACTTAGTATAATCATTTGACCAACTGTTCACATAAATAGTGATTCAAATGGGCAATTTGGTAAAGGTAACAAGTTAAAGTGGTTTGAAATTCTCGATTTGCATATCTTTTTTCTCACTCAAATCTTGGCCCACCATGGATTTAGTTGTCTACATAATTATCAACCCATTATGATTTTATTAACCTAAGCCCACACCACACCGCTAACCTTGACCAAAAATCCCAAAAAAAAAAAAAAAAAGTTTTAACAAAAAGGGAGGGGTCCAAAAGTTAAATGGCAATGACCTACAAAGTTTAACAAAAGTCAATCACCTCATTAAAAATGCAAAACTACATTGATCAACCGTCCAACGTCTAATAATGAATTGATGTCCTCAATTAACGATAGACAAATATCGGTCAACATATATATCTTGCAAGTGTGAGAGTAGGGATCTCACATTTAATTAAGTAGATTTTCGAACTATATAGAGTAAACTTCTAAATTATACTAGAAGTATTTGATTCAAGCTCAATAGCTTTGATAGTAACAAATTCGGGAAAGAAAAAAAAAAACAATAGCTTTGACAATCATTAGGGTTTCTTTTTTTTCTTTTTTTGGCGCATTTGATAGCTAAGTGTTTGTGCTAATGCTTTGTGTGTGGAAAATTGGTAAAAAGTAAAGGAGGAAGTGCAAGTGCTAGTGCTCCACCACATTGCCTTTCCACACGTCAATATTTTCTAGAGATGACATGACGGTCGGTAATTAATAAGCGAAGTGATGTTAATTTAATTTGATAAAATCAAATGTGTATATTTCATTTGTTAATGTGTGGGGAAGGGATAAGCTTCAATGGGGATCAATAAAGCATGAGAATCTTGACTCTTATGACTATGGCAATTTGTGTGTATATTTGCTAAATCTATTTCAGATTTCCCATCTGCGTTTTGTCTAAAAATAAAAATTTAGATCCTCTTTTAATTTTTGCTGTTTTCAATTTTTCATATAGTAATAAGTGAGTAAGATTAATTATTTATAAATTCTTATTTAATAATTATCAATAATTTTCTAATTCTTTATAAAAACGTTAGTGAATAAAAAAATTCTTATAAATAATGCTTGACAATAAGGTCATTTATTCAAAATAATTATTAATCACAATTTATAAAAAAAAAATTAGGCACAAAACCTGACTTAACACGGCATGTCGAATCAATCAAGATCGTACATATGTTATATTCCAAAACTATTGTTTTTAAAAATCAAATCAAAGAAATTGACGGTCAAAATGACAAATATTGCTTAGATGAGTTTTGACGTAAGAAAAATCTTTCGTATCAAGAGAGTAACATTTGTTATTATATAATAATTATAATCATATATTATGTGACGTAGGACAAAATATATTTTTGAATATATTAAAATTCAAATTACATGTTAAAATTAAGTGTGTCAAAATGAATTGATGAATCGAATTTATATTAAATCCTTATTGAATCGAAATAAAATATAATGGATTCGTATTCGATTCGTTTACTAAACGAATTGAATACGAATATTTGTTTAGTTATCACATTATTTAGTGACACGAGTTAACATAATTTATTTACATTAATTCTTCATAAATATATACATATGAAATACGTAATTAATAAATTTACTAAAAATAACTCACCATATAAATAATATTATATTTTCTATGATAAATGACAATGATTTATCGAATCTTAGGTGAAAAATAATAAAACGAATCAGAAATGAATAAACGATCAGTGACCTTAAATTCGTATCCGATTCGTTTAATAAATGTATCGAATCGAATCGAATTAACTCATTTATTAAACGAATCCATTGTTTCAAATCTATATTCGCTTTAAAACGAATCTAATTGAACAAATAAACAAATCATAATTCAAATTACCACCCCTAATTAAAACTATTTGGGCAGGGTTTTCGATTCAAGTTCTAGTAAGAGTTTTCAATTTTATGTGTTAGAAATTTTAAATGTGACATCTATAAAATCCATATTCAATAGTCAGGGATAGTTTTTGTGTCGTCAATTTCTACAACAGGAAGTCACGTAGCCATAACTTAGTTATAGTTGTTCATTTGGAGCCTATATATTGTATCGACTAAAAAAGCTAATAGAAAAATAAATATAAATGTGAGTTGCTTTGCGGCTATCTATCAATAGATCGTCCATAAATTCTATCTTAGATCTTGATTTGCAATTTACTTTTTCAATTGAACAATTTTTTTTTTTTTTTTTACAATCGTTAAAAATTCTACCGTCAAACCACCCCTTCCGAACTTAAGCGAAGCAGATAAAATTCACAATTGTCACAGGCTTTTACAAGAAACGCACCTTCTAAATTCGAACCATGGATCTCAAAATGAGATCTCGAGCCTTACAATATTAAACCACCTCCTATGGGGACCAATTGGATATACAATCTTAACACACACAAACTTGTTATAAATAGCAATAGCACTTCAAATTTTGCAATGTAAAAAAATGTGATGATAAGTGTCCAAGACACATTCTCTCTCTTTGGTGTATATATACATATTATGCAACCAAATTGATTTAATGGCTATGATTATGAATTCTTTTTTAAAGAAATGCCAATGAATTGGATAAGGCAAAGTGTGTTCGATCAGCAATAGGAATAAGATAAGGAGCATATAAATCTTGACAAGACAAAAGATTTTCCAACTTGCTTCAATTTGTGGTCAGCATTTTCCTGTTAATAACTCACTTTATACGTCTGAAAATTGAGGATTTGAGCATTATTATTATTATTAGTGGTTCAATTTTCATGTATTAATTATGGAATATGTTAAAACGATTGATCACCAAGTTGGCTTTGTTTATTTGTTTCTTTATGAACTTGATTTTATTATGTTCATCAGCCTTATCTTTTGTGTTCTCTAATACATTTAGGCCGCATTAATGATTTAATATTTTACGTGTTGATAACATAGTCTCATTATCAATACATTTAAATATATTTATTTCATAAATACAACATTTTTGAATAAAATTGAGCAAGACATAATAGATTTTCTCCATTGAAACTTGAAAGCAACAATTGGGACTTTTATACCGAAAGAAGTAATTCGGTGTTAACCTCATAAAAAAGGATTAATTAAATTAACTCTTGATGCTTTTTTAAATTTTAATCACTTATTAAATTAATTAAATTTAGAAATTTAAACTATGGGTAACACAAAATATTTTAAAATTAATTGGAATATTTTTACAACTTTAACATGCAGTTGAGGGAGGCATTTTTAATTTTTTTTTTTTTTTATGAATTTAATTAATAAACACGTGATCTTAAAAAAAAAAAACAAAAACAATCTCTTCAAGTATTTTCAAGACTCAACTGTACACTTGCCTCAGCTGATCACAACGTGACTCCACAGTTGATTTTAGTTAGGTACCGGCAAATATTTGATTGATTGTTAATAATTAGAAAGGAAATGTCTCTTGCTTCAAAAAAAAAAAAAAAAAAAAGAGAGAGAAAGGAAAAGTCTCATGTTTTCTGATGTATGAGTGGTCAGAGATTTTACCCACTTCACTTAAATTTGGAAGAAATGATGATGAGATTTCAAACAATTCTAAATAAATAAATAAAAAAAAATAGAAAGGAAAAAGAGAGAGTAATTAATAAAAAAGAAATGGTCACATACACATTTCATCGGGAAGTGCAAGATACCCATAAACTCAATGAGTTATGATCATGATCAAAGGTGTATGATTGTGCTTTGCCAAAGCGATGAAAGCCAATAAAAAGTTTGAACTCAAGTTACCTTTTTATTTCATTGACTTTGGCAATGGCGATGGAACCCATGATTTAAATTGTGGATCATCATATATTTATATATATTTATATATATATATATATATATATATATGAATGAATGATATACAATCATTCTTAAGGCATGCAAATTACAAACGCATGCAATATCTAAACAAGAAGAATCTGGCCAGCCCTAGCAAGCATCCGAAAAAATTGCTAAACCAGTGGAATATGTGGTTATATTATTTTATTATATAATAATGTGATTTAAAAAAATTATATAATAATATAAATAGAATATAGATAAATTACACAAAGTTATTAATGATGTGGTTCAACACTTGAGCAGCTTATAATAGCATTTTGCCGAATTTATTGGGTATGTTCTTATATTTTATTTGGTATTTTTGTCTCCTAGCCTAATCCGCATCTGTGAGTTATTTGATAAATATTTATAAGGAAAAATGATAGTGATGATACATGATTTTTAAGAAAAATAATAACAAAGACCTATTAGTTTTTTTTTTTTTTTTTTTTAATGGTAATACATAACTATTTCGGGATATATCTGCCCTTTCTTTGGAGAAACCTTGTGAATCTGTGTGAATATTTTTTTTTAACAAGAAATGATAGGCATATATCTAGGGACTAGGGGTGACAAAAAGAATTAAAATGTGATGGATTTGTATTCGATTCATTTATTAAACGAATATTAATATCAGAATTCGTATTCGATTCATTTATTAAATGAATCGAATACGAATATTCGTTTAATCATGATATTATTCAATAACATAATTTATTATAATTTATTTACATTAATTCTTTATAAATATATACATATGAAATATGTAATTAATATATTTATTAAAAATACCTCACCAAATATCGACAATATTATATTTTATATGATAATTATCCACAATTTCTCGAATATTAATTGAAAAATAACAATAATTAGTAAAACGAATCATAAACGAATAAACGAATCAATGAGCTTAAATTCATATTCGATTTGTTTAATAAACGAATCGAATCGAATTGACCCATTTATTAAATGAATTCATTTTTTTAAATCCGTATTCGCTTTAAAATGAATTGAATCGAACGAATAAACGAATCCTAATTTGCAACCCCTACATATATCTAAAGACATACCTACAATACATACAAGACGTACTTAATGCATGAATTTATCTTGAAAAATTAAATTTTGAATTAAAAAAAAAAATTGTGGATTACAAATTATGTCTTTTGCGTGTGTTATGGACGCTGTCTCCAAGTGCATGTCTATCTTTATTATTTTTCAACACAAGAAGGGTCTTTATGTTTCAAAAGGGATATGTGTGACCATTTTAAAAAAGAAGGGTGTTGAATGATCATTTTGTCAAACCAAGGGGTTGTAATTGTCATTTTTCATATTTGCAATTCTAGATTAGAAGTTAAGGTAATTCTTGTTGGATATTTAGTGTCATTAAACATCAATTCAACATGCAACAAACAAATCAAAACTAGAAAAACGAAAGTAGATCTAGTTTAACATGCATAAATCCTAAAACTTTGATAACAAGAAAACCTGGTAAAATTGACGAAATACAGTCCGAGTCGAGATAAATCTTTGTCCTTAAGAACTTATCAGCTCTGTCTCGGTGTTCTACGGATTTGTGGCTAATGTTCTCCCAGGATAACCCGGATTCCTCTTGTTCAAGGGGCACACCTTAACAAGATCTCGAACTGATGAAATGAAGGAACTCTCTCTTGACTCAAACAACAATATGAGACTCAACTAATGGATGAAATTCAGATTTCTTTCTGTGTGTATAAAGGAACAAGAAAGCTTCCTTTTATAAGTAAGGAATGGTGCCTCAAGGGCACCATTTGGGGTGGGGTGCAACCCTCCAAAGGCTTGTACCCCTTCTATGCACTCCTTGGAGCATAAGACCATTTACACACAAATGGAGGACATGTCCTCATGGGGTACCATCCAAAGGACATGTCTCTCCTCCATCCAAACATCATATTTGAAGATTTGAAGAATTTACAACAATCCACCACAATTCTTCAAATATTCATGCAGACATTTGAGAGAGTTTCCGTGAACTAAAGCTGCATCGAAATAGGTAGCTTTCGTCTTGAACCTTTCCTAGTGAATGACAATCGGATTTACTTGGCAAATCAGTTACCCATAGTCTTGAACTGTTCTGCCGTTGGTGTAAACCAAGACAATCGCCAACACACAGCTTTACTTCGACCATTTCATGTTCTACAGTTGTGTTCATTTCGGCCCTGAACAACGGTCCTGGATTCATCAAGTACTTTAGGGTAACCCGCCTTGAAAAGTTCACATGGAAGCGGCCTCACTTCTTACTTGAAATTGGTGATCTACTATGAAGAGGTAATCTGTCTTTACCCACATTAGGACTCATCTCCTAATATAGTGATCATTAAAAGCCTTAGCTTATCCTAACCATGACAGACAGCACTCGGCGTCATTATCGGAATGGGAAAGAGTACAAAACTCTTCAGTGCATGTTTTGAATTGCACAAAGTTTTTGTTGTCTCATTTGAACCTAGATCTTGGGATCTTCAGTCAGCTAGGTTGGGCTTCACAGTGACAATTCTTAGATTATAGGCTTCAAGCCCATTCCCATCGATGACTTCTCAACTTGCTCTCGAGGAAAACCTTTAGTTAGTGGATCCGCTAGGTTTTCCTTCAACTCAATATAATCGATCGATATTATGCCACTTGAGAGCAGTTGACGTATGGTATTATGTCTCCGACGTATGTGTCGAGACTTACCATTATACATTGTATTTTGGGCTCTCCCAATAGCCGATGGGCTATCACAATGTATGCTAATCGCTGGCACCGGTTTGGGCCAATTAGGAATATCCTCTAGGAAGTTTCTAAGCCATTCTGCTTCTTCCGTTGTTTTGTCTAAGGCTATGAACTATGATTCCATAGTAGACCGGACAATACATGTTTGCCTCGAGGATTTCCATGATACGGCTGCATTACCAAGTGTGAAAACAAATCCACTCGTAGATTTGGAATCCACTATATCAGATATCCAGTTAGCATCGCTGTATCACTATAGAACAACATGATATCTCTCGTAATGTAGCCCATATTTTGAAGTGTCTCTCAAATACCTCAAAACTCTTACTATGGCTTTCCGGTGGTTATGTCATGGATTGCTCGTATATCTGCTAAGCCTGTTCACAGCTTAAGCGATATCAAGTCGTGTGCAATTCGTGAGATACATCAGACTTCCGATGATTTTCGAGTACTCTAATTGCGATATGCTTGAGCCAGTATTATTTGATGGATGAAGAGTTAGGTTAACTACTCCCAAATCTTTCATATCAAATTTGTTGGATAACACTTTCTTGGTAGACTGAATCAGTTCATGATTACTACCAATTATCAGCATATCGTCTACGTAGAGACACACAATGACATATCCTTTTTGAGTTGATTTGATGTACACACACTTGTCACACTCATTGGTTTTGAACCCACTTGACAACATCACTTTGTCAAATTTCTCATGCCATTGTTTAGGTGTTTGTTTTAATCTATACAAGGATTTTACAAGTTTGCACACCTTCTGTTCTTGTCCAGGAACATTAAACCCTTCTGGTTGTTCCATGTAAATCTCTTCATCCAATACAACATTCAAGAATGTCGTCTTTACATCCATTTGATGTATTTCAAGACCAAATATAGCTGCTATGGCTATGAGCATTCTTATCGATGTGATACGAATCACTGGTGAATATGAGTCAAATTAATCAAGGCCTTCCTTTTGCCTTGTACTTATCTATTGATCCATCTGATTTCATCTTCCGTTTGAATATCCATTTGTAGCCCAATGGCTTACAACCTGGAGGAAGATCAACCAACTCCCAAGTATGGTTTTGTAGGATTGAATCAATCTCACTGTTAATAGCCTCTTTCCACAAAGGTGCCTCCTGTAAAGACATTGCTTTCTTATAGCTTCGAGGCTCATTTTCTAACAAGTATGTCAGAAATTCGGGTTCAAATGACTTAGACGACGTCTAGGTTCATTTGCCTCAACATGTCCACGTTGATCTGACTATTGGTCAACCTGATCACTATCCTTGACAATATCAATAGTTCTTTTGAGAGACATTCTTCTTTGTCTTTCCTTAGAAGGAAATTCCCTTCAAAACGTCGCATTCTTTGACTCAATCATCATCTACAGATTGATGTCAGGAATCTCAGACTTGTGTACCAAGAATCGATATGCATTATTGTTGCGAGCATATTCAATGAATCAACAGTTTTGGGTCATATTCTAACATTCTTAGGTTTATGAATCATTACTTTGGAAAGACACCCCCACACTTTTAGGTATTTGTAGGAAGATACGTAATCTTTCCACAACTCATATGATGTCTTGTCCAATCTTCTGTGAGGAAGCTTGTTTAAAACGTAGTTCGCGAAAAGCAAGGCTCCCCCCACAAGTTCTAGGGTAAACCAGAACTTGTCAACATGACGTTCATCATTTCCTTCAACGTTCGGTTTTTACGCTCAGCAATCCCGTTTTGTTGAGGAGAATAAGGAGCAGTGGTTTCGTGAATAATTCCGTGCATAGAACAATATTCACCGAATGGTGAAACATATTCACCATCTCTATCACTCCTGATTCTTTTTATTTTATTGCCAAATTGATTTTCAACTTCGTTCTCATAGTGTATAAAGCTCTCAATAGCTTCATCTTTGCTCCTCAGAAAATACACATAACATAATCTTGTGTTATCATCGATAAAAGTGACAAAGTATTTTTTACCGCCTCTTGCTTGAAAACTATTCATATCACACACATCAGCGTGTACAAGTTCCAAGGGTTCAGAACTTCATTCTATGATGTTCTATGTATTTTTTCTTCAACACATGCCTCACACTTATGTTGGCTATCAATGCAAATTTAGGTATAAGGTCCATGTTAATTAATGTATACAACGTATCATAATTAACATGTCCTAACCTCCCATGCCATACATTTTGTGACTCAATAATAAAGCGGAAGTTGTAGCTTTATTATTAGCACTGTGTCGATGAATTTAAAAAGGCTCTCTGTGAGGTATCATCTCCCTACATAGACATCATTTTTGGTCAATACAAACTTGTCAGAAACAAATACAAGCTCAAAGCCATTCTTAGTTTCTTACTAAAGAGAGATCCCCGAGACCAAGTTCTTCCGAATATCAGGAACAAGCAAACATACTTCAATGTAAGCTCATTTCCGGATGTCATCTTCAGAACCACTGTGCATTGTCCAACCACTCTAGAGGTAGACGAGTTTCCCATAATCAGATGATCGACACCATCGACCTTCTGATACGAGGAAACCATCTTACTATCAGCACATATATGACGAGTAGCCCCAGTGTCTACCCATCATTCTCTCGGATTCCCAACCAAGTTGGCTTCAGTTATCACTGTTGAGAGTTCATCTCTGAGATCTCATCAGTTAAATGCTCATCTTCAGCGACATGAGCCTCATTTTTCTTGTTATTACCCTTGTCCTGAGACTTATTATTTCTGCAGTCCTTTGCCATATGCCCGCTTTTCCCACAGTTGTAGCACTTCCCCTTGAACTTCTTGTTAGCTTAGGAAGAATCAGCTACACCGTTCTTTCTCTTTTTGCTACCCTTTACATCTTTGACGATGTTGGCCTTAAACTCCATAGTCTTGTAGCTGGCCTTCTCGGACTTCTTGTTGTCCTATTCGATTCTTAATCGAACTCCAATGTCTTCAAGGCTCATCTGCTTCTTTTTGTGTTTCAGATAGCTCCTGAAGTCCTTCTATGATGGAGGTAACTTTTCAATTATAGTGGCAACTTGAAACGTCTCACAGAGTTTCATTCTTTCATCCAGTATTTCATGAATTATCAATTACAATTCACCCAACTGAGACATTACAGTTCTTGAATCTACCATATTGTAGTCCAAGAACCTACCATTCTTCTCGAGAGATTTCCAGAGAATCTTCGCATAAGTCATACCTTGGTATACATTGTACAAGATATTGTCAAGACCACCCAAAAGATAGTTCTTGCATAAGAAGTCACCAGACGACCATGTCTCTTCTCGCAGTTCCTTGGCTGCCTCTGATTCACCCTCCACAGGACCCAGAGGATCTTTGAGGTACTTAGCCAACTGCAGAGTTGTCAGGTATAACAACATTTTGCTCTGCCACTGGTTGAAGTTTTCCCCACCAAACTTCTCCGATTTTTTCTCCATGAAAGACCGGTACTGTGATGTTTCCGCTAGCCAAATATAACTGAAAACAAACAGGGGTCAATAAGTCTACAAAAGACAAATTGCACAACGATCAACAAATGATCTTGTTTCAAGTGATATATCAAGTATCCACTTGTTGTTCTATTGGACAGTAGTACCAATAAACACAAGTCCTTGAATTTCCAACCAAGATTTCTTATGAAAAGTAAATAAATGAATATTCCCAGAGGACGAGGGGGGTCTGAAGTAACCACTTAAGTCCTTGACCACTTAGGCTCTTATCGCCTTTTTGACAGAATATCTTTTAACCATTTTCTCAGTAGAACCTCTTAGCAATTCGAATACAGTATTTCACTTTTAAATGTCACAATACAGTATACAATATGTGTAGATATCTATGTATGTGTCAAACAAGATTGGATGGAATTACTTGTGTAAAATTACACTTTAAATTCTCAACCAAGTATGCAACACACAATTAGTTTTCAACTTTGTCACTATGTGTATGCTTGTGATAATTGAACAACCTAATAATAACTTAAATCTATACTACCAAGATTATTGTGATTCAGTATATGATTAACTAAGTTAATATTATTAATACTTGAATTAATCTAACTCTTTGCAGTTTATAACAATTCAAGGACTAATTCGTTAGTGTCACGTTCGTATCTACGTTCGAACGAGACTGACCAGTGTGTGTACGTTCGTGTTGCATTCGAGAATGCGTTCGAACGAAATGTTCCAGAGAGCTCACGTTTGTGTAGCGTTTGATAACGCGTTCGAACGAAATGTTTCCAGAGAGTTCACGTTCGTATAGCGTTCGAAAACGCGTTCGAACGGAATAATTTCAGAGAGTTTGCGTTCGAGTTGCGTTTAGGACGCGTTTGAACGAACTAAGTTAGAAGGTCTGCGTTCGATTTGCGTTAGAATACACGTTCGAACATTCTTAGTTAGAAGGCTTGCGTTCGAGTTGCGTTTGAAGACGCGTTCGAACGTTCTTACGAATTTTCAGATTTTTGTCTTCGCGTTCGAACGCCCTACGTATTTTTCATGCACATACTGTATTTTTTCAGAAAATTTTCTGATCTAAGCATGCGAATTACTATCTAACAACACTATGTTGATAAGCTCTTAAGATTGTTGGATATTTAGTGTCATTAAACATCAATTCAACATGCAACAAATAAATCAAAACCAGAAAAATGAAAGTAGATCTAGTTTAACATGCATAAACCCTAAAACTTTGATAACAAGAAAACCTGGTAAAATTGACGAAATGCAGTCCGAGTCGAGATAAATCTCTGTCCTTAAGAACTTATCAGCCCCATCTCGGTGCTCTACGGATTTGTGGCTAATGTTCTCCCAGGATAACCCGGATTCCTCTTGTTCAAGGGGCACACCTTAACAAGATCTTGAACTGATGAAATGGAGGAACTCTCTCTTGACTCAAACAACAATATGAGACTCAACTAATGGATGAAATTCAGATTTCTTTCTGTGTGTATAAAGGTGTATGAGTTTTATTGCGAAAATCTGGTAACGCAGCGGAACAGTGGGAAAATCAAATTTTCCGATTTCAAAACTTTTTCTCGGATAAATGAAATAAACTTATTTATTTTATTATCCAATAATCAAATTATGAAATAAAACACTATAAATCAAATTTATGTGAATTTACCGAATTACCCCTAAACCAATCATTTTGTTTATTTTAATTTGAAATTGTACGAAACGATTTTGGACGATTCTAAATCATTACATATATGAATTTAACATGTCATACATATTGAAATTCAAATTGCAACATAAATTTCCCAAAATTTAGCCCAAGGCCGAGAGCCATATAGTAGTGGGTTAATGTGCATTTTGCACTTCCAATGTTCAAAATAGATTAAGACAAAATCAATCAACACAATATTTTACATGCATCATATACACATCCAAATACATCATATAAATGAAAATCCTCAAATTTGGAAGTGGTCTTAAACCCTAATTTTTCAATTTCTTGAAATTGGACAAATTAGACCAAATTGGTTAAATCCAATACTTCAATCATGTTTCTTCCATTCAAATCAAGTCTCAACACAATGAAATAACTATAGATCAAATTTAGGTCATTTAAGAGTGGGTCAACAACTCTAGATTAGCAACAAGTTTCTTAAACTTTCAAAAGAATGCTAGTTAACACCTTATAAGCATTCTATCAACTTAATACATGCTCAACCCCATTATCAAAATTCCATCCACCAAAAACACAAAGAATAAAGAATAGAAAAACATAAGAAACTCATATCATGAAGCCTAGAACTCAAGGAACATTTTACTCTCTAATATCAAGTTTGAAAAACTTACTAAATTCCAAGCTTTCCTTTGTTTTCTCTTCTTTTCTCCCAAACTTCTTTTGTTTTCTTTTAATGGAGTTATTTGATAAGTGTTGATGGTGATTTTAACCCTAATGAAAAATAAAACAATATATACCCTATCAATTTGGCCTTGGCCGAATTTGGTATATACCAAATATCAAGATATTTAATTTTTGTTTTTTTTTTAAAGTTCAACTTGCCAACTTGTTAATAATGATCATTACACTTTAATGACATTTTCAACTTAGTCAACAATTGCAACTTGGTCATTAAAACAAATATCATAACTTTAAGATATTTATATTTTAATTAATTTAATCATTTAACAATTAAATTATTAATTAAATACAAATATATTAAATATATGTATTATATTTACAATAAATATCAAATACATATATATATTTATAATATTAGTCAAATATCTCAATTTGACAATTAATTAATGTGTATTTGAATTAATCTAATATTAAATGCAAATACACAAAAATTAAGGAAATGACTATCGAGTCCCTACACATGTATTTTCGTTTAACCTTTAAACGACTTTATAAATAATCAATATTATTTATAAATGTCGCTCTAGTGCTCTACGAGTATATTTCATTAGTGAGACTCTCTAGATTCATGCATATACGTCACGAATCCAATTTTGTGTTCACAATTTATCCACCCATAAATTATGACGATCACGGATAAACTCACTGAATCATACAGGTCGAGGTCATGGAAAATGTATAATTCATCTGTCACAGGTATCCGGATAAATCCCAGAGTTATAGATGTAAATGTCAAATCTCTATAGGGATTATCCAGTCGACTATTCTATTAGCAATCTCAAAAAGAACATTTAGAACTAACTTCTAAATTGTACCACGGGCCCATGGTTTTTATCTGATTGCTAATCATATGGACTACCTATGCTCTGAAACACAAAACTGACGGATCTTATCTCGATACACACAGGACACCCTGAGGGTCTATCTACACCCAACGAACAGACGGAGATCTGATCTTATTAGATTGGTGACGTGACTGCCATCTAAGTGTAGAAGATGTCTCATGTGCCCACAGTGGCATCTCAATTCTAAGAATCACAAGTGCTACTCAACCCGATAAGATTCTTATTGACGTTGGTGTATCATCCATTAAGAATCTTCGGTGAGTCGTTCAGTGTTTATCCGCGATAAACACCTACACATCTATACTAGTCTCCAAGACTTATGGTTCATTGAGAAACCATTGGAATCATATATTCCAGTATACGACATGTACCGGTCTCAACGGGTTTACTATACTGACCAAATAGTGTAAACTTTGACCATGAACAGTCTGAGAATGACAACGTCATGATACAACTCAATGTCAGTTGTGACGCTTTTGCAACAGTACCATGACTAGTCATTCTAAGGTCATTACGTCTTTATTATATAAAAAGATACATTATATTATAGAAACTGCATATATTATTCATAATAATAACGTTTTACAGTAGTATTCATAAAGAAATACAACCTGGAATTGGCGCTCTGAGCACCAACCCCAACAAAAGGAACAAGAAAGCTTCATTTTTTTATAAGTAAGGAATGGTGCCTCAAGGGCATCTTTTGGGGTGGGGTGCAACCCTCCAAAGGGTTGTACCCTCCTATGCACCCCTTGGAGCACATGACCATTTACACATAAATGAATGATATGTTCTCATGGGGTACCATCCAATGGACATGTCTCTCCTCCATCCAAACATCATATTTAAAGATTTGAAGAATTTACAACAATTATATGTCCCTAGTTCGGAAGAGTAGTTTCCCGGTTGCCTTTTTAAACTTGTAACACATGTTCGTATTTTGGGAGCAGTTTTATGTTATATTTATTTATTTATTTATTTACATTTCACGTTTTATGGATTATGGAAATATAAATAGCTGCCACGACAAAAAGTAGTTATGTAAAATTGTAGGGAGACAGACAAAACTACAAGGAATGAAAATTTAAACCAAAAATGTTCACACAGTTTTAATTAAAAACTGCAGAGGAATGTCGATGATCCTACTTCTGTACTTCTGTTTTCTGTTTTCGTCTTTCTAGGCAATGGCGCCGATAATTGTGAAGCTTGGAGTGGTCCAGTTTTGAAAAGACATGAGGCCTAAATTCCAAGAGATCCTATTAGATTCTAACAATATAGGGAGTTGAAATAGGACTCTTTTAGAAATCTGGTGGGATGCATTAATCAAATATTACGTATCAGGGGCTGGGCTTCTAAACTGTGCCTATAACTAATGTCAAAATCTAAAGGATTGGTAGGTTAGGGACATTAAATAATTTTCGATATCAGTTAATTGGATAAGTCGGATATGAATATTGATATTCTTTTTTAAATAGAAGTAAAATCTCCATATGAACGAGACCCGGTATATTAAAGACGAGTAATTAGACAATTTTTATACATATTGATTGAAGATGATGGATATAAATATTGATATTCACGTATTATATACACTGGTGCCCCTAATCACTCATTTGTCAAAGTATGTTGGTTTAGTGCGATCCACAATAAATTTTAAAAGAGTAATGCTAGAGACAAATTATTATATTCAAATTGATGCGTTATTAATGTATTGGTGGAATGAAAGTACATTAATGTAATTATTTTTATGAAGATAAATTCAATTTAATTACTGAAATTAAATATAATTAAAAAAATAAACATCCGACCAATACTTAAATCAGATGACACATCAGTTTTATCATTATGAAAGATACAACACCCTCCTTGAATTATTTAGAATCTCTTTCCAAACATATTCTAACAACTTTCAATAGTTACATCTTTAAATGATAGTCTAATTGATTGGTCTATTTTAGTAAAAGCTAAAGCAAACGAACCTAATTTGATTATGTACATAGCTCAAGAATCATTCTCTGCTAATTTATGGGTCGGACACTTTCGCCATGCACATGCAAATCTTATTATCTGGTTTTTATCACGTAGAAGGATAATATGTGCATGAGTTTGGTTTTGATATCATATACCCATGAGCCTAATCCATACTTAGCTTAAAGTTAACTGAAGAGTTTATGATTACCTTAAATTTATATATATATATATATATATATATATATATATATATATATATTATATATATATATATATATAATATATATATATATATATATATATATATGTAAACATGCCCTTATTATTCCTTAAAATAATAAGATAAACGTGAAAGTGAAATTCCATATACTTATCAAATATGTCCCATTAGTAATAGATTATAATTCTAAGCCATTTGTTAGCTATGGTATCCAATAAATCCCGCATGAGTTTGTAAATCCTTCAACGGTCCCTAAAATGATTTGCATAAGTAAAACATTTTTAATGAAAATCGCTTTTGAAAAAGAAAGTGTTTTCAGATATTTGGTTATCGTCTGAAAATATTGTTCGAAAAACGTTTTTATTTGACGCATCCGATATTTTTTCACAAAATATTTTTATGTTGATTAAAAGTAGAGATGATAAAAAAAAATTCGGGTCTAGCTTGGATACGAGTAGATCTTGATCCATATATTTTTAGAACCAAGCCCGAGCCGGATTCGTATACACTCGGAAGATCCGAGTCAATAAAAAATAATAATTCAAACTTGGATAGCAAAATTACATACCAATGTATTTTGGGACTTGGATCCACATGGACCTGGAAGACCAAGGTATGAAATACTCAGGTCCGCAAAAACAATTCAGACCAGGTAAGAAATCCGGACTCAGATCCACGAGAGTCTGGAATACCAGGACTCTTGTCCATGGTTTTATTAATTACCCCTGAGAATGAACCTTTCTATGGATGAATATAAATCCTGGGAAATACTCGAAAGCATCCCGTTGATAAGAGCTCTTGTTTCATACAAATATAATTAAAAAAAGTTTTTTTTTTTTTAAAAAAAAAAAAAACTAAATTTCCAGTTCGAGAATATTTGGATAAGCACGGGTCCAAATTTGTGAGATCTGAATCCATAATTTTATTAATTTCATGCAAATATAATTGAAAATGATTTTAAAAAATCAGGAATTCTAGACCCGGATCAAGTATATTCAGATCCAAATATAATTGAAAGATAAAAAATAGGATTTCTGGATCCAGTCCGGATATACCTGAAACTAGATCCACGTAGGTAAAGTTAAAAAAAATGGATTTTTGGATCCTGTTGGATCCACACTAGTTTGGAATTCTAGGATCCGGGTTTATAATTTTATAAAAATATAATTGAAAAAGATAAAAAAAAAAAAATTCAGATTTCTGGATTTGGTCCGGGTATACCCAGATCTGGATCCTCGCCGATATGAAATTATGGGACCTGAGTCCATATTTGAATTAATTTTATTTATACAAATATAATTGAAAAATATTTAAAAAAATCAAATTTCTAGATCTAGTTCGAATATAATCGAATCTGGATCGACGCATGTCCAAAATTTCAGAACTTGAATCTATAATTTTATTAATTTGATACGAATATAATTGAAAAAGATTTTTATACACCAAGGTCCAAAATTTCAGGACTCCGATATACAATTTTATTAATTTTATACAAATATAATTAAAAAAGATTTAAAAATTTTGGATTTTCATATCTATTTTGGGTATACACGGATTCGAACTGAGTATACCCACATTCGGGTACAAATATTTTTTTCCCGGATGTGGATACGGACCCAGATCCACAAAAAAATTGATCTGGATATATGCAGATCCGAATCCAAGTTCAGATTTTGCCATTATGAAAATTTTGGATAAGAGGAAAAAAATTCCGTAAAATGACTTACAATTACTTTATGTTTTCATTAACCAGAAAATAATTTACACTGATTATATTTTTCTTAAATGTCTCAAATATCATAAAATAAGGAAAATATTTTCCAAAAATTATTTTATTTCGAAACAACCCTAAATATAAGGATCTTATAAATATTACTACATGTACTCTTAGACTGGAGGAAAATATTTAGCTAGCTTGCAATATCTGCATGGCAAAATTCTATATGCAGTCGCATGGCCAATTTCGCAATAATTTATCTACTTTTTGGGCCTAAAAATATGGGCTTTTCTTGTATCTAATATAAAATATTAAAATCTTTAACTTGAATTGATTGGCAAAAATTAAGACGATTCCCTTTTGAGTATTATTATTATTTTTAATAATTATTCTAATCCCCCCTCAAGCTAGTGGAAAAATATTATGGACTTCCAACTTGACTTGAGATATTGTTCTCAATCTTTAATTTTTTTCAATGATCTTCTTTTAAAGTGTCATACAATAAATAAGAAAGACATTCATTTGAATCTTATCGATAAAATCTTTTAATTATTTTCATACATAAAAAACCATATACTAATTCAATTTTTTTTTTAAAATATAAATGATCTCAATACCGGCTAGAAAAACATCAAATTAAAATGAAACATTGATTCCTAATTAAGTTGGCGCTCAAGACCTCATCTATTCATATATAAATTCCTTTTATCAATAAATTTTTTCAATTAGAATGTCCATTCGTGAAAGATTTTCTTTCTAAATAGAATCTGTTCCTTTGATATTGCCCAAGGAATTATTTGTTGGAAAAAAATGCTTATGAGTAAGCATTTTGAGGCTCAATTTTAAGCACGGTCAACTTCGTGTTAGTGGTTGTTATTGAATGATTCGGATACTCCTCCGTGAGTACTTCGAAATGATATATTCATATGCTTAAAATGATGTTTGGGTGAATGAGAAATTGTTACTCAAAGTTCACCAATTGGTGTTAGAAAATAAAGAGAAGTTAGCTTATGGGAAAGCTATAGAGAGGAAATTATGCTTATATATAATTGTTCATTAGTAGATGGGTAAGAGTTATAAGGATAGAGGCTCTCTCTACGTGTGTGTGGGGGGGGGGTGCAAATCAAATCCGAATCAAGCTTGGCTCGTGTGCACCCGCGTGTCCTGCGTACACGAATCCAGTTGTTCGTTCAAGTCGGATTTGGTGGTGCCCAATTTCGTCTATTTTTCCGTTGCATCATGGGAAACAGACGTCTCGCGTTCTACTGCATCGATCGGTAGGGGACGAATTTGTTTTAAGGAGATTGTTGCCACATCAACAAGCCTCGGAATTCTTCCTGTTGCTGATCCGTGCCTTATTCTCAACTCACTGCCTGCAATTGTCTTCTATTTTATTTGTATTGTTGATTACTGTATCACTGTTGTTAATTGTACTTTTGTGTTCAGTTTACTGTCTGTTCAAAGTCCGTTGTAAGAACACATTAAATAAATAAGTTGTAATATTATTCAGTCTCAAGGATTATATCTTCGTTCCATTAATGTTTTCAATAAATTCTTTCATTTAGAAAGTCATTCCATCGACCTTGTAAAATAAATTTTTGAATTCGAGATTCTAAATCCATTTCCTTTTCTTTTTATATCATTTCCTTTGTGATGGCAGAAGTGGCGCTTGATAGTGTGGTTAAATCTTAAACGACAACTTTTTTTTTTTTTAAATGAAGAAACTGAAGAACTATAGAGGAAAAATAAAATAAAATAAAATAAAAAAAGAAAAAGAAAAACCCACTCTTTTATATATCACCATGCTCTAGAAGTGCATTATCGACATGATATTATACAGAACAGATTTGAAGATTCTCGAGCTACTCTGATACTATATAAGTTTATAAACCAAATCAATACTTAAAACTGATTTAAGAATCTATATTATTAACATAGTAACTATTTTATTCCCAATCACCTCCTGTCACATGCAATCATATCTTTTTAAATGATCTTATCATATAGTAAAATAGTGTGAGGTCATTCGTGTATGAGTTTAGTTATGATATCAATTAGAAGTTAAATTATATAATTTGATTCTTATATACGATTTAATACGTCTGAAAAGACCTAATTTATACAAGAATATGAATAATTTAAAAAGAAAACTATTCAAATACAATAATTTGAAATTTTTTCATTCATATTTTTCATTTCATAATAGACATGATTCTTTTCATCTCCCTAGGCCAAAAAAGATTTTTACTGATACTAAATTACTGTCAGTAAAAACTTTTACTGGCACTTGTTAATATTGTCAGTAATTCCAAGATCATATATTACTGACACTAGTTATTAGTGTCAATAATATTCTAATACAATGGTATCAGTAATATTTTGACACGATAATAACACTAATATACCGATACTAAAATATTACTATAATATTGATACTAAAACTTCACTATAATATTGATACAAATTTAAATATCAAAATTTTATGTTATCATTTAGTGTCAGTAAATTATATTATCATGTTAATAAAAAAAATTTAAACAAAAAATTTAATATATGCCTATTTTTTCCCCTATTTTATAATACATAATCTGAAAAAACCAAAAACCACATAGTACTTAAATCAAAATTCATATAAACATTTCATAAAATCAATATTCTTACAAAAATCGAGTAAAATAATACTCCGATTCCAAAATAAACACAATATTCTTATAAAAGTGATCATTAACCAACAATTCCAACAAAATGAGTATTAAGTATTCCATTAATATAAAAGCAACTTTCACCACTGAATCAAAGTCTGACTTGCAATATACCATTCTCCTTTCTAACAACTTCATTTCTGGAAAAAAAAATCAACTGTAAATACATTAACCAACAATTCCAAATAACCAGAAATTGTAATCTCACAAAGATGAGACTCTAGATGCAGACATTGCAGGCCTAGCTTCAACTGCCCTAAAATCTGAAAAACAGAAAATATGAGCTTTAGAACAAAAGAAGATCACCATGCGTTATCAAATTCGTATTTCCATCAACTCTAATCAGCAGATAGCACAAACTAAAAATCCCACCGAAGCAGATGAGCCACCACTCGCAACCCTTCTCCGTATCACACCCAATATCATAGCTCAGTATCTGCCATCACAGTTCAAACAATACAATTATTATATGATCGCAAAATTACATAAAAAATAATATATATTTTCAATACATGTATTTATGATAAGACTTTTATACGATCTCAAATAAACATAACAGAAACAGAATAAAATTATACCTAATTCATTTTTCCTTTGTTTTATTTTCATTCTCAACAACCTTGTTTAGGGTTTTACGACCTGTTAAAACAATTATTGGAATTTCACTATCTCAAACCTCTCATCCCACACTCCAAACCATAAAGTTTAGCAATATTGGAACTATAAGAACTCAAAGGTACACTGTATATGTATGAAAAATATGATTTCATAATTTAAATGGCCAAGAGTATCTGATTAATGTGATATTTGAAACACAAACAACGCATTTGGTTCAATGATAAGAACCAACAGATCTTACCAGTTAGTTATTAGTAACTAGTAATGCCATTTATTTTGAAACTTTGTATATTATAGAATGTTCAATAAAAAGTTTCACAAGATTTTTTTAATTTCACTAAATATTAGGAGATTTCGTTAATTTTCCCGATGTTCAACCAGTCTAAGCCGGAGGCCATCTGGGCACACCCCAGCGCTTGGGACCCCTTGCTGCTTTCATTGTTATTCCTCTTTCTTGTACTACTGTTGCTGCAATTCAACAACCATACCATCAATATGACCATCAAATCTTTTAAAATCTTTCAAGTTAATCAATTTAAAAATAAATTATAAAATCTTGGAAGTTTAATGATATATATATATTAGTATTTGAATAATAAATCACAACATCTGACCTGTATAGTAAATTCCAACGTCGGCTCTTCCACATCTTCATTTATTTCTTCCACATCAGAAAAAAATAAAAAAAATAAAAAGAAATATTTAGTTTGAAATTATAATTCTTGGAACCTCTGCTTCCTATGATAGAATATAGATTCAATCATATGGAGAAATCTCCTCTTCAGATCTTGAGCAAGTTTCATGAAAAACATATTCTTTCTGGGTTTTTGGAAAAAAATGATGAAGTAGTGAAACTTTGTATTGGAAATCTAAGAGCTACATATCTGAATGCCATAAAATGCAAAATAAATACCATTTTGCAAATATCTGAATCCTACCTGGCTTTATTTAGTACTACTAGAACCTGTTTCTGGAGAGCCAACACTTCTCCTGCTGCCTTTTTCCCAGCTTCTGCATCTGAATAAGTAATTAAATGTAGATACACCCACAAAAAGAACAAAAGGTGTTAGATGAATTGATTTAAAAAGCAGAAAACAAACTTTTGTGACCACAACATTTAAGTTTTTATTTCCAGCTCTCTCTCCCACTCTTGTAACTCTTACTTTAAGAACCTAATTTCTTAGAAAGAAGAAACATATTTACCAGGTTGATGGTAAGCATTAATGTCGACAAGTGAGGCATATATCCCAACTGCTCTCCCATAAAAAGCTACAAGAGCCCCCACGGATCTAGGAGTCACTTCTTGCACAGTGACTGTAATGGACTCCCTATCATTAGTATACAGAGCCGACCTTGCTCCCTGTAAAATTTGAACCAATTTTATCATGACAAGGAAAATATAATGCCATTAAACACTACTTTCAAAAGATGTGGGCATCCTTATATATATATTCATTATAATGAAACTTAATTTAAACAGACAATTGAAGTAATTAAGCTTAAAAATAGAACCTGCCAGCATCCTCAGGGCTAAACTCAACATCATTACGGCCCAAGCTCTGAGCAAAACTAACCATAGACCTAGCAATTTCAATAACTTGCTGTTTAGTCTTCCTCAACTTAAACTCTCTATGAATCCCACTCGTGGCAATAAACATATGAATCCTCGGCCTCTTGGCATACTTCTTCCATCTCAACTCAACCCTCAATTCACAACACTAACCTACATATACACAAATACCCAATTCAAAAAAACAACATTTTTTTTTAAAATAAGCACTCAAAATAAGAAGGTAAATAGGCAATCTCTAAGGTGTTCCAATTAGGAAAATTTCCCACCTTTGCGTTTGCGTTGATCTGCCAACTCATGGTATCTCAGCGCTGTCAGCGTGCAATCGGACAACTCAGCATCATTTGTCATGGATCCCCCTGCATCACTTCTAAAGTACAGAAATAGAAATTCTTAATCTGAAGCTAGGGACACAAACTACAGAATACAAATTGAAGTGTCATTCAACTATTAGTTGGATGAAAATACAAAATTTCAACGAAATAGACCATGCAGGCCCATGTAACAATAACCTAACCAACACTTGAAAGCGTCCCTGTGTACAGAAACAATTCAAAAAGAAAGGAATTAAATGAAAAGAAGCTTCATACTCCAAATATTACAACTAAATAAACTATTGACATCTCTCATAAATACATAAAATCAATGCCAAGCTACAACATACCAAGCAATCATCCTACTATTACTATCTATTCAGCTAAGTCAAAGACAACTAACCAAATGATCACATTTTAGGAATCTATAAACAGCTAATACTCGAGCGAATACTCAATAAAACAAAAATTAATCAACATTCAAGTAAAACAAAAAAGAAACAGCGAAACACAATAAATTCAATCACGTGATTCTATGAATGATCGAGCGAGGTTACCTTATTGTAAGGTATAATTAGCGAGCGATAATGTGAAACAGAGGGAGTAAAAGTGAGAGAACGAGAACGAGAACGAGAACGAGATAGGGTTAGATAAGACCGAAACGACGACGTTGAAGAAACGAAGGATGTTGAATGAGTGGTGACTGGTGAGAGTGAGAAAGGAAGAGAGGATTCTCTGTGAAGCCGACATTCATTTTTAACAAGGCTCCCTGTTAATAGAGCTTTCGGAAGTAGATTAAAAATAAAGCTTTTGATAAAAAGCTTCTTAGTATTTGGTTGTCAATTTAAAAATTTCTTTTTGAATTATTAGATTATTTTGTTATATATATATAATCAAATTACAAAAATAGATATATATAATAAGTTATTTTATAATCATTCAACTAGAAAAATATAGGGTTTTATATATAAGACTAACGGTAATTTTTACTTTCTTTTTCAAATGATAATTTTTTTTGTAGAGAAATTGACGTATCTAGAGAAATAGTTTTGCCGACGGTAAATTTTTTAATTTTTTTTATCAACACTTTAATCTTTTTGTTCTATATGATTTTATATATAAGAAGAGTATTGTGGAATTAATGAAATATTATGAGCTATATTTGTCATTATATTTATTTTTAAAAAGCTCATTAGTCTCTACTCTCAAAAGTCCAAATTAATAGAGACAAAATAGCTTTTACAATCCCTAAAAGCGCTACTCAAAATATAACCAAACACTCTTAAATTTTTTGAAAAGTGCTTTTGCAAATAAAAAAACTTTTTTGACTCTACTAAAAGTCATACCAAGCAGACACTAAGAATGGCTCCATTCGATGAAGAGAGAGAGAAAGAACATTCGATGGAGGAAGGATTTTGGTGTAAGAGGCGAAGTTAAGGATTTTGGTGTAAGAGGCGAAGTTAAGCATTTGGGAAGTAAGTAATGGAAATTACATTTGTAGGAATATAAGCCGATACGTCTCCAGCTTGTGTTTCAATGACGGGTAAGGCGGTCAAGCTACCTGCACCTGTCTGGTCGATCGTTTAGCGGCTCTTTCTAATAGACGGGAATGTAAATAGAAAACATCGCCTGGGAAAGCCTCACGGCCTGGGGGTCGGCGTAACATAATGACATTTGTCGATATGCCACGGCCTGTTTACTGGACTCAGGTATTTTCGTATTTTTGAGTTTTTAATAAGGATATTTTCATAATTACTTAAGTAAAGTGTAGCTTAATGATATTTGGTTCAAACTTAAACATTTGGCTTAAATAGGTTGGTAGTTCAAATTTAGATTAGTGCGATTCATGAATATAATTTTAATTATTACTTTTATTATAATATTAGTGATTTCTGACATAGTGTCAGTAATTTATGATATTCTTATAAAAAAAATATTACATTTATTTGTTTTATTAACACTTTTTAAAAAATATCACTAATAAAATATCAGTAAATTTTATTTTTGGCATACTATCTTTGCATTTAGTAATAGTTATGATATACTATTATACTTGCAATATATGAATGTGCCATATATGATTTATTAAAAAAAGTTGTCTCGAACGTGCATGACTTGGTGGTGTATAGTTCATAATCTGACTTGAAGTCATTGGTTCGAATCCAGAAAATATATTTCTTGTAAAAGTCCGGGACAATTGGAAGTTTTATTAGCTCAATTTAAGCCCGGAAAAAATGATTTGACGTTTGAATTTCCAACGATTCTAAAAAAAAAATTGGAGATCGTCATCATATTTTGATCTTGATCATGAACTAATTTGTTTTATATTTGTAAGTTTTTGTTTCTTCTTTTTTCCAATAAATTTTCTAACAAATCCTACAATCTCATTACTCATTTTCCCCCCTTTTGTATTACACTAATCTTCATATAAAATGGTCCCCGAAAAAATAATTATTCTACCCACACAATTATGTTGCATAATTACCGCACTGTTCATATTTGACTATTATATAAACCAAATTAACTATTTTTAACCCCAATAGTTTAGCAAGCTTGAAAAGTTATTAATTTGTTCAAATACAACAAATTGGTGTAATGGTTTATGATTAACCCTATGAAAATTAAAATTGATATGCTGATTAACTTTTGCAACAATTTTTGAAATTTGGTGATAGACAATTATGCTCTACGTGACATCACCAACCTTAAAGAACAAATAAAAAAAATCCCCAGTGTCAGTGACGTTTAGGGATGCAATGGTCGGATATACAATTAATTTTGTAAAAATCAAAACTGAAATTGAATTCATATATTCGGAAAAAATTTATAATTGATACTTATATCTGAAATTGACCGGACATTTGGATATTCGATATCAATCAAAATAATAGAAAATATTAAAAAAGAATTAAAAATTTATTACCTAATTTTTTTTTACTATTGATATTATATATTTAGTTATCTATTTATTATCTTTGGTCGGATATATTATAGGGTATTCGTATCCGAAATACCGAAAACATAACTAATTAAAATAATTTCGATTACCTAATTTTGAAACCAAAATCAAACCACTATCAACTAAACTTCGGATGTTTTATTTTTTTTGATCGAATATATAGTATGAGGTATCCTAAATAGCCAATCATAAGATCATCCCCACTGACATCTAAATTTAAAACAGATGAGTCACTTTATAATGCACATATTTTAATATTAGAAAGTGTGTTTTTTATTGTATTATTATTATTATTATTATTATTATTATTATTATTTTGTTAAGAGTAAGATTTGCCTATACTTTCTGAAGCAAACTTTGGCCTCCTAGTAGGGTAATGTGTCAAAAAAAAAATATAATTTCTGAAGCAAGCTTTAGGTTCCTTTGAGTAGGGTAATGTGTCAAAAAAATAATATTGGCAATTATCATATTATTTTCTTAATTTTTTATATTATATATAAGAAGCTACATGTTATATATTTTCGAGGTCACATCTAGCTCTTTCGACATAAAATAGATAGTGCTGCTATATCATAAACAAGATTAATGACTGATATAAGATACCTTATTTTCATATCAAAATCAAGAATAAGTATTCAACGACCTCAAAAGAAGAATCTTGATGTTAATTTAAGGACTAATTATATCTTAATTAAATAATGAAAGAAATTTTTGGAGTTTTTCCTTGCTTTAATTAATTAATTAACTAAGCAAATATCTATAGTAACTTAAAAGGTCTGGTTATTTTCTCTGAGTAAATCATATAACAATGTTGGATTAATATTAGAGTGATGGCGAAATCATGATTTTAATTTCTTTTTAGTCACTTAGATACTACGTTCCCTATCTTAATCTAGTTCTATTTGGGACCGTCCCTATAAGGGCACGAACTCGTAAGAGTTTTTACCATAAAAATGAATACAATATAAATATTATAAGTGTTAAAGTCTATGTCCTAAAATCAGTTATGGATGTACTGGTTTAAGGCATAATATTTGTAATATAATTTATTATTTATTAATAAAAGACATTTGTTAACTACACATTATTACATTCATATTTTATGTGTATGTCCTAAGACATTATGACATATGAATTGTTAGACAATTATGACTCATAGCGTCACTATTTATAAAAAACATTGTGGTTTTTGTACAGATTAACTATGTAGCAATGGAAATTGCATTTTATCATTTTGTAATTTGATTACTTAAATATATAAATGATAAAAGTCCTTATGATTAGTTCCAGATTATAAGATATGAGATAGTATCAATCCATAACGGTTTAATCATTAAATATCCCTAGTCGTAATATTATCGAGATTGAACATCGATAATGCGGAATAGACTAGTATTGCACTTGCGCGTGTTATGGAAGCGTAACAACATAATTCTCATATATTTAAGTATTGAATATTTATGCAAGTGTGATAGGAGGTTGTGTTTACCGATGGTACGGAAACAGCTTCGCTCTGGATAGACCCCGCGTAATCCCATTAGTAGTATGACTATGTGTCTATGGGAATCCGCATCAGGGTAGATGTGTTTGGTCTTAACCTGAGACTTGCATCGCTAGTACTTGCGACAATCAATACGCTTTAGTTTTGGTCGTCCAGGACTTTAACAGGTTCTGTGTACGCCTCTTCTTGGTTTATTGAGAATCGTAGTGTATTGGGTGTGATGTCAAGACATAAGTATCACTTTAATCATATGGAGATGATGATCATACATGGATACAGAACTGGTACTCTAAATGGTTGCAACCATCGGGATAATATGACATGGTCATGATTATCCGATTAAAGAGACTAGTTGCTTGTAATCCGATATATGCTTCGTACGGGGCAGACACTATTCCAGCCCCAGGCCTTGCATGTGATATCCGATACTAGATCGCAATACGCAATACTACGTATACTACGTCTGACAAAGATTATATATTCCATTAAGAATATTTCTGGAGAATTGGGTAGGCACGGTGCTTTGCTAGAAGCCAACCATGTCTCGTAAATCGGTAAAAACGTAGTACAAGGTACGTACGTGTTCGGATAGTCCGACGACCGGATTTACTGCCAACATATCCAGGGATCTCATGGGTCGCTTCCCGAAGATTCACTGATGACTAGAGGTGGCAATTTGGGTCAGGATTCGTTTATTCGTTCGATTCGATTCGCTTTAAAGCGAATACGGGTTTGAAAAAATGGATTCGTTTAATAAATGGGTCAATTCGATTCGATTCGTTTATTAAACGAATCGAATACGAATTAAAGCTCATGGATTCGTTTATTCGTTTAGGATTCGTTTTATTATTTTTATTTACTAGTTCTTGTTAATTTTCAATTAAGATTCGAGAAATTATAACTAATTATTATAGAAAAAGTAATATTTTCGATATTTGGTGAGATATTTTTAGTAAATATATTAATTACATATTTCATATGTATATATTTATGAAGAATTAATGTAAATTAAGTGTGGTAAATTATTTTATTAAATTATATCATTGACTAAACGAATAAACGAATATTCGTATTCGATTCGTTTAATAAACGAATCGAATACGAATCATGATATTAGGATTCGTTTAATAAACGAATCGAATACGAATCCATCACATTTTGATTCGATTCGTTTAGGATTCGATACAAATTCGATTCGTTGATTCGTTTTTCCACCCCTACCGATGACGTATGATTCGAACATAATTAATCTAGGATTAATTACAGAGAGATTTTATCTAGGATAAAATACTATTTGAAGAGAGAGAACGATTAATTTGGAATTAATCGATAAAATAATATATTCAATATATTAAACGAAATTAGATTTCGACGCGGAATTAAAATTGGATTTTAATTTGGGCAAACGAATTAATTTAGAATTAATTCGCGAGCGACGTGAATAGTAATTTTGCTAGGCATAATTATTTAATTAAATTTGATTTAATTACGTCGCAACGGAAAGTTCGTTAATTTGGAATTAGCGAACCCGAGCCCGAGAGTGTTTGCGGGCCAACTCGGATTTTTAATTCAAGTGGGGCCCACATGTCACATCACAAGTCACATCACTTGTCACTTTAATTAACTTTATGGTGATGGGTTTTGGTGGGTTAGTGAAGACTTATTTTACACTCTAAGTTAGTGAGATATTTGACATATACCAAATATTGATTTTGGTATATCTAATTTTGTTTTTTGAAATACAAAATAAGTCAACACAACTTCATAACATTCTCTTTCTCACGGTTTTGGAAGCCTTTTTCTCTCCCTCTCCATTTCTCTCATTGTCGAGAGTTACAAGGAAGATTTGGAATTTTTGTAGCAAAAATTTCACAAGCTAGCACTTACAATGAATCATCTAAGGTGATAGGGAAACCAACATTTGAGCTAGGAATCACCATTAAGCTTGGAGCTTGGATTTCTACTTCAAAGAGGAAGCTTGGAGACTTCTCAAATGAGCAAAAGTTTTTGTGTTCAACACCTCCAAAATCCGATCAAAGTAAGTTTAATTCCGCTATTCTTCTTTGAGTATTCACTTGATTTCATTGCTTAAAATGATCTTGGGACAACTTTGAAACCCAACAATGGTATCATGGAGCCTATTTGAGCATGAAATTGATTAGGGTTTATATACTAAAATTTGGGTAAATTTGATTTGAGCATGATTTAACCAAATTGTTTGTTTGAGTATGCTTGTATATGGATAACTTGGAGTTATATGTGATCAAATTGATGAAAAACTAATTGGATTATTTTTCCCCAATTTGGTTATGTTGGCCGAATGGTGCTATAAACCCTAGGTCATGGTATTTTTTATTTTTTGATCATTTGATGAGTTTAAAAACTTGGGATAAATTGATTTATGATTTACTTGGATTGAAATCGAAATCGGTTTTAAAAAATCCCTAAATGCCGTGAGCCTAATAGCATGGAAATGAGATGATTTTGTAACAATAATGTTGGACATGTATTGATTATGAATAAGCATGATTAATTGATTAGATTAGTATTTTGGAAATGTTAATTTAAATAGTTAATCATGGCTAAGCACTTTAATTAATTAAATTATGAAATTTGGAATTTTAGAATTTGATTAATTGGGCTTAATTTAGAATTGAGCTTAAAATGTTGTATTTGGGCCTATTGGGCTTGGTTGGGCCAAGTTGGTTTAAGTCAATTGGATTGGATCCAAATTGGGCCTAAACCATTCCATTAAGTTCAAATATGACAAATGGACCTTTTATGTTTAATTGGGCCTTATGGGCCGAAATTGGTTTCTTGGCAAATATGGTGATTCCTTAATTGGGCTTTGATATTTGGGTTTGACCCATATTGACCAAAGTCTATGCCTTAAGAAATTAATTGAAAGCCCATTGGACTTTAATTAAAAGACATTGGATGTTAATTGGGCTTTGAGACCCATTAAGATTAGATTTGGAATCTAAGTCGTAAAGGCGCATTCAAAAGTGTAATTATTTAATTTGGAATTAAATATAGAATTAGTATTGAATACAAATTAAATTAGATTTAAATTGTAGTTCTATATAATTCAAGAATTCGTACTTTGAGTACTTATTCTTAAACGAGTTGGACTCGCGCAAATCAAATCGCTGTTTGAACATTGGATGATCACTTTATTCAAAGATTAATTAATTGGATTAGATTGATTGAATAACATGCTTTATGTGAATACATGGATGTGTTGAATGAATAATGTATATCAGATGGATATTGTAGGCACTGCATTTTTGCACATAAGTCCCTATGATGAGTCTCATTTGGAGACACTACCTTTTAAGTCACGGAGGTCACGGAAAACGGACATCGGAAGGGGAAATTCAGAATAAACAAGGTTCACTGTTTTCGTTCGTGCTGCGTTCGTGTATGCGTTCGAACGGCAAACAGATTGCGGGCGTTCGTGCCACGTTCGAGGAGGCGTTCGAACGGTGTGGGTAATTCTGGTTTTGCTGCTAGCCTCACATCAAGCCCAATTCGCCCAAGCCTTGGCCCACACGCCCAAGCCCACTTAAAACACATATTTAACACATGGTGAAATCAAAACAAATCTAAAAATCACATACCAAATTAAAATAAACATTAAAATCAATCAAATATTTTAATTCCTTAATTAAGATATTCACCCACCAATTACACAAGATTCCTTCCTAACTAAACAAAATCACATACTAAATTAAAAAGATGTCATGCCTAATTAAAATCAATTATAACAAATTAAAGCTATTGACTTCCTAATCTAAACCAAATTTATCCCCCCTCAATCTTTGACTTTCCTTGCTCAACACAAAATCAAATCCCTTCCTTGTGAGATAAGGTGAAGCCCTAGCCCTTCTCTATATAAACAACCCCTAACCAAGACATGCACTCCCCTAGCTCATTCACACATATTCACAAAAAGAAAAAAGCCTATCCATTCACACCTAATATACTCAAGAAACAACCTAGAATTTTCCTCTCATCCTCCTCCCTTTCCACCAAAAACAACACTCCCCCTAAACACTCTCCATAACCGAAGATACACCCCCAAACAGCAGCCCCATTTCCACCGAAAACAGCAGCCCTTACACCTTCTAAAACACGCCTGAACAGTAGCCCAAATCACCCCCAAAACAGCAGCCAAATCCTCTTAAAACAGTCCCTAAAATCCTCAAAACAGTAACATAAAAACTGCATTTATAATCCTTAAAATAATCACACAAAACAGCAGCCAAATCCTCTTAAAACAGTCTGTGGAAACGCCAAAACAGTAACCTGAACAGTGAGTGGAAAATACAGAGGAAACAGCAGCAAAACGGAGGCCAAACAGCAGCAAAATAGGGAGAACGACGACTCAAAACAGTAAGACAACGAACAAGAGCAGTGAACCAGTGAACCGGAAGAGTTGCGGAGCATCCACCCTTCTGACGATCGTGTACCGTACATCCGAGAGGTGATTTAAAAGGTTAGACCTGATGGAACTTTTCTCATTAGTTTATATTCGTCTTTTGATTGTTTATTGAATTCTATTCGCATGAGAGTCGTTTGTGGATGCATGTTGTGGCTCGAATGAAATAAAAAATGTGTCGCCTCTTGTGGTATATAGGATGGAAACCCGGACATAAATTTCATAGCCGATTCCGAATGGACGGTAGTATGATCTGTACTCGGGATACAACTCCACGTACCACTTGAGTAAACAGCACACTATTTTGTTTTATGTTGCTTCGGTTTATTTATTCTTCGTTATTTGAATTCTGCATGTTACTTTTGTATGTATGATACAATCGAGCGCATGGGCTTAGTAAGTCGGATTAAAGGTCCCATATTTGGAGGGGTTAAAATCCTTTACCACAATGCTTTACCGCGCCGGTTGATGTGTGTTCGGTTGGATATAAGATATGTTCAATCGGATATACTAAGTTTGATATGATTGTCTTTATTCTTGTATGCATGATGTGATCAAACGCATTGGCTTAGTAAGTGCGATGAATGGTCCTCTAATTGAAGAGGTTAAAATCCTTTACCATGATGCTTTGCCGCGCCGATTAACGTATATTCGGTTGAATGTAAGATATGTTCAATCGGGTACATGAAGTCTAAGGTTATTGTCTTTATTTTTATATGCATTGAGATAAGCGCATGGCTTAGTAAGTGCGATGAAAGGTCCTCTAATTGGAGAGGTTAAAATCCTTCGCCACGATGCTTTGCCGCGCTTCGTATTTCGCTATTTGCTTTCTTATGTATGTATTACGTCACATTTTGTGCATCAGGTCTGTTCCCGTTCGAACGCGTTATCGAACGCTATACGAACGCGAACCTTCTGTTTCCCGTTCGAATGCGTTTTACAAACGCTACTCGAACGCGCATGCATTTTGTTTCATCAGGTCTGGATCCGTTCGAACGGGTTATCAAACGCTACACGAACGCGAACCTTCTGTTTACCGTTCGAACGCGTTTACGAACGCTACACGAACGCGCACACACTGAACTAAGTTTGTCTCATCATATTTCATGCACAACTGCCTTTTGGGTGATCTCCATTGTATTTTGTAGCCAATGATATTATTTGTATTCCTGCATTTATCAATTCGATGTGTTCTTGGGATGATATTCAAGCATGATTAGACTATTAGCATGTTATTTGGTTAATATATTCATGATATAGTACTCAAGCATGATTAGGTTGTTCTTAGTTTTCCCTATCATATGATTGAGAAATGTTCATGAGATTGCCATGTAATGTTGCATGTTGTGATGAATTTGTTGATGTATGCATATGAATTTAGAAGCATGATACTCTTGGAAATAAGTGTTACTTAAACTTGATTAAATTATTACATAAATCCTTTCATTACAAGTGACAAAAGTAAGGGACCATTCCGAACCCAACGGTTTGAGGTCTTCCCTTGCGAGGGGTGAGTGCGGCCTTAAATCTCATTTTCCCGGTTCACACCGGGTGACGACTCCATTATTCTCCGGTTTAGTCCCCCGTGGCTACTCCGTACTCCCGACCGGGCCGCGAGCCCAGGACAACATGCGTCGCCCCAGATCCTGTGTCCCACAGATATTATAAGGGAAAGAGAAATTTTGGAAATTGTTGTAAATTTAGAATTTATTAAATTGGACCTGCGTGTCCAGCCTTATCTCTCGATTCTTTGTAATTCTCTTCTCACCTAATTCCCCTCAATGTTAATGAGGTTTCTTTAATTGTATTATGTAATTGGGTAGAAGTAAAAATAATGCTAGCCGGGGAGAGGAAAATGAGTGATTTGTTCTAGGAACAATCTGTGAGATATCCATCCGCATATCATTATTAATTTATTTACCGCGCCTTATTATGCTTTTAGAATGCATGCTTAAGGGTGTATGATGAGACCTAACAAAGATAATAAATTGGTTGCCAATTTACGCGAAAAACCCTCAACAAATATTAAGCGTTTTTCCTTCCATTGAGTGATTCTTACTCAAGATTGGCACTGGTTTGTTGGCCAAAGTCAAGACCTTTGTCCATCGCGGATGTGTTTGAATCATGAAGGCTTTGTTCCATATCGTATGTCTTGTCCAAGTTGTGATTTGTTGGCCAAAGTGAAGATCACTTCTTGTCCATCGACATCGATTACGAAGCTTTCCAAAGTCAATGGGTTCCGCTTAACTGGAATCATTAAGCTTGTTGTGCCAAAGCCAATGCTTAGTTGATTCAGAGGAAAAAGGTTAGGAAAATATATTGGATATATTGGCATATATATTGTATATATGTTTCGGACTTGGAGGTCCACCTACCGGATCTAGGAATTGGATGAGATCCAATTGATCTTAGAGATCTACCTAGTTAAATATCATACAGCTTGTTGGCCAAAGTCAAGGTTGTGTGTTATTTAACGGGATCCTAGCCCACTAGGAAACTAGGTTTCCCGAGTACTGAACAGAGGGTTAGAGGCTCGCCGAAAAATAGTGGGAGGCTAGTATTGAATTTGCAATTTCGTTCAAATACTTAGCTTTACGCGCTTTCAAATTATTTCGTCAATTATTTTATTAGTTGGACTAATATATTATTATTTTTCTTGTAACAGTTAGACTGTACCCATACATCGTTAATCGAATAGTTGGACTTTTGCGGTTAAGATGACAGGAAAGTTAAACATTAGAGATATTGTCATGGGCGATAATGTCTTTAATGGCACAAACTTTCAAGACTGGGATATGAATCTCAGAATTATTCTGGGATCCGAGAAGTTACTCTACACTATAGAGAGACCTCTTGGGCCTAAGCCCCGATCTGATCAGTTGCTTGAGCTAGAGCTTTGGAAGACTCATAGCGATGACAACGCGACTGCTCAATCGATAATGCTTGCCGCTATGACTCCGCAATTCCGTCATCAAAACAAGGGATTAGATCCCTATGAGATGATAGAGAATTTGCATGATCTTCACCGATCTAATCTTAGATTGCAAAGATATGAGTTGCAGAAGAAACTCTTCCGCGCTCGCATGTCAGAGGGTACGTCTGTTGAGCACCATGTGTCACAGATGATTGCTGACATTGAGCAGCTCAGACAGATGGGCATCGTCTTCGAGGCTGAGACTTCAGTAGATTTGATCCTACAGTCTCTCCCCGACACTTGAAGTGGGTTCATCATGAACTACAACATGTTGAACCAAGACCAAACTCTTGGAGAGTTGATGTCCACACTGCGCGAAGCAGAAAAAAAGCTCCTTAAGGGCAAAAAGCGCGAGGCGCACTTCGCTTCAACATCTCAGACTCCAAGGGCTTGACCCAAGACGACTGGAGGTGTAAAGAAGAAGAATAATAAGAGAGGCAAGGCCAAATTGTCAAAACCTTATGGGAAGGGTAAGGACAAATCCCAAGATGTATGTCTACAGTGCGGGAAGCGGGGTCACTGGAAGCGTGACTGCCGCGAGTACAAGGCACACATGAAGGAAATCAAAGCGGGCAATGCACCGGCTTCAGGTATGTTTGTTATCGAAATAAACATGTCTACTACTAGTTTTAAAAATTGGATTTTTGATTCTGGTTGTGGTACTCATATATGTACTGATGTGCATGATCTTTTGATTAGCAGGAGACTGGCCTCATGAGAGATTGACCTCCGCGTTGGAAATGGGACACGAGTCACCGTTTTGGCCGTTGGCACTTTTGTTTTGGAACTGCCCTCGGGGCATGTACTTAAACTTACAGACTGTTATTATGTACCTAGTTTGACTAAGAATATTATTTTTGTATCTATGTTAGCCCAATGTGGGTATACTTTTGTATTTAGAAACATTGGGTGTTTTATGTATAAAAATGATATGGAAATTTGCATTGCTGATGTAAATACTGGTCTTTATATTTTGAATATGAATCAATCTCAAACATATAATGTAACAAACAAAAGGCTTAAAGTAAGTAACAAAGATGAAAATTATATGTGGCATTGTCGTCTGGGACACATAAACAAGACACGTATATCCACACTTTCGAAGAGTGGGTACTTGGACGGATTTGATCCAAATTCATATGACATCTGCGAATCTTGTTTATTAGGGAAGATGTCTAAATCACCTTTTAGCGGTAAAGGTGCACGTGCCACCGAACTGTTAGCCCCCGTTCATAGTGACGTATGTGGGCCCATGTCTAGCCAGGCTAGAGGTGGATATGAATACTTCGTAACCTTTACAGATGATACATCGCGTTATGGTTATGTTTATATTATGAGACACAAGTCGGAAACCTTTGAGAAATTCAAAGAGTTTCGACACGAAGTAGAAAAACAAACCGGTAAAAGTATTAAGACATTACGGTCGGACCGTGGTGGCGAATACTTAAGCAATGAGTTTCTTGATTACTTGAAAGAATATGATATTCTTTCACAGTGGACTCCTCCTGGAACATCGCAATTAAACAGTGTGTCCGAACGGAGAAACCAAACTTTGTTAGACATGGTAAGGTCTATGATGAGTCGCACAAAACTACCTATTTCTTTCTGGGGATATGCATTGAACAGTGCAATACTTATTTTGAATAAGGTTCCGTCAAAGTCTGTTCAACAGACTCCGTATGAAATATGGACAGGAAAGAAACCAGGTTTCTCATTCCTGAAGATTTGGGGTTGCTGGGCATACGTTAAACGTTTGGAAGGTACCAAACTAGAACCCAAATCGGATAAATACCTATTTGTAGGATATCTTAGGGAAACCAAAGGATATTACTTCTATCACCCACAATAGAACAAAGTATTTGTTGCTCTACATGCGGTTTTCCTTGAGAAGGAATTCCTAAATGCAGTGATAAGTGGGAGAAAAGTATAACTCGATGAAAATCGAAGTGATACTGTTCCTGGCACAGAATCCTTAATGGAACAAGAACAGTTCATCAGGGATGAAACTGTACCACAATCTTCGAATACACAAGGACCGCGTAGGTCGGAGAGAGTCAGAAAACAACCTGAGAGGTATGAGTTTCTGATCTCACCTCATGTGGATATTAATCTTATCGAGGAAGACGAACCGACTACGTATGAGGAATCGATACAAGGTATCGACTCCAGTTTATGGCAAGATGCCATGAATTCCGAAATGGATTCCATGTACACCAACCAAGTTTGGACACTGGTTGATGCACCAGAAGGTGTAAAGCCTATTGGTTGCAAATGGGTCTTCAAGAAGAAGACTGACATGGATGGCAACGTACAAACGTACAAAGCTAGGCTTGTAGCGAAAGGGTATCGTCAACGACATGGTGTCGATTACGATGAAACTTTTTCACCCGTTGCCATGATTAAATCCATTCGGATTATGCTTGCTATTGATGCATATTTAGATTACGAGATATGGAAGATGGAAGTCAAAACTGCTTTCCTTAATGGAAACCTTTTGAAGGATGTTTATATGCAACAGCCTGACGATTTTTTTGTACCAAGACTTGCAAACAAGGTTTGTAAGTTAAATCGATCCATTTATGGATTGAAGCAATCATCGCGTTCTTGGAACCAACGTTTTGATGAGATCATAAAAGAATTTTTTTTCTGTTCAAAACGAGGATGATCCGTGTGCATATAAGAAGGTTAATGGGAGCGCACTGACATTCATTGTCCTTTACGTTGATGATGTATTGCTTATTGGCAATGACATTCCCATGTTAACATCGGTGAAAGCTTGGCTTTCATTAAAATTCTCCATGAAAGATCTGAGAGAAGCAGCCTTTATTCTAGGAATAAAGATCTACTGGGATAGATCTAGAAAGCTGCTTGGACTCTCCCAGATCACGTACATTGACAAAGTGTTGAAGAGATTCAACATGGATCAGTCCAAAAGGGGACTGTTGCCAGTGTCACATGGCGTCACTCTATCTAAGGACATGTGTCCTAAAACTCAAGATGAGAGAGACAGCATGAGTAGGATACCGTTCGCCTCGGCTGTCGGATCGATCATGTATGCCATGATATGTACGGGACCTGATGTCTCGTATGCTTTGAGCATGTGTAGTCGATATCAGGCCGATCCAGGTGATGGTCACTGGATGGCGGTCAAGAATATCCTTAAGTATCTTAGACGAACTAAGGATGATTTCTTAATCTATGGAGATGGAGAACTTGAGGTAACTGGGTATACCGATGCAAGTTTTCAAACCGATAAAGACGACTGCAAGTCGCAATCCGGGTACATATTTTGTTTGAATAACGGAGCAGTAAGCTGGAAATCTTCCAAGCAAGAGACTGTTGCCGATTCAACAACAGAAGCAGAGTATATTGCTGCAGCTGAAGCAGCAAAAGAGGCAGTTTGGATCCGTAAATTCCTAATTGGATTAGGAGTAGTTTCGTTAGCAGCTGAGCCCGTTCCATTGTATTGTGACAATAACGGGGCTATAGCGCAGGCTAAGGAACTGCGGTCTCATCAACGATCCAAGCATGTTCTTCGACGTTTCCATCTGATTCGTGAGATCATACATCGTGGCGATGTGAAGATCAAGAAGGTCGCATCAGATGACAACATTGCAGATCCGCTGACGAAAGCTATTCCTCAGCAAAAGTTTGAGCGACATGTATATAGTTCATGTGTTAGATGCTTGAGTGACTGGCTATAGGCCAAGTGGGAGATTGTTAGACAATTATGACCCATAGCGTCACTATTTGTAAAAGACATTGTGGTTTTTGTACAAATTAACTATGTAGCAATGGAAATTGCATTTTATCATTTTGTAATTTGATTACTTAAATATATAAATGATAAAAGTCCTTATGATTAGTTCCAGATTATAAGATATGAGACAGTTTCAATCCATAACGTTTTAATCATTAAATATCCCTAGTCGTAATATTATCGAGATTGGACATCGATAATGTGGAATAGACTAGTATTGCACTTGTGCGTGTTATGGAAGCGTAACAACATATTTCTCATATATTTAAGTATTGGATACTTATGCAAGTGTGATAGGAGGTTGTGTTTACCGATGGTACAGAAACAGCTTCTCTCTGGATAGACCCCGCAGAATCCCATTGGTAGTATGACTATGTGTCTATGGGAATCCGCATCAGGGTAGGTGTGTTTGGTTTTAACCTGAGACTTGCATCGCTAGTACTTGCGACAATCAATACACTTTGGTTTTGGTCGTCCAAGACTTTACCAGGTTCTGTGTACGCCTCTTCTGGGTTTATTGAGAATCATAGTGTATTGGGTGTGATGTCAAGACAGAAGTATCACTTCAGTCATATGGAGATGATGATCACGCATGGATACGGAACTGGTACTCTAAATGGTTGCAACCATCGGGATAATATGACATGGTCATGATTATCCGATTAAAGAGACTAGTTGTTTGTAATCCGATATATGCTTCGTACGAGGCAGACACTATTCCAGCCTCATGTCTTGCATGTGACATCCGATACTAGATCGCAATACGCAATACTACGTATAATACGCTTAACAAAGATTATATATTCCATTAAGAATATTTCACGAGAATTGGGTAGGCACGGTGCTTTGCTAGAAACCAACCATGTCTCGTAAATCGGTAAAAACGTAGTACAAGGTACGTACGTGTTCAGATAGTCCGACGACCAGATTTACTGCCAACATATGCAGGGATCTCATGGGTCACTTCCCGAAGATTCACTGATGACGTATGATTCGAACATAATTAATCTAGGATTAATTACGGAGAGATTTGATCTAGGATAAAATAGTATTTGAAGAGAGAGAACGATTAATTTGGAATTAATCGATAAAATAATATATTCGATATATTAAATGAAATTAGATTTCGACGCGGAATTAAAATTGAATTTTAATTCGGGCAAACGAATTAATTTAGAATTAATTCGCGAGCGACGTGAATAGTAATTTTGCTAGGCATAATTTTTTAATTAAATTTGATTTAATTACGTCGCAACGGAAAGTTCATTAATTTGGAATTAGCGAACCCGAGCCCGAGAGTGTTTGCGGGCCCACTCGGATTTTGAATTCAAGTGGGCCCACATGTCACATCACAAGTCACATCACTTGTCTCTTTAATTAACTTTATGGTGATGGGTTTTGGTGGGTTAGTGAAGACTTGTTTTACACTCCAAGTTGGTGAGATATTTGACATATACCAAATATTGATTTTGGTATATCTAATTTTGTTTTTTGAAATACAAAATAAGTCAACACAACTTCAAAACATTCTCTCTCTCTCACGGTTTTGGAAGCCTTTTTCTCTCCCTCTCCATTTCTCTCATTGCTGAGAGTTACAAGGAAGATTTGGAATTTTTGTAGCAAAAATTTCACAAGCTAGCACTTACAAGGAATTATCTAAGGTGATAGGGAAACCAACCTTTGAGCTTGGAATCACCATTAAGCTTGGAGCTCGGATTTCTACTTCAAAGAGGAAGCTTGTAGACTTCTCAAAGGAGCAAAAGTTTTTGTGTTCAACACCTCCAAAATTCGATCAAACTAAGTTTAATTTCGCTATTCTTCTTTGAGTATTCACTTGATTTCATTGCTTAAAATGATCTCGGGACAACTTAGAAACCCAACATGAATATCGTTAATCCAAAAGACGTTTTCGATTATGAGAGTCAACGATATTTATATATGTCTTAAATTAATTTCTTGGTAACATGTGATTGTTATACATGACAATAATATATCACTTGACTAATATTATTGTGTGTCGCCTAAATTGACATATGATGTTAATAGAATGGATGATGAGTCTCATATCATAAGGACACGGATAATAGATGTTTCATTAATAGAATGAAATATCGAACACGACCAGAGAAGCGTAAGATCACATGGTAATATTATCTAAGGTCATTGATCTTCGTAATAATACATTAGTGTCGTCATATCCTCTGACCTGAGATCATATGATGACTTGTGCGATAATACTCTTGGTTCACTAGTATATCCTCGTTTGACTACCACGTCCTTTGAATAAATACTAGAAGGCCTTGAGCTATTGACGTACGAAGTCACGTATGCTTCAAGATGAGATCCGATAGCTTTGATAATAAAAGTTAGAGATGTTTCAAGGAAACTCAAAGTTGTGGATATAAGTCTTTGGCCAAAGCAGTCGATATCTTAGAGATATCAAATCCACAAGATAAAGTTTAAAGATATATCAATTATAAGGATTTGACATTACCATGATCCCATACTCGATAAGAAACATAAATATCGGAAGAAATGAGATGACATACTCGAAGTGTATTCTAACATGTTCATATGTTTTCTCACTTCATTCATCGACTAGAGTCTATGACTTGCTGTTAGGCGATTACACATGGTCTGTGGAATATCATAGAGATGGAATATTAAAGAGTTAATATTATTCCACAGCTACTTGATAATGAACCTAGGACGGTCGCACAATATAATTATTGTCTATGTTACAAATTCGATGATGTTTATTAAAATTTAATAAATGATTATTTTTGCGTTTCCTAATTGGATTAGGATATTCATGATATTTCAGAAATATTAATTTGATTAATAAATTCGAAATATAAAATTAGATTTAATTGTTTAAATAAATATTTGATATTTATATTAAATAAATTAAATGTAATTTTAATGAATTGTTAATTAAAATTAAGTAAGTAAAATAATTAATTAATAGTTAATTTATTACTATGCCAAAATAATATTTAATGTATTGGGCTGGCACCCAAATTAATTAGAGTCATAATTAAGATTAAATAGAGAAGTCTTTATTTAATTATGATTCCTAAATTGATTAAGTATCCTAATCTATTTTGAAAAGAATCTTTAAAAGACTAAATTAGATTTGTAGAGATTTTGAATTGTTGTTCTTGTATTGAGATGCAATTAAAACAAGTCCTTAACGCAAGAGCAATTGATTGTTTTAAAGCAAAAGCAATTGATTGTTTTAATAAGTATATATCTAGATTTTGATACAATATATATTCATTCAATTAAGCGCAGTGTGTTTAATTGAAGATTTGATCTCTCTAATTGGAATAGTTCCAATTTATTCCTAAAGAGTAAAGACTTCAAACATCTTAGAAGCGAAAAGATTTTCTTTTATTCTCAATAGGAGAATGATTTGTTCGTAGATGAGTGCTAATGTGCCAACTAGAGGTGCAACACTTGTTGCACTACTACAAGGGAAAAATCAATGAGGATATTCAAAAGGCTCAAGAAAGATAATAAGTACATCAATGTGTGTTTTATTATTAGTAAATATTATATATAAATAAAATATTTGTTGCATGCATGTTAAAATTAATAGAGATTATTTTAATAATATATTGTTTACATCAACAACGACATAATCACGATCCTTAAAGTGATTTTGAAAGAAAATATTAAATTCCAGTCACATGGATACTTACGCGCTAACCCCAAAATCTTACGATAAGTTCATATTAGATTATCGTTAGAGATGTAAATTGAAAGATAGTTAAGTTTGGATAATGGTATTGGTGTCTTGTTTAATTTCCTCTAATATTTGAACATTATTTTTATTAAAGATGATTCACATTAAAATAAATTAAGAGGGTGTTGAGGCTTGAATTTTAAGTCGAAATATAAGTAATAACAAAAATGGTAAGAATGAGTCAATGAGGTTAAGAATATTGTTGACGGCGGATTTTGGTCTCAGGGGCAATATGAGAATATCACTCTCGAGACAATCCTCACTCAATAGTGAATTTGTTTGGTTATGGGGGACCAAAGGCAAACTTAGCAAAAAACAGATAAACACACCAATCAACAAGGAGATTTAACGTGGTTCGGTGGATTTGGATCCGACCTACGTCCACGGGCACAAACAAGATGATACTTTTATTATTCAAAATGCGCTTCTCAGACCGTTCTTTGTGTTTTACAAGTTAGAGTTTGGTGATTCTGATCTCAACTATACCTTGCTCTCAACTTGCTCCTCTTCTTCTCTCTTTTTTGTTCTCCTCCTCTACACTCACTCTACCCTCCTATTTATAATGGTGAAGAAATCATATTCCTATTTGTACAAGAATTTCCTAGTTGAAACAATTTCCTTTTCCCATAAGGATTCCTAGTCAAAACTATTCTCTTTTCCCATAAGGATTCCTAATTAAAACTACCTTCACTTCTTTTATCCTATTTGGACACTGACTCATCAGTTTTCCCCATGAAAGTAGGATAACTTATCTTCTGGAGCATATCCCGCCATATTCCCGGTCTTCATGAGGTCGGTCATGATGGTCATTTGTGCTGAGAATGCTTCTACCGATCTGATAGTGCTCGGTCATCCGAACCAAAGTGGTCGGTTATCGGATCATAAAGTTCTCGGCCGCTCACTCATGTGGTCGGGTCGGTATTAATGATCTTGACCAAGGAGAAAATTACCCTTTGCCCCTGTCGTGATGTCTTAAATACCATAGTGCCTAAAAACACCATCAACATCTGTCCCATAGTTCTCGGTAACAACGAGTTTGCGAGTTGATGCCGGGAACTATAAAAAAGATGGTGTGCCGATGAATCCGTCGGTGGTCACTCCAGGAATCGCAGAGAAAAATGCATTGGCTGCAAATCTGGTCCTTCCTGTCACCCTCATGTGCTCAGTCAACGAGGATCTCGATATCTACCCGTGGAGACAATGCTTTGCCCTTATGCTGACGACGACCGACTCGGTGGGACGTAACCCGACTCCGAGCTGAAATGAACACTTGGCTCCGGGGGAAATGTTGCGTCCCCAGACCAAAAGGACGGACTCGGTGGGACATGACCCGACCCCGAGCTGAGAAGAACATCTGGCCCTGGGGGGATGTCACGTCCCCAGACCAAAAGGACGGACTCGGTGGGACACGACCCGAACCCGAGCTGAGATGAACACTTGGCCCTGAGGGAATGTTACGTCCCCAGACCAAAAGGACGGACTCGGTGGGACACGACCCGACCCCGAGCTGAGATGAACATTTGGCCCCGGGGGAATGTTACGTCCCCAGACCAAAAGGACGGACTCGGTGGGACACGACCCGACCCCGAGCTGAGATGAACATTTGGCCCCGGGGGAATGTTACGTCCCCAGACCAAAAGGACGGACTCTGTGGGACACGACCCGACCCCGAGCTGAGATGAACACTTGGCCCTGGGGGAATGTTACGTCCCCAGACTAAATGGACGGACTCGGTGGGACACGACCCGACCCCGAGCTGAGATGAACATTTGGCCCTGGGGGAATGTTTACGTCCCCAGACCAAAAGGACGGACTCGGTGAGACGTAACCTGACCCCGAGCTGAGAGAAACCAAGTGACCTCGGCGGAACGAATCCAGCCCCGAGCCGAATAAACGAGTGGCCTCGGCGGAACGAATCCAGCCCCGAGCCGAATAATCCAAGTGGCCTTGGCGGAACGAATCCAGCCCCGAGCCAGGTAATCTAAGTGGCCTCGGCGGAACGAATCCAGCCCCGAGCCAGGTAATCTAAGTGGCCTCGGCGGAACTAATCCAGCCCCGAGCCAGGTAATCTTCTGCTCAGAAGGGAATTGAATCAACCTTGTACCGAATCTGACACGGGCGTCCCCTTGCCAGACCAGCGAAAAACAAAATCAAAACTTTGAAAAATAAGACCAAAAAGGTGGGGGTGACTCGACACTTGTCCCAAAAGAAAACTTTTTACTAATGTAAACAACAGCACAGATGCCTCAAAACAGCGTCCTGCCCGAGGCCTCCAAAACACAATTCTGAATCTTTCAATTCAGTGTCCCGGCGAACCAGGATTTGGATCAGTTGAGCGTTTGAATGGTGAGGGTACATCCTCTACACGTCGGGTCACTGTGGAGCCTGTGTATTGTATGAGGGCTCCTCCTTACCACGCTAGAGCAGACACACGCTATAGGGGCACAACGCATCCCCGTGCTGCGCCTCTCTCGGATCCAAATGATGAATGGATCAAAGAGTGTTCGGGATACTAAGGGTATACTCATCCTTAGGACCGGTATCACTGGAGCTAGCAATCGTCACGGGGGCATCAACATCCCCCGTGCTATGCTTTCCCACAGATCCATTACATCGGTCAAGTGAGGATCAATGGAGTGTTCGACACATCAAGGGTATGTTCCTCCTTATGTTCGGTAACACTGGAGTAAGCAATAGCCACAGGGGTATCATCCCTCCCTGTGCTATGCTTCTCACGGATCCTATGCATCGAGTATGTCCCTGAGGACCCCGAGCCAAGAGAGATACTTGGTTCTGGGGGAATGTTACGTCCCCAGTCCGAAGGGCTGACTCAGTGGGACGTACCCCGACCCCGAGCTGAAAAAGGCACTTGGAACTGGGGGAATGTTACGTCCCCAGTCTGAAGGGCTGACTCGGTAGGACGTACCCCGACCCCGAGCTGAAAGAGGCACTTGGACTTGGGGGAATGTTACGTCCCCGGTCCGAAGGGCTGACTCGGTGGGACGTACCCCGACCCCGAGCTGAAACAAACATCGATCTCGGCGGTACAAGAGCAGACCTGAGCCGGAAAGAGACATCGGCTTTTGTAGGGCGTCATGGTCGGCATGTTAAACCTTTTTGGGAATTTTGCTGATTTTATTTCTTTTGTGAGGGGGGACTCATCTTTACTGTCTCGGGCATCTCCTATGTCTGTGTTGGGGAATACTCCCCATTTGGCTAGTTCCTCCCGCAACCAAGATTTCATGCTGCTGTCTTTGGTTCCATGCCGCCTCCTGTGGTTTCTTTCTTTTCTGCTATCTTGGGAGTGGTGCTTCTCAGGGTCGGTATCTTCTCGTACTTCTTCGGTATATTCTTTCCCTCTTCTCCGGGTGCTGTGAGGGCTATCGTAGGAGGAGTCTGGTGATGATTTGTCATCCTCTTCCTCCCATGTGTCCTCGGTCTGGGAATCTCTCTGCACCACCACGGACTTTACCCTGTAGGGATCCCTCCTATGGGGTCTGTCGTCCTCACTTATATCGACAATTCTCTTTCCTTCCGCTATTTCACTCCTTCGTCGGCTAGTCCTGGCCTTGAATTTTCCGTCGTGCGCTCCTTCTATCTTTTCCAACCGGTCTACTATGGTTTTTAGCAGAGTCTGGTTTTCCTCCCTTTCTTTCCTCAAGTTTTCCTCGATCTTCTCCATCCATTCCGCAGCCGAGCTCCCTGACGATCGATGGTTTCCGCCTTCCGCCATTGTCTTACTACGCGAGTTGCTTTTGTTGGTTCCCCACAGACGGCGCCAACTGTTGACGGCGGATTTTGGTCTCAGGGTAATATTGGAATATCACTCTCGAGACAATCCTCCCTCAATAGTGAATTTGTTTGGTTATGGGGGACCAAAGGCAAACTTAGCAAAAAACAGATAAACACACCAATCAACATGGAGATTTAACGTGGTTCGGTGGATTTGGATCCGACCTACATCCACGGGCACAAACAAGATGATACTTTTATTATTCAAAATGCGCTTCTCAGACCGTTCTTTGTGTTTTACAAGTTAGAGCTTGGTGATTCTGATCTCAACTCTACCTTGCTCTCAACTTGTTCCTCTTCTTCTATCTTTTTTGTTCTCCTCCTCTACACTCACTCTACCCTCCTATTTATAATGGTGAAGAAATCATATTCCTATTTATACAAGAATTTCCTAGTTGAAACAATTTCCTTTTCCATAAGGATTCCTAGTCAAAACTATTCTCTTTTCCCATAAGGATTCCTAATTAAAACCACCTTCACTTCTTTTATCCTATTTGGACACTGACTCATCAGTTTTCCCCATGAAAGTAGGATAACTTATCTTCTGGAGCATATCCCGCCATATTCCCGGTCTTCATGAGGTCGGTCATGATGGTCATTTGTGCTGAGAATGCTTCTACCGATCTGATAGTGCTCGGTCATCCGAACCAAAGTGGTCGGTTATCGGATCATAAAGTTCTCGGCCGCTCACTCATGTGGTCGGGTCGGTATTAATGATCTTGACCAAGGAGAAAATTACCCTTTTGCCCCTGTCGTGTTGTCTTAAATACCATAGTGCCTAAAAACACCATCAACAAATATATTGGGGGAATGATATTTTCCCAAGAAATAAAACACATCATCAATGTTCTCCCTTAATAATTAATATAAATTGTAATGTGACTAAAGTAAGATTTTAATGGAAACAGATTATATTATTGTTAATTTTATTTTTAAAAAAATAAATAAATCGCTACCAATAAAAATAATAAATAATAAGGATATGAACAATATTTTCAGTTAACTTATACACCTGAGTTTAAATTTTTATTTTTAAAACTAATTTTAATATTCAAAGAATATTTTTTATGAGTTATTAGATAGTATAAATCTCAGGTGATATATATCTATATAATAAAGGAGAATGGTGTTGGAGGAAAGATAGTGTATCCAACGGCTCTCTTTATGTGGCTTAATTGACGGCCCAAATCATTTCATTGGTAATTGGAGGAAATATAGTGAATTGATTGATGGAAATTGTCAAAAATTTTCAAATTAAAAAATATAAAGTTAAAATAAAATCATTTAATTAAAAAATAAAATCATTTAATTCTGTGACACCGTGCCGTAGGCACGGGCAAATACTGTAATACCGTGTCGTAGGCACAGCCAAATACTGTAACACCGTGCCGTAGACACGGGCATCATTTAATTAAAAAATAAAATCATTTAATTCTGTAACACCGTGGCGTAGGCATGAGCAAATACTGTAACACCGTGCCGTAGGCACGGGCCAAATACTGTAACATTGTGCCGTAGGCACGGGCAAAAACTAGTATATATATAAAGCACAATGGTGTATGAGGAAAGAGAAGACAACCAATGGTTATGATTAAAAGAGATAATGTATCCAAATGTTATCTTTATGTGGCTTAATTGGCGGCTCAGATCATTTCATTATAATCTAATAGCTGATAAAAAAATCATTCCATTATAGAATCTATATAAAAATGGAAAATAAAAACTACCAAATAAATTAAAGAATAAAATCATTTTTAATGGAAAATGAAAACTACCAAATAAATAAAAAAATAAAACCATTTAATTAAAAAATAAAATCATTTCATTATAGAATATCTCTGAAAATTAACAAACAAATTAAATAACAGAATCTTAATCTCTCTGTAAATTCTGTAATACCGTACCGTAGGCACATGCAATATCTAGTATATATATATTATTTGTATTTTTACAGAAATTAATTATTATATTTTATATATTATGATTATGAAATTGTTAGAAAATAAGTGTTTATACTTATATTTATAGGCAAATTCATGATGCATGTGACATAACTAGCTTATATTATTGTGAGCAGAATCGGTCTTGATTAGACCCGGCCGGCGGTTCGGTTCCGGTTCGGAACCGAACCGAACCGGCCGGTTACCGGTTCCACACTTAAGTGGAGCCGGAACCGAAAACCGAACCGGAACCGAACCTTTCGGTTCGGTTCCTTTTTTTTTTTGATTAATTTAATAAAAAAAATGAGATTAAATTTAAAAAATTTTTTTTTATTACATTGAAGAGCTTGAGCTTAAATTTTTAAATATTTAAGTTGCCTACGTATCCTCCAAGGGTGAGAGGAATCAAAGCTCACGTAGTTCCATTACAAGTTTTAGTCTTTTAGACATATCCCCTTTTGTAAATTATAATTTTACAATTATCAATCATCATTATCGGTTGATCCTTCGGCTCCGGTTCCGCTTGCACTTGTTGCAGAAGCATTATCGAACAAATCTTCACAATCATCGGGGGCATCTTCTTGTTGTCTCAGATCAGCTCGAGTCCAATCATCCACACAAGCTGTTGCTTCTAGAGTGCTTGGATGTAATGAAGATCGCCTATCTTCCAATATATTACCTCCCAAGCTGAAGGCTTGCTCAACCGCAACGGTGGAAATAGGTGCTGCCAAGATCTCTTTAACAATAATAGATAAAACATGATATATATTTTGATGCCGGTTCCACCATTCAAGGATTTTAAAATTTTTACTGCATAAACTTTCATTAGAAAACTCAAAATTTGTAGATAAATAATTATCTAATTCAGGGTTATTAGTTGTCGTATCCCTAGCTTTTTTATTTCGTTGCAATAACCAACGATCCCCTGCGCTAAGTCTTGTTTGAATTACCGGTTCGCTACTACTAGATTGACCTAATGTTCCTAAGTTATATCTTACAATATAATCATTAAATAACTCAATTAAATCATTTCTTAATTTCGTCATTAATCTAGTAATGTCAATTTCATCTAATATTCCTAAATAACCATAATAAGCTTGTAAAGCACCACTCAAACCTTCTAATTAAATCTAGGATCAAAAACAGCAGCAATAAGATAAAGTAAAGGAATTTCTCTAAAATAGTTAACCATTTTACCTTCATAACAGTAATGGCTTCTAACAAAACAATATCATTAGGATCGCTACTGTCAACATGCTCATCGAGAGTGCCAACAATATTTAAACTCTCAAGAAGAAATAAATGTGCTGTAGGATAATAAACGCCGCTAAAAACTAAAGTAGCATCATTAAAAACTTTTAAAATATCTAAAATTTTTTCACAAATATCACATTGACTAGGATAAAGTGTGATATTTTGAACATGTTGAGAAAAAAAAACTACATAATGCATCTTTGTATTGAAATGCTTGACATAAAAGAAAATAAGTAGAATTCCAACGTGTGTTGGAACATCTCTTGAAAATTTAATCGGTTTAATACCATTTATTTTACAAAACTTGGTCCATTCTCTCCTAATTTGAGAATATGACCAAATACAGTTAAGTGCCGTTTTAATTGGATCAAGGAAATGTGATAATAATTTTAGACCGTCTTGCACACATAAGTTGAGGACATGACATGTACAACGAATATGAAAAAACCGACCCCCTAAATTTGGTTGACATATTTCTTTTAAATCATTTATGGATGCCGTATTTGCAGATGCATTATCAAATCCAATTGTTAAAATTTTTTCTCCTAAACCATATTCATCAAAAATTACCTTCATCATTCTATAAATATTATGTGCAGTATGTTGGTCATCAAAAACTCTAAATGCAATTAGTCGTTTTTGCATGGTAAATGATGCATCAATCCAATGACAAGTCACACCCATGTATGAATGTGTTTGCCAATGATCACTCCAAATATCAGAACATACAGATATACGACCTTTCATCTCTTTAAATATTTCATTTAAAATAATTTTACCATCTTTATATAATTTAAAAATATGACGTTTTGTTGTGTTTCGAGTCATTCTACATGCAGAAGGGTTTAAAGCATTATGCACGTAATTAGTAAAATGAAGTTTTTCACCAAAGCTTAAAGAAAGATGTGTCATACAAGTTAATTTCGTAAATTCTTCTCTATTTTTTGCATCAGAATATTTAAATAAATCTAAAGCACTCGTACCTCTACTTGATGATGCGTACCTGGCCATTTGAGTTTGCGTCGTATCAATGCCAAATTCAACCGGATGATGTTTTTCCATGTGCTTGATCATATTGCCATATCCACCTGAAAATTTGTAGATAACCCCACAATAGTTGCAAACTGCTCGTTGTGAATCATCTTCTAGGCGTTCCAAATTAAAATGAATTTTGAAAATATCCGAGGACCGAGCCTTAACTTCTCTTCTCCGTGATTGTGCACTGACACTAGGGCCGCTCTCTTGGGTTGGTATATTTGACATTATGTTCTCAGATGAGCTTGCCATTTTTCGTTTGAGAAATTAGGAAGAAAAATAAGAAAATTGAATAATTGCAAATAAGAGAACTAGAGAATTATAGAAAATGAGAGAGTTGAGAATTTGGTGTGATGAAATTACGAAAAATGAATCATATTTATAGAATTTTAGAATTTTTTTGATACCAAATATGCCCCTAAATATAACCGTTTTATTACCGTTATTAGGGGTACATTAGTAATTAATATTTTATATAACAAATTTTTTTTTTTTTTATTTTGTTAATTTTTTTTTTGGCAGGGAGCCGTTTGGCAGGGAGCCAAACGGCTCCCTGCATCCCCCAACGGCACTAGCCGTTGGGGGCCGTAGGGTTCCTGTTGGAACCGTCCGAACCGGTGGAACCGTACGGTTCCACCGGTTCGAGTTGGGGTGGAACCCCAACCGAACCGGTCCCATTCCGGTTCGGTTCCGGAACCGGAACCGTAACCGGTTCCAACCGGTTCGGTTCCGGTTCCGAACCGGAACCGTGGCCGGGTCTACTCTTGATATCTTTTCGACCCAAAATTATTTTATATATTTTTGAGATTCTTTCTCTTGGCCCAGTTGTGGGAACCACGCTAACAAGTTGCATCTACATTAAATTAATTTTTTTTTCTTATAAAAAGATTGATAAATGAAATATAAAGATTTTAAAAGAAGTTACTCAAGTCTTTATACTATTTCAAGGATTATAGAGCACCCATTTTATAACGTTTTCATGATTTTATTTTAGTTGCATATATAATTTTTGAAGCAATGATATATTTTTTTTGAAAGAGCAATAAAAGGCAAAATGAGCAAAACTCTTCCTAATGTTTGGTGAAACTTAACGAAATCTTCTAATGTTTTAAAATTAAGTGAAATTCATCTTATGTTTAAAAATTATGAATTGTAATTTAAAAAATCCCGAATCTTGATCGAGATTCAGATGATTTTCATTTCAATTTAAAAAATTGATCGGAATTTGGGATAAATTTTTCGTCTCGGATCACAATCGGGACAAGACAATACTAGTTCAGAACTAGACATTGCGATAATTATCCTTACCTCATGTTTTACAATAAGAACCAAAATATTTATAGTAAAAACCTATATAGGGGTTTTGCTTAATTTCACCCAATATCATAAAGTTTTTGCTATTTCCTGACAATAAAATGATTGCAAATTACCACCAAAATAACTTTATTTGATTTTTTCTGTGACTAAAAGTATGTTGTTTTTATTATAATTTTCTTGTCCATTTCTCAATCTTTTCATATTTTTTTTCGTGTATAAAAATTAAAATTTGGTATATATATATATATTTTTTAAAAAAGCTAAAGAAGGTCTAAGGCTATTCCTTACACCCTCACCTCACCCCACCCCACCCAAATTCAAATTAAATATATCTCTTAAGATTAGATATTGTAACATCTTGTATGCTCTTTTTTTTTTTTTTTTTGAGAAGAAAGTAATTACTTTCATTGAAAAATCACATATTTAACAACAATTGGACATATGGAGGAAAGTCTTCAGTCCAAATAACAGGAATATCAAAATTAATAGCAAAATTTGCCAGAGAGTGAGCTGCAGTGTTGCAATCTCTACTGATATGAGAAACTACCGTCGGTTGAAAAGTCTTCAGTAACTCCACTATATCGTCAATAGTCCACTCTATTTCGAGCCGACTCTCAATTTTTCTGGAGACTAAGTTTACTACTTGAATCGAATCAATTTCCACGATCTTGTATGCTTCTTTAGGTGCAAGAATTAAACCAACTAAATTATTTATTAAATATAAAATTTGGTTTACATTGACAAGAAAGAAGTGGCCCTAACTTTCTGTCAAAAGAAGTGGCCCTAACTTTCTTTACGGGTTCATGCATTATCTCTTGGAGTCAATCATTGCCTTGACCAATTCTTGCAAAAAGAAAGTTGCAACCAACAAGTTAAAGAGCAAAATAAAGAAAAAAGATTAAAAAAGAAAAGATTCCGAGGACAACGTGTGAAAACATCCACCATTTATCCCTATTATTTTTATTATTAATTAATAATTAATTAATAGCTAGACTCAATCATGTTGTATTTACGGGGTACATTCTAAACTTTTCTATATATTAAAAATATGTTTATGTAATTTAATTAGTGACCGGACCATACCAAAACTTAGCTTTAGATTTGATTGTTTGTTTAATTAATTAAATATTGAATGTGAACATGAAGTCATGCACCATCACTCTTAAGCACTTTTGTGTGATAAAATAGAGACTCTCAAATGATTTAGAGATTGGATAATTTGTTTGTTCTTATAATCTGTGGCAGCTGCTTTTGATTTGAGGCAAAGATTAATTTGTTTTTAAAAATATAATGTTTATAAATTTTAGCTAAAAAGTTAGCTTTTCAAATCTATCATTCCAACAGCAAGACTCAAGAGAGTTCAAATAAACAAGCTTAATTATTCTAATAATATATCTCCAATTAAAGCTCTTTTCAAACGAATCAAATCCCTTTGTGAAGAGAAAAAATGTATAGGGTGCTATATAGATAGGAGGTACATGTGTAACATGTTTGTCCAATAAAATCAAATTTATTTATTTATAAATTACACCACGTACCTAAAAATAAATATTTTGATAATCTTATGGTGTTTTGAGAAAATCCATGCCACATAAAATGTGGCACATAATCTAAGACTTTTCCTTTGTACCCTTTGAGCTTGTGATGGAACTTGATTGATGCCTACTTATTCGGCTAGTTGCAAAATGAAGTCAAATGATAACAAGAAGAAATAATTAGATATTGATCTACTTGTTCATGGGACCCCAACACATGGCTTTCAAACTACCACCACCATTAATGGTTACTTTTCATTTATTCCGGAACCAATGAAACCTAACTAAGGTCAGTATTTCTCTAAAATATTTTACATAAGCCAAATAAAGGAATTTTAATGCTATTTGATTAAAATACCTAATTTATATACATAATTGTTATGGAAGTGCAATAGTGCTGTCCCCAAGGAGTGTGACTAGGTGGTGTAGGGTTCAAGATCTCATCTTGAGGTCCTATGTCGAATGTAGAGAGTGCGTTTATTATAAGAACTTGAAACAATCGAGAATTTTATCAGCCCGCTTAAGTCCGAAATAGATGATTTGACGACGAAATTTTGAACTTAGGAAAAAAGAAGAAGAGTGCAGTAGTGCTATAATGCATGACTAACGCAATGTGATATCTCATGATTGAATATAGGATAACACATACTTAGTAATGTCATTGTGGTGTAACGTGTATTCTCTGTTCGTATTCAATTTATCTGGATTTTTATTTTAGTGTTTAGTGTTATTTACGTTATAAACTAGATGATGAAATTGCTAAATAAGCAATTTTAAAATTATGAAAATTTTTCATCTAATTGATATAAGTATATTACTTGAAGAAAATCTTTTATATTATGTTTTTTTTTTTCAAATGATTGGATTTAGTTGCGGTTAGATAGAGACTCTATAGGTCCATAAATACAATGAATCTTTTCATTCATTAAGTGAATAACATTTGAACCAATTATTATAAGAGATTTTTTTTTTAAAACTCAATTAATTGTTACCTACAATATAACTACAATAATTTAGTAATTTTCCAATCGTATATTATATTTATACAGCCGGTTTGGTCGTCAAGCGTATTCTAAAAATTAAAAACAAGTTGATGCCTTTGGGCCAATCAAATTGATTGGCGTGGGGCCCTATATGTGACCGAATCTCATCACATCACAGGGCCCCACTTACGTGAACGTGCTCTTAGAGAGACGCGTGTATTTGGAAAACTTGCAGGGGCCACGTAATATACGTGAGCAGGCTGACGCGTGTAAAGTTGAGCAACATCGCGTTACCTTGCTGCGTTAATGTGGAGTATTATTTATTTATTTTTATATATAACTATTATTTATATTTTAAAAAGTGAAATTATTTCAATCCGATGGATGAATCATGATATTTTAATTTTGAATATTTATTATTAAAATTGACTTAAAATTAATTATTAGATTTTAATTGTGATGACTCAACCTATCTAGTTAATATTAGATATTGTCTGTTTAGATTAGGGGTGTCAATTTGGGTCAGGATTCATTTATTCGTTCGATTCGATTCGCTTTAAAGCGAATACGGGTTTGAAAAAATGGATTCGTTTAATAAATGGGTCAATTCGATTCGATTCGTTTATTAAACGAATCGAATACGAATTTAAGCTCATTGATTCGTTTATTCGTTTAGGATTCGTTTATTATTTTTATTTACTAGTTATTGTTAATTTTCAATTAATATTCGAGAAATTATAGCTAATTATCATAGAAAAATTAATATTTTTCGGTATTTGGTGAGGTATTTTTAGTAAATATATTAATTGCACATTTCATATGTATATCTTAATGAATAATTGATGTAAATCAAGTGTGGTAAATTATTTTATTAAATAATATCATTGACTAAACGAATAAACGAATATTCGTATTCGATTCGTTTATTAAACGAATCGAATACGAATTCTGATATTAGGATTCGTTTAATAAACGAATCGAATACGAATCCATCATATTTTGATTCGATTCGTTTAGGATTCGACACAAATTCGATTCGTTGATTCGTTTTGACACCCCTAGTTTAGATAGTTTAAAATGGTTCAACTCCAAAACTCCGTCACATTATGATTTTGTGTTTAACATGAGCAAAACTTCACCTGATAAGTGTGCAACTAGCTGAGTAATGTGAGATATTACAATCTACTCGGTTAGTTGAGCTGACTCTAATACTATTTATAAGGTCTAACACAACTTGTAAGATATTATCTACTTTGTAACACGTTCCTCACAGTTTTATTCTTGACCAAGATGACCCATCTCCGAAGACTTGGTCCAAAACATTTCCTACTAATTCAGAGTGTCACTTAATTATAAACACATTATCAAACTATCTTTCAAATAATATGAGATTTTACATTGATATCTAAATTTAATTAATCAAAAATTAAAATTAAAATAACACCCATTAAAAAAAGTTTTAAACTAAAACAGCATGAATGAATTGGCCAATGCAAATTTTAATAAAATCGTTTCCAATAACCCCAAAAGGATAAGATTTACATGAAACAATGCTATTTAAAAAAAAAAAAAAATTTAATATTAGGTTAGCGGCGAGATAATTACGTTAAACATAAAATGAATTCTACTATGCACTGAATGGAAACATATATCTAAGTTTGGGAAACATAAGGATAATTACGTTAAACAGGGGAAAAAATTCTACTATGCACGGAATGGAAACATATTTCTAAGCTGAAAATCTGGATCTTTTTAGGAGCTAAACTTTTCTAAATGAATGGAAATTTTCTGGTCTGAAGTGGACTGAGGGTACACACTGTATTTTTATTCATAATCCAATGATGAGTCTCGTATGGGGATACTCTCTGAACATTGGGAAATTGTAAGGATGAATAATAAGAAGGAAAAGAACTCCAAGGAACACAACAAAAATCTAGCTAGACATCACCTATGTCCGACCTACATCATCTCTAAACCAGAACATCCGGCCAGACATGACCTGAAAACCCTACATCCGGCCGAATATAACACATCTATCAGTGAACGAGCAAATTCAGTTACTAAAGTTAAGGAACCTAATTACATTCGGCCGGACATATAATTCAAATCTAATATCCGGTCGGACATGTATCGAGCTGACAATAATTATGCACATCTTCAGTTACTGGAATCACATGTATGACTATATCCGGCCGGATGTATATCTCAAAATATATATCCGGCCGGATATGTCTCGAGCTGTAACTAACACAATAGATTGACAATTACTGGAGAAGAAGAAAGGATTATGTTCCCTCCTTCCATTCTCAGCCCTTCTCATTTTGTATAAAAATGGGGGTTCCACTTTGTTAATGGGGATTCAAGAGCTAATAATCCATAGAGTTTTGTGAGAGAGAGAAACCCTAGAAAAAACCCAAAAAGTAACCACTCACCTTTCTTTGGAATTCCCTTCAACCTGGTAAGAATCCAGCAAATACCAAACACCCATGAGGATCTTCAAAGCCTTTATAGACTTAAAGGTATGACCTGAGGGCACCATCTTTAATATTTTGACATATTTGAGATTCTGCTTTGACACATTATCTCCGGCTAGACGTACATCACATCCGGCCAGACATGCACACACCTCCGTCCGCCTGTATGCATGTCAGACCATCTTTACTGCTTTCTCTAGTTAATCATATGTTTAGTTATTTTTTCTGTTGCGCTTGTTACCATTAATTTATGCATGTTATTTGTTTCATCTTAGATAGTTATGTCACATGGATTTAGTTCATTTATCTTGTTAATATTAATATGCATGTTATATTGCTTGCTATGTGATCTGACAATGATGTCCGACCAGACTTGTCCTATGTTCAGCCGGACATGAATGATAACCTGCCATATGATTCTGTGATATATAGGATGGAAACTTTGACGTAAGTTCCATAACCGATTTCGAATGGACGATAATATGGTTCGCACTCGGGATAAGACTCCACATACCATTGGGAGATGGCCATTTCATTATTGTTACACTTAGAATGCATGTTTGATGTATATGTTACCATTGGCATGTGATCCAGTATTGCTGGTTTTTATAGCGTATCCTATCGGATTTCTAGTAAGTTCGGTCGGGCATGTAAATTGAATATTATGTCCGGCCAGGCCTCTTTGAGGCCGGACCCATGAGATATATGCCCAGATCTATTTCAATATCATTATCTTATTGTTGCGATATTTTATATTGTACCGCAAGTGTACGGTGTCAAGTTTTAGTATAGATAAATGAAAGAGTGTTGAACCCACATGGATTGTGTTCAACTCACACTAAGTACCATAATTGATAATCCTAACTTTATTTAGAAAATAATTAATAAAGATTAAACTAAATAAATAAGATATGAAAATAATTAAATAGGAGGAACTAATACGAGAGAGATTCTAGAGTCTGATTTCACCTAACTATCCCCTATGTATTTGTCACGCTAATTAATCCTTGTTTAGTTGCATTGTTTATAAGTCAAGAATCCTAAAGTATTCACTCCCTCTCCCGAGCAACGATGAAAATATTATCAATTACAGACTTCGATATCCCTATAAAAATCTAGTAATCAATAACTTAGTACACTTTGTGATTCTATGTTAACGACTTCAAATGAACTATAGATTCTCCTGAAATCTATAAAACTCCTAGGTTATATTCTCTAGATCCTATTCAAAATCCCTCTCTCCCGAGCGATAGATTCTAAACATGTATCATCTCAATTTGTGGCCAACAAACAAGAAGTATTAAACACAAGTGAATAAAAATAAACTGAATCAAACTTTATAAAACTCAAATTGGCAAACAATACATAGGTTCAAGCATTAGTTACATCATCCTTTAGAATTATGGAGTTAGTTCATGACTAAAGATAAAAAAAATGAAAACATGGTCATGAACATATTGGAAATCATTAGAGTTCTAAGAAAGAAACTAGATGATTAAACCCGAATTGAATCAATTCCTCTTCGGGCGTCACCGCCTTCGTCTTCTCTTGTCGCTCTTCAATCATCCTCCTAGGATCTCTCTAAAATATGTGTTTTGTGTTTTTGTATTGTGTATTAGCCTCCTCTCTAGGGTTTTGGACGAGCTTGTGTATTTATAATAAAGTCTTGGAGTCCTTATGCATGTAAAACCCTAAAAATTAGTGTTTCTGGAGGTCTGCGCAGCGCTACGGTGTCGGAAAGTGGCGTTGCGGGGCCGAAGCTACGGGAAAATTGTATGGCAACACTGAAGGGACATCGCGGCGCCAATCACTTTTTTTTTACGTGCTGTTTCTACGTTTTTTGCTCTCCCGTGTGCTTCCGATGCGTCCGTATGGTCCCAAAATACGTAAATTTGCTTCAAGATCCATGTCCTCATGCTTCCGATAAATAAATCATAAAACAAACTGCAAATACATTAAATGATACAGAATCTAACAAAATAGTAAGCTAAGAATGCATGAATAAGTGGGTATAAACCGCACTTATCACTTATCAACCGTTGTAATAATATAAAGATATTTTTTTTACTTATTCATGATTGCGCGAATTATATGCTTTATAAATTGCTTCATGTGTGATCTTGTATTATAAGATGTAGGGATACCTCTTTTGAGCATACATATTGTTGGGATATATGTCATAGATCTTCATGTAATGTAAACAAAATTATTTGATATAAAATAAAAGATGCATTGTTCATTTATCAATTGTTTTTTATTTGAATCGCATATTATAAATTATCTTGTTTACTCTTAATTACTTATGTGTCTTCAAACTTAGTGTCTGAGTGTCATATATATGAGGATTTAAGTCTGAAGTTAGTAATCTAAAATAGTCCATAGACAGCGAACAAAACGGGTACTTTGTTCGTGGTTTATCTATAGATGCGGTCCATTCTATAATTGTATGGCGACCTTGATTCGGGATCGTCCATGTGGTGACATGAGAATGAATGCACATTATATGATGTGATCATATAGGACTGGACCCATATAGAAATGAATTTCTTATAATATCCGTTAAATAAAGAAATTTATTTCAATCTAGTAGATGGTCATATATGGATTGATCTGAATTCTGAGTGTACTACAAACTCCTGCATTGCAGGCCATGTCCTTTGATTTACAAAGGTGAGGTTGGTGTAGAAATCCCGACCAATATCTACATACTTTGGGGACATGGTTTGATGTGTAGCTGGAGGCGTTTTACATAGATATGGAGTTCACTTTTTCTTACGAGAAGCAGATGAGTATCTTCCTTAAGGGTTGATTCAATACTTGAATGATTAGAGCGCTCAAATCTTTCTATTACGAATAGAAAGATTAATATTCATAATGGTATGAATAAATCGTCTATTAGAGAATCAATGGTACCTAAGGTAAAAATAATTAGAGGGGTATAACAGATATTTTGACCCAACTCTAATTATGAGATACTCGTGAAGGGTCAATCCGTATGTAATGACTATATCGATGAACACCGACGTAGTTCAACTTATATAATATATCTAAAGCGATGAGAGTGAAACTTTAGGTTTTTAATGGAATAACCTAAAGTTAATAATTCAGAATATTTAATTAAAGAATTTAATTAATATTCCGAAATTATTGGAGCTCGAAACTGTAAGTTTATTTGGTCCATGTTCTAACTCGATATACTACAGCAAATCATATCATAATTGGATAATCCAATTATGAACTCACATGTATAATAATAGATTATGTTAAAATTATTAATGTGATTAATATTGAAGTCACACTTGAAAACTATATTAAATAAGTTTAATATAAAGTTTTCATTATTTAATGATTATGAGATAATCATATACATTTATATTTATATTTTGTAAATATTAAATTATATGATAATTTAATTATTATTTTGAATTAAAATATGTATTAATATTTGATATCAATACACATTATTTCAAAATGAGTGACAAAATATGTATTAAGGTGGAGGTTTAATCTCTTCATTATGAAGATATTTAACCATGAATTTTGTTGTTACAAAATTTGAAAAGTTTGGCAAAAAATGCCCAAGGGTTTAGAGATATAATGGTAATTTCAATTACAATTATGTTAATCAAAATCCTAGCATATAAAAGCAAAAGTTGTTTTGCTTTGTGAATTAATTTTTTCTTTTTACAAACTCTAGCCACCTTTCTCTTCTCTTTTCTCTTAAGTGTTGAAAGAAAAATAAAAAGAGAAAAAAATTGTGTGTGACTTTTAATCTCTAAATTATTTAGGGAATAATTTTGTGAGCATAGACTACTTTATCTTTTTTTGGGTAACGAGTTATAGCACAGAAGATCATTTGGTGTTGAAACAAATTCTTCATTCTTCATTTCCATAGCACTCACGACAGTGAGCGGAAAATTATGTTCATTGCCACCACTTTTATAAGTCATTTGTCAGTTGTTTTGTGGTAATTTTGTCCATAAAATTTGAGAACACAAATGGACATTTTGTGGATGTTTTGGGGCTTTTTTGGAGTGATTATATTGTCTAAAACAGTGGCAGAAAAATCAGCAAATAACCAGCACAAAATAGTGCGCTATGCGCCCGTAAAGAGAGTTTTTGGTGTGCAAAACAATCCATTTTTTAGGTTGCTGTTTCGAGGTTGTTCGGGGCTGGAAAAATCATTAAAAACAGAAGCAAAACAAGTCTAAAAGGGTTGGACAGTTTCGACTAAGAAGGAAAAAAGGCAAAAAAAAAGATTAAGGACGATCCCGTTTCCTAACACGCTTCCGCCGCGCGGGAAATCGTTTCCTACAATTGACATCAAGAGCGAGGTTAAAAAGTATTCTTAACTCTTCTTATTTTATTAAAAGTTTATGTTTTTTTATTGGTTTATTGTGATATAAATATTTTTGCATGTTGTGATGAATATGCACAAATTTTATGTTCATGTGATGAATATTTTTATTTAAGTTCATGTGATGAATGTATTTCACTGGTCGTAACTTTTTTCGGCTCTTATTTTTATGTTATTTTATTTTTGGGGAATGTAAGGCCATAAGGTAATTTTTACAAATTGTTGTAAATAAGTTTTATCTAATTTTTGAGTTGTATCAATTTTTTTTTTATAAATTGGAGAGCTGATGCCGTCAACTACTTCATCATGAGTTTTTCCGAATCAATGGAGCAAGATTTGAAGATCAAGAGATGCCTTGGTAAATTTTGTACTAATTAGATTAGTATAGGAAAAATAAGAGTCTGGTCAAGGCAATTTTATTTTTTATGTTATATGTATGTTTAATTCGAAATGTTTGAATAACATGTCATATAGCTTAGTGTGCCTACTCTTTCATTTTCATATATCATAACATGTAATAGATGCATGAATATTCTAGTTATGAAATTTGATTTTATGAAATTTAAAAAAGGCTATATTGGGATATGATATGCCTGAAAATAAATTAATAGGATTAATTATTTTAATGGTTTAAAAATTGAAAATTCAAATTTGATATATAAATGTGGTTTATAAGTGCATTATATTTTCTATTGGTATATCAGATGGAAACCTGGACGTAAATTTCATAGCCGATTCTGAATGGACGGTAGGGTGGTCTGCACTCGGGACACAATTCCACATACCATTGGAATTTATAAGACGCTTATATTAATTAAATAGTTTAATTAAAAGTTTTTGTCCCTTAATTGAATTTCTAATTTTAAACTTGTTAGTGAGCTAATATTTTAAGAGTTAAAATTAATTAGGTCACTAAAGAAAACTTAATTAAATTAGTTTAATTAAGTAAAATATTAGTTGGAACTAATAAGAATTAATGAATAAAATATTAAGAGTTAAAATTTGATATATCAATAATATTACACCAGTGTAAAGTTGAGTTTTGTTTTATCTGCGCATACACTTGTAAACACTGGTGAATTAAAATATTAGATATTTTAAGTAGAAACCTTTAATTTTAAAATAATGAGTGGAAGAGGGATATACGACAATATATCTCGCGATCTCCGTTGTTAGTCAATAAATATAAGATTCAAAAGGCATCTCGCGACGACTTTATTTTCGTTCCCTACGGATGGTGTCCATTTTGGGTCAATATTAAGTTTGGATTCCAAGAGGATATGAATTTTAGATGTATCTGATGAACTGACCTACCATACATCGACTGATGTGTTATGGCAGTTGTGGAACCCCTAGAGTCGGATCGATACCCGGGTAGCGAAAATGGGTCTAACCCATGGATATCAACTATGGGTGTAATTTTAAATTATTTAATGAAATATTATATTTCATTACGAGTGTATATGAAAAAATCGGGACTGAATCGGAGTCCGGAAACTCCCGAACGAACAAAAATAAAATTGCCGCGCGCGTACGCGCGTGCTATTGTGCACGCGCTACAGTGCGCGCGTGCAATGTAGCAATTAGTTCACATAATTTTTTTTATTTGTTTCATTTTCATTCAGCTCACATTCCAGTGAGCTGAATGAATTAGGGTCTTTGACCCTAATTTTTTCCTGTCTTCCCCAAACAGTTGAAAAACACCCAAAATTAATTTTTAATTTCAAAACCAACATAACCACATGTTATATAATAAAAATCAAGTTTTTCAAAATATCAAATATTTTTATAAAAACATAAATTTATTCTAAATACGCACTTGACTAAATGTTGAATCCATTACACAAAACAAATTAGAATCCCAATAAGAAATATCTCGTGAACAATTCTAGGTCACCCAAAGGTGGTCAAGTGATTTTAGAATGGTAGCCATAGCTCTAAGCTCTAATTTAGAGTTCCAAACTCTAATTAATTGTTTCATGTCCAACATGAATATTTTGACCTAATTACAAGCATGTTGTGTTTATACTTTTAAAGTATCCTAACACAATTGATTAAATGTATTCAACATTAAGCTATGTAATCATGCATCTAATAAAAAAATGAACATAGTTTTGGAGAAGATCAAACATTACCTAGTAAGCTTGATGCAAGATCCAATATACTTCTCATTTGTTGAAATTGTTGGAGAACCTCCAAGGTGTGCAAGCACGACTTCAAGATCTAATCTCGATTTCCAATGCAAGCTTCACTTCACTTCAAGATCTAATATTGATTTCTCCTTAATGAAATGTTTTAGAGACCTCTCAAACTTCTCTAAACACTTCTCTAACTTAGGCTAATATTTCTAAGAATTTGCTTGTATTTGAACTTGTAATTAAAACATTCATAAAACTTGCTATTTATAGCAAAACTTAGATACTTTTTAATTAATAAAAGTTGTAATAAACTTTTAAGTGGGCTTAATCTAATTTGTCCAAATATGTATAATTAGGTGTGACTAATCTCCATTGTGTCCCACTTAGATTTAATCCAATTAAATTAAGTCAAGGATTAGGAAATGGATTAGTTAAATGTTTGCCACCTTGATTTAATCCAATTAAATCAAACCAAAACCACATATTATTACATACTTACAATGACCATAATATCCTCAAATGGTAGAGATAATTATGATTTTACAATTATGCCATTGTGTAATTATTGAATTCATCCAATTAATCCAATTATGTCAAAGTAAATAATCAATGTTATCCAATAACACTTGATTATCTTAGTTGATAATTATAATATCGAATATTATCTTTTATCAAAATTAATCGGCTACCCAAGTTCTCAACGAGTACCCTTCATATTGGGACTCTCTAAGTTCAGATACGTTCGTCATATAAGCCTAGCTAATATGTACGTAATTAGGCCACCTCCGAATTCACGAAGAACACGAACGACCTTTCTGGACTATACAAGTCGAGGTCATCACATATGTTTAACAATCCCTCCGTCCTAGGCTATCCGAGTTGTGCTTAGGAAACATAGAATATACCGTCAAGTTTCCGAGGCGCACATCTCTTGTCGACATGTCCACGATTCTTCATAACTGATGCGATCCACCCTAGGTGATCAACTTTGGCCAAAGATTTAAGAATCATGACTTTACTAACATGGATACCTAAACCCCTTATGGTACACACACGGGCCGATAAATACTATCTTGCTTTGCACTTGATTACTGAGTGCATCGGTCCACACCCAACAAACATCTAGAGGCCAGACCATGAAAGGTTTCTGATATACATGGCATCTAAGTGTGGAGGATCTCACACAAAATCAATGTTATCCTATAGTAAAAGGATTACATATGCTACTCGACTCGATGAGATTCCTATTGACGGTGGTGTATACTTCCAACTATTAGGAATCACTTGTGAGTCATTCAATATTCGCTCCAATGAATACCCACATGTCTATACGAGTTTCCAAAACTCATGGTACATTGCGTTAAACAATTGGAACTCCAATTCCAATATAAGACATGTGATAGTCTTCTAGATTATAGGAATTCGACCGTATTCCAAAACCAACGACTATGAATATTTTCTTTAAGAATAGTTTACACCTAGTGTCAAAACTATTCTAAGGTCGATGTCATTCTTAACATATCTATACATCAATCTAATACGCATAATGACAATACCATTAATAAGATATGAAATGAAAAATGTAGTTATTTTATTAATAAATAATAAAATGTACAATTCGGATTGACACTCCAAGCACCAACTCCATCAAACTCCCACTTGCTTAGTGCTAATCTGGATGGTACCGTAGTCCCATCTCCTCCATATGTTTATCGAATAACTTAAAAGGTAAGGCCTTTGTAAGTGGGTATGCTATGTTGTCTTGTTCTTGAACCTTCAAGACCACTATGTCTTTTCGTTCAATAATCTCTCTAATTACGCGGTATTTCCTTTCCACGTGTTTAGACTTTGAATGCGCCTTCGGTTCCTTAGCCTGCGCGATGGATCTGTAATTATCACAATATAATGGGATCGAATCCGCAATACTAGGCACAACGCCAAGTTATGTGATAAAATTTCTAATCCAAACAACTTCTTTAGCAACTTCTGAAGCCGCTATAAATTTCGCCTTAGTGGTCGAATCAGCTGTTGAGCCTTGCTTTGAACAACACCAACTAATCGCACCACCGTTAAGGGTAAATATGTATCTTGATGTAGATTTTCTATCATTTGGATTAAAATTGAGAAAGATATGGACCCTAGAAGTTGGCTAGACGAATATATCTTAACCTAGAAAAACACTCCCAGAATAGATGTACTACATGTCATCCGCTATTTAGAGAAGAGGAAGACAAGTCGTCCGAATATTGTACGACAAGTCGTACATTTATAATCTATTTAACCGACATGTCATCCGGGTAAAAGATAGACGACAAGTCGTCTGACTCTTTAACAAAAAACTGACTTGTCATACGGTCACAGATCTCACGGACGACATGTCATTTGAATATGAAAGTTAACCGAGGCTGGCCGGTGCGTGAGAGCATGTGAAGGCGAGTGGGAGCCCGTGGCCGGCGCGTGAGCCACTCATATGGCGCGTACATGGCGCGTGGACATCTGTGTTGGCCTGTGTTGGTCATGTCTGTATCGGTTTGCTTCGATTATTCCGATCCGTCGTGATTATATGTCTATTCCTTTTTGCAAAATGTTCTAAATCGGCCATGATAAATTTGTTTTATCATATAAATTTTGTGTTTATAATAAATATCTTAGTAATGTTGATTTAGTTAATGTAACTTTGTGTTTCATTGTATTGATTTTTCCTTGTATTTGTTGCAGAAAAATCATGGCGATTATTCGAAGAGTTGCAAAAAAGATTACGACACCCACAGACATGGAGATGATATCAGACATGTTGTTGGAAATGGATAAATATCGAATGAGTGAAAGCGATGATATGATTTCGCATATCATCACTTTCAATAACATGTTACAGGAGTCAATCTGGGCAGGTAATTGGATAGGACAGCCAAAAAGATTCAGATTGCTGAGAAACATTCTCCCTAAGATATGGCAAAAACAACTTACTCGTATTTGGATATCAGTAAAACGTGTAGAAAAACAACCCGTTCCTTATAATAAAGCCATTAAGATGTTGGCAATTAAGTATCTCCAACGTAAGGCAAAAAATATGATTTTTCCTTTGATGTCCCAGAAACGTTGCAAAGATCCTAAATTTGCTATCGGATTTCCATGGCTGTCCAAGATCAATTACGAGTTACCCAAAGAGTTTGAGGATTCGTATCCTAAAACATATATGAGTTGGGACTCTAAAACTGGGAAAATTATTTTTGTAAAATATTAATTTTATCATGTTATTTCTGTGTGTAATGATTTGTTATTTCACGACATGTAAATATTGTATTTATATGTATGGATGTTCTATGTTGAATTTAATTTATGTAATTAAATCAATGAATGTCATGTACATTAATTATGACATGATTAAAATATTCTAGAAATTTATGTAATTTTTAGAAAATGATTTTACATGATTGATTATGTTGATAATATTTTTACATTGGGTAATTGGATGATGATTGGACACATAGTGGCCTTTTGACTCTAACCCCATTGAAAAATTTTATTAAACATAATTTCTTTCATGATAAAATAAGACAAAAGTATTAACAATTGTGCATGAATGTCTGTAGAAACTTTGTGTTTTTTAATGGCTTCCGCAACAAAGAACATTATCGCTGAACTCAACAAGGGTGAGAAACTGAATGACGATAATTATGAAATTTGGAGCATGAAAATCCAATATGTGCTAGAAGAACAAGAGGTTCTTGAAACCCTGAAAATGAGCATGGATGAACCTGAATAGGGCACTATGGCCCAACACAGGCGAGACCGAGAGGCTTATGAGGCCTGGAAGAAAAAGAATTCAATTGCCCGCATTACGTTGCTAAGAAGTATGGATAATGACCTAATGAAAGTGTTCATGAAATATGACATGGCTAAAGACATGTGGTCCACACTAGTTGAAAAGTTTGGTAGTACATCAATAACCAAACTCAGGTCACTGACAATCAAGTTTGACACATACAAGAAACACCCTGAGTTTACTATGTCGAAACACTTGAGGCAAATGTCAAACATGATTACTGAACTGGCAGATGCTGGACATGTTCTAACAGATGAAGAGAAAGTCCAAGCGGTCATTCGTTCTCTTCCAAATAGCTGGGAGCATATGAAGATGCATTTGACCCACAATAAGAGCATCAAAACCTTTGATGACGCTAAACGTCACCTTGAATTAGAAAGTGACAGACTCGCGGCCGCTAAGTCAAATACTGAAATGTATATGACAGAAACTAGCAAACCTGAGGGTTTCAAGAAGAAAAGAAAATTTCATGGTGGTGGATTTCAGTTCGAAAAAGAACAAAATTCTCCCAAGCCAGAAAGGAAACAGAAAACTAATCAAGATGGGAAAGAAAAATGTCATACCAAAAAGAAAAACATGGCAAAGGTTAAATGTTTTAACTGTGGTAAGAAAGGTCATTTTGCTCGTGACTGTACTGAGCCTAAAAAGGTGAATACCTTTCGTGCATATTTAAATGAAATATGTGTTTCAAGTTCAATCTTTCTAATTGAATCTAATCCTTTGTGAACTGTAGACTCAGGAGCCACAAACCATGTAGCGAAGGATATAGATGCCTTCGTGGAATTTTGACGAATTTCACCTCGGGTGAAGTGGATATATGTTGGCAACAACTACGGGTTAAAGTCAAAGGAATAGGAACATGCAAGTTAGCCATGCATGGTGGAAAAACTTTACTACTACATGATGTATTGTTTGCTCCACAAATTCGCCAAAATTTAGTTTCTGTGTTGGTTTTGGTTAATTTAGGTTTCAATTTGAACTTCCATAAATTTGGTGTTGATTTGTACTTAGGTACAATACACTATGGTTCTGGTTATTTTCTGGATGGTTTTATTGTATTAAATGTTGAATGTTTTAATCACAAATCCAGCTTTTCGTTTGTTACTTCATCTGTCAGTGATGATAGTGATGTAACTATGTGGCATGCTAGACTTGGCCACATTGGCCAGCAAAGAATGAACAGATTAGCCAAAGAAGGCTTTCTGGGAAATATTGAGAAGGTAGAATTGTCAACCTGTGAATATTGCTTGGCTGGAAAAACTGCGAGAAAACCATTTGGAAAAGGGACTAGAGCAGAGTATCCATTATAATTAATCCATTCAGATATATGTGGTCCAATGAATGTCAGAGCAAGGCATGAAGCATCTTATTTCATCACATTCATAGATGATTTTACATGCTTTAGTTATGTCTATTTGATTGCTCATAAATCTGAAGCATTAGAATGATTTAAGAAATTTATGAATTTAACAGAAAATCAATTGGACAAGAAAATTAAAGCACTACGCACTGACTGTGTTCGTGAGTACTTATCTGATCAGTTCAGAGAATTATGTGATGAAAAAGGAATTAGTCATCAGTTGACTACTCCTGCTACTCCTCAACAAAATGGTTTGCGGTTGTGGACAGGTCGCAAACCAGATATTCACTTTCTGAAACCTTGGGGTTGTGCGGCCTATGTTCATGTGTGTTCTAACGAACATGGAAAGTTAGGCCCAAGAGGAAAAAATGTATCTTTATAAGATATTCTGAACAATCAAAAGGGAATGTTTGCATAGGTGAACATGAAAGTGGAGGCGTGACAGAATTTGAATCACGAGATATCACATTTTTAGAAAATGATTTTCCTAAGCATGGAGAGATAGGTCAAGATTTATCTCTATATGAAACTCATGATCACATGGATCACATGATTGGTGAACACTCAGGTTTACCTAATTCAAGTGGGAGTGATGAGAGAAATTTGAGAAAACATAATGAATCTGTTTCACATGAATCTCAAAATGATGAATTAGTTTCACACGAGTCTCATTTACGTGATCCGAGTGGGAGTGATGTACATAATCCAAGTGGGAGCAATGTGCACGATCCAAATGAGAATAATATGGAAAGTGATAAATTAGTTCCACCACTAGAATCCCAATTGCGACGTAGTAATCGTATAGGCATTCCTCGACGTCGTTTCGATATCGAAGGAGAAACCTTTATGATTCTACCTCAAGAGGATGAGGAACCTAGAAACATAAAAGAGGCTCTCAACTGTCATGCTAAGGAAAAATGGATGAAAGCAATGGAAGAAGAAATGAAGTCAATGAGGTCTAACCAAGTTTGGAAATTGGTTGATCTACCCAAAGGACGCAAAGCTATCAAGAACAAATGGGTTCTTAAAATAAAGCGTAATAACGATGGCAATATCGAAGGATATAAAGCACGGCTTGTAGCAAAATGGTATACACAACATGAAAGAATTGACTACGAAGAGACGTTTTCACCTGTTGTAAGGTTTACCTCAATTCGCTTGATTCTGGCTATAGTAGCAAGCATGGATCTAGAATTACATCAAATGGATGTAAAGACTGTTTTTCTCAATGGAGAACTTGATGAAGAAATCTATATGGAATAACCAGTAGGTTTCATAAAAGAAAAGGAGAAAGTATGTAGACTTTTAAAGTCTATATATGGTCTCAAGCAATCGTCTAGACAATGGTATATACGATTCCACAATACAATCATTTCGAATGATTTCATAATGATAGATGAAGATTATTCTGTGTACACCAAGAGAGATAAAGATAAGTTCATTATCTTATCTTTGTACGTGGATGATATACTTATAGTCGGAAATGATAAGGAGTTTGTAAAACACATCAAAGAATGGTTATCATCTAACTTCGAGATGAAAGATATGAGTGAAGCTACATATATTCTTGGGGTTAAGATCTCAAGAAATCGTTCAAAGAATTTATTATCTCTTTCACATGAGTCATATATAAAGAAAATTCTTGAACGCTTCCAAATGCAGGCTTGCAAACCCATTGATACTCCTATCACAAGAACTGAAGCTTTGAGTCGTAGATTGTCTCCTGAAACTTCACAGGAAAAAGAAACAAATGAAGAAAGTTCCTTATGCAAATGCAGTTGGAAGTTTAATGTACGCAATGTTTTGTACAAGACCTTATATCTGTTTCGCTGTTGGAATGGTAAGTAGATACCAATCCAATCCAGGACTAGCACATTGGAAAACAGTTAAAAGAATATTTAAGTATCTGAGAGGGACAGCTGATTACTCATTGTGTTATCAAGGAAATGATTTGCAATTGAGAGACTATACTGATACTGACTGGGGATGAGATTTATATTAAAGAAAATCTACCTCTGGTTTTGTTTTCTTACTAAACAATGGTGTCATTTCATGGAGCAGTAAGAAACAATCTTGTATAGCCTTATCCACAATGGAGGCTGAATTTGTGGCCTTTTCATCAGCAGTACAAGAGGTTGTGTAGTTGAAAAGGTTCTTGGATCATTTGGGTATGTCAAATGAAGCTTCTGGTCCATTATTAGTTAACTGTGATAGTGAAGCAGCGATAGCCTACACAAAAGACCCAAAATTCCATTGTAAAATGAAACATATAGATACAAAATATAACTTTGTGAAAGACATAGTTGCACGAGAAGAGGTAAACATGAAGTACATTTCTACGCAAGAAATGGTAGCAAATCCATTGACAAAGCCTGTTCCAATAGATGTCTTAGTTAGACATGTAAAAACTCAGGGATTGCGTAGATGTTAATGTGCTTACATATTATGATATGTATTTTTCCCAAATAATGTTTACTAATGTTAATACTCATTGATATTTGTGTTCAATGCTTACATGTTATTACGTTGATACATGTTTAAACAAATATATTATTAGTTAGTATGAGAAGTATGTAGGACAAGTGAATGATTGGCCCAATCACACGGGCAATCACCTCTATTACTTTGTGTTAATGGGAGATGAGACAAATTTTTAAGCTAATTATCTGAGTGATAATTTAGAGAGCTCAAACTTGAAAATTAAGTAATGTCGTTATGAGGTCACTTTCTCTATGATATGACCTAAGGTGAATAAGTTCGTTTCACCTTACTTGTCTTAATGTCAGATATGAGTTAGACATTGTGTTTGTCTGAACTATAATCTGTACGGTATTTTATGAGACATGCGCTCCATGGGAAATGAGAGAATACCGTATTACATGTTTTCATACCATGTGTACATTTGTGACTATTGAGGGTAATACAAGTAAAGATCTCAGTCTTGATATTGTGTGAGACCCTTGGGATTATTTCAATCTCACATTGTACCCTTTAGACTCTTGTCTGCTTCTTAAAACTTAGATTTGATGATCATTATCTTGGAGTGTTGCTGAAAGATCATGAGAGATTCGATCTGAAAGAACATCTCTGGAAAAACGAATTGAATCAAAGTTGAGAGATTCGAGAAAGGAGAAAGATCATTATATGAGTAATATCACATTAGATTGTATTCACTGGTCGACCAATTATGTTTTTTCTATGTGATCAAACATGATTGTGAATATAAAATAAATATTACATTCGAAAAGAGATCGAGAGAGATATAATGTGATAAATGATCGAGGATACTGCATACATAATCCACTATGGTTCTATCCATTTTTCCAGCAGCTATATATTCCTAATAGATGTATAGCAATTGAGCTCTCGAAGTATGCTGGTCGCACGACACAATTGTAAAGTATGAATTATTCTGGTAGAGATAATAAAAAATTGTTGATCCCATCATGTGTGAGTGGGAGATGTTGTGAACTAATTGTTGTTGTTAATTAGGAATTATTTGATGTTGTTAAATAACAATAATTAGTAGTAATTTCATGTTGGTAATTATTAAGTAACAACAAGAGTTGTTAAGTAACAACAATTAGTAAAATGTTAAGTGGGGAACATATGGTACACCCATGATGGTAACATTTTTGGAAGGGTTAGAGAAAGTCATTATGCATCCAAATACATGTGATTACATAGTAATCAATGCATGTGATTAAATAGTAATCAAAGATTAATAGTAATCCATGCATGTGAGCTAATAGTGACTTGGTTTCCCTAATATAAATAAGACCATTTGCTTATTAAGTTAAGCAATCAATTATGTTTGATTAAGAGGTCTCTACAAGAAGAAAAGTATGCAATTGTGTTGTGATTAACTTAGATTTATTTCAATTAGTTTGTAAATAAATCTAGGACTAATAATACATGTATGGTTAGATCATAAGAGGAAAAACATGTAAATATATTAGGAATTATGTTTCCTAACAATATCCAACACTTTGAAATGGGGCCTTTGTCATCTTTCCTTGGATACATGACTCACAAATCGGATAAGGATCTAAGGTAAGATTTTCAATCAAACCATCATTTACCAATTTGGATAGACGTCTAATACCTATGTGGCCCAATCTCATATGCCATAATTCAGTATTATTTAATTCAGACTTCCTACTTGTATTTTTCTCTATATTAAAGACATCTCTACATGTTTCCAAAACATAGTGACCGTTTGATAAAGAACATTCATATTTCAATAAATTTTCTTTATCATACAAACATAAAGTTTCATCTTTAATGTTTATTTTATATCCCTCTTTATCTAATATTGGAAGTGATATTATTTATCTGATAAGTGAGGGAACATAATAACAGTCATGTAAATCTAATTTACATCCATTTGGGAGATCTAGAACAACAGTTCCTATGGCATTAACATCCAATGTCTCGCCATTGCCAACTCTAAGTTGGATCTCCCATTTATTCATCCTTCTTTTAACCCTCATTTCCTGCAGGGAATTGCAAATATGAGTAGGAATGTCAGTGTCTAACACTCATCCATTATTTGCATCTAAGGCTAATGAGATGTCAATAATTGGAAAAATACAAAGCGTACCCGAGGTTCATGCTTTAAGCTCTGGACATTCATTCTTACAGTGTCCATACTTCTTGCATTGTAGACATTGATCACAAGCTACTTTCGATTTTGCGCCTTTGCGCTTCTTGGAGTTTTTCTTTGATATCTTCTTCTTCCCCATCTTGATTTTATTTGACTTCCCAGAAGTCTTTGAAGAGCCAGCTCCACCATGGAGATATAATGTGGGGTTGTCTTTCTTCAAATCTTACTCCGCCGTGCGTGGCATGTTATGAAGTTCTTCGTAATTGGCTTGCATCGAATGCATATGGAAATTTAATACAAAGCCAGCATAAGAACCAGACAAAGAAGACAAAATCAAATTACGGCCCAGCCGTTCATCAAACACAATGCCCTGTCGTTCCAGATATTGAATCTGGTCTATCATGTTCAAAACATGAGTGCTGACAGCTCCTCCCTCCTTGAGTTCAGCACAGAATAATTCCTTAGACCTTCGATAAAGTTTCATCTCTTGATTTGCCTCGAACAACTCCTTGAGTGTTCGCATAATGCTCCAAGCATTCGGTACTTCTATGTGCTGTCTCGGCAAATCTGGAACCATTGATCCTAAGATGTAGGATTTCACCTTCAGGTTATCATCCTTCCATCTATCAAAAGTTTCTCGCTCTTCTGGAGTGGAGTCAGGATCGATATCAACAGGCAGTGGATTGATAGTGACATAAGTCAACTTTTCATACTCCAAGATAAGGCGTATGTTCATTTCCCATTCGAAATAGTTCTCGGCTTCTTTTCGCTTAAAGGAATCTAAAAATTTCATCAATGGATTAGCGACAGCCATCTACAAGATAACATTTTTGAGTAGTAGCAGAACAATTTTCATTTCAAAAGTGATAACACTAATTGATTTTGGAATTTTAAATCTATTAGTGCCATCACACTACTTTACGTAATTCTGTAATCTCCCTTAACAGAAAAATAGAAATTTGACTATCACAATTTCATAGCGGGAAGTGGATCCCATGATATTTACTCCAGCCTCACACTAATGACGATATTGGCCTTTGTAAACTCATTAGGTAGACCTTCAAGATCAATCACTTCATGTGACTCATAGTTTGGTCCTGAACCGTTTCTTATCCTCAAACTAATGACGATATTGGATTAAGACGTGTTCTAGGTATATACTTGTCAATGTGCATTAATAAGCTTTGTATGTACACCCTCACACTAATGATGATATTGGGTGACTACATCTAATATTTTACCGGAGCGACCTAAGTTCCGAGCACTTATACCCTCACACTAATGACGATATTGGATATAAGCAGTAAGAACCCAATCATCTCCGTATTGACAAGACGTACCATCCAATAATGCTCTAACATTATTAATACTATTACTTAAAAATAATCACCTAATCACGAGAGATTTATGACAATCAAGTCATTAATTTTATTAGGTCAAAGTTTTAATTTAAAACATGTAATACATATCCAATATGTCTTATGCATAATTAAATTAAAATTACTATGACATAGATTCAAAACATTTGTTGTGTGGTTAAGCCTTAGCTACAAATACCATTTTGTTGGGGCAGTTGTGGAACCCCTAGGATCAGATCGATACCCCGAGCAGCGGAAATTGGTCTAACCCATGGATATTAAGTATGGGTGTAATTTTAAATTATTTAATGAAATACTATATTCCATTACGAGTGTATAGGAAAAAACCGGGTCTGAATCGGAGTCCGGAAACTCCCGAACGAACAAAAAAAAAATTACCGCGCGCATATGCGCGTGCTACAGTGCACGCGTGCGCACTGTAGCAAGCAGTTCACACATTTTTTTTAAAAGTTGTTTCCTTTTCATTCAGCTCGCATTCTAGTGAGCTGAATGAATTAGGGTCTTTGACCCTAATTCTTTCCGGTCTTCCCTAAACAATTCAAAAACACCCAAAATTAATTTTTAATTTCAAAACCAACATAAACACATGTTATAAAATAAAAATCAAGTTTTCAAAATATCAAATATTTTTACAAAAACATAAATTTATTCTAAATACGCACTTGCGTAAATTTTGAATCCATTACACAAACCAAATTAGAATCCCAATAAGAAATGTCTCGTGAACAATTCTAGGTCACCCAAGGTGGTCAAGTGATTGTAGAATGATAGTCATACCTCTAAGCTTTAATTTAGAGTTCCCTACTCTAATTAATTGTTCCATGTCCAACATGAATATTTTGACCTAATTAAAAGCATGTTGTGTTTATACTTCTAAAGTATCCTAACACAATTGATTAGCCTTATTCAATATTAAGCTATGTGATCATGCATCTAATACACAAATGAACATAGCTTTGGAGAAGATCTAACATTACCTAGTAAGCTTGATGCAAGATCCAATCTACTTCTCCTTTGTTGAAATTGTTGGAGAACCTCCAAGGTATGCAAGCTCGACTTCAAGATCCAATCTCGATTTCCAACGCAAGCAAGCTTCACTTCAAGACCTAATCTTGATTTCTCCTTAATGAAATGTTTTAGAGACCTCACAAGTTTCTCTAAACACTTCTCTAACTTAGGCTAATATTTCTAAAAATTTGCATGTATTTGAACTTGTAATTAAAACCTTCCTAAAGCTTGTTATTTATAGCAAAACTTAGGCAATTTTTAATTAATAAAAGTTGTAATCAACTTTTAAGTGGGCTTAATATAATTTGTCCAAATATATATAATTAGGTTTGACAATCTCCATTGTCTCCCACTTAGATTTAATCCAATTAAATCAAGTCAATGATTAGGAAATGGATTAGTTAAATGTTTGCCACCTTGATTTAATCCAATTAAATCAAGCCAAAACCACATATTATTACATACTTACAATGACCATAATATCCTCAAATGGTAGAGATAATTATGATTTTACAATTAAGCCCTTGTGTAATTATTGAATTCATCCAATTAATCCAATTAGGTCAAAGTAAATAATCAATGTTATCCAATAACACTTGATTATCTTAGTTGATAATTATAATATCGAATATTATCTGTTATCAAAATTAATCGGCTACCCAAGTGCTCAACGAGTACACTTCATATTGGGACTCTCTAAGTTCAGACACGTTTGTCATATAAGCCTAGCTAATATAAACGCAATTCGGCCACCTCCGAATTCACGAAGAACACGAACGACCTTTCTGAACTATACAAGTCGAGGTCATCACATATGTTTAACAATCCCTCCGGCGTAGGCTATCCGAGTTGTGCTTAGGAAACATAGAATATACCGTCAAGTTTCTGAGGCGCACATCTCTTGTCGACATGTCCACGATTCTTCATAACTGATGCGATCCACCCTAGGTGATCAACTTTGGCCAAAGATTTAAGAATCGTGACTTTACTAACATGGATACCTAAACCCCTTATGGTACACACACGGGCCGACATATACTATCTTGCTTCGCACTTGATTACTGAGTGCATCGGTCCACACCCAACAAACATCTAGAGGCCAGACCATGAAAGATTTCTGATATACATGGCATCTAAGTGTGGAGGATCTCACACAAAATCAATTATATCCTATAGTAAAAGGATTACATATGCTACCCGACTCGAGGAGATTCCTATTGACAGTGGTGTATACTTCCAACTATTAGGAATCTCTTGTGATTCATTCAATATTCGCTCCAATGAATACCCACATGTCTATACGAGTTTCCAAAACTCATGGTACATCGCGTTAAACCATTGGAACTCCAATTCCAATATACGACATGTGCCCGTCTTCTAGGTTATAGGAATTCGACCGTATTCCAAAACCAACGACTATGAATATTTACTCTAAGAATAGTTTACACCTAGTGTCAAAACTATTCTAAGGTCGATGTCATTCTTAGCATATCTATACATCAATCTAATACGCATAATGACAATACCATTAATAAGGTATGAAATGAAAAATGTAGTTATTTTATTAATAAATAATAAAATGTACAATTCAGATTGGCACTCCAAGCACCAACTCCATCATGATGAACACTAAAAAGTGCACATTTCTTAAAAGAAAAATTAATCATTTTACACTTGTAGTTTCATTAATCCCATTAATTTAGCACATTTGTAAAATAATAATTAAATTGAGGTTTTATATATTTTTATTATGATATTTATTTTTTTATGTTTGTGAAATAATACTTTGGATACATAATTAGAAAAATGGATGTGACATTTGGACTTTGGAGGCCAAAAACTTAAAAGGGGCCTTCTAACATTGTACAATTTCGGAAATGTCAACTTTGCGCAATTTTCATTTTTTGGCCATAATATTTTACTCCGATATCGGATTTTGGCGATTCCAGTTCCAGATAAAAGAATACTCAAATTTCTATAACTTTTCTATTAATAAGATTTTCTAGTTCTGAAGTTCTCAAGACCGAAATTGATAAAAATCCAAAGTGTTTTAAGTAATTATTAAAGTGTGTTATATGTTATTTGTAACCGAATAGAAGAAAAAATACAAAATGTGTTTATGTAATTATTAAAGTCAAAAAAAAAATTATATAATATAAAATTAGGAAGATGACAATCCGCAATTGTCAAACTTCCACCAAACATGCTTGCATATTTGGTGGAGTAATTAAAGGAAATTGCATGTGCTTGCATGCAAGAAGTGCCGAGCACCTCTATAAATAGAGGTGCTCTGCAACTCAATTTCCTCAGTCTAATTCTCTCTGAAAATTTGTGGAGTTTCAGCTCTTATGTGTTAATTTTTTAAAGCTTTCTTGTAATTTATTTTTCATTCAGTAATAAAATTATGTGTATTTTTATTCAAATTATGAGTAGCTAATTTTATTTTGTTGGGGTAAAGGGTGAAGCTTTTAATATGAAAATATAGATTAATCATATTTATAATATAATTATAAATTGTAATCTAATGATTAATACTTAATTTAAATCTGGATTATTTATTGACAAACTTTGTTACCGCTTATATGGCTGATTTTATTTATTTAGCATAATTAAGTGCCTAACTGGACTTGTTATAAACAAAAGTTATCATCGCCTTTATGGCTGGTTTTATTTGTTTTGGCATAATTAATTCATGAATTAAATTAACTGGGTAATAATAAAAAATTAATATATTATAAAAAGTAAGATTTCTAAATTTGAAATATTAAAAGTGGATCCCATAACCCCAACATTTTATTTTATTGTTGTAGTCCAATTTAAAATTATCAATCACTTCAAACAAATCAATCTTTTCATTTTTACTCGAATTATTATTTTAATTTACTAAATATTTTCCCTATGGATCGGCCCCGGACTTATCGAGTTATTTTATTACTTCGACACTCTTATACTTGAGAGTAAAGAACCACTTTATGAGTTTGTCAAGTTTTTGGCGCCGTTGTCAGGGATTATAATTTAGTAGATAAAATAATAATTTTTCATTCTTTTTATTTTTATTTTTTTCACTTGTATTTTGTATTTTCTTTCTTTTTTGTTGTATTTTCTACATCTCATTTTATTTCTTCCTTGTATTTGTGTAGATCCAAAATGTCCTGATTGATCCTAAATGAATCTTGAACCCAAATATCCCACATACAGACAAACCATGTACTTAATTCTTCAAGGTTACATAAGACAGAAAAATCAAATAAATGGAACTTATATTTTGCCAAAGAATTTCTTGAACCATTCCCATCCAGAGATTCTTCCATAATTTTTTGTGAGAACTTAATTCGAGAGATTGAGACAGCTAAACGAGAAATTTAATTGAAATCTGAATTGACAAGAATCAGAGGGCGTTTTTAAATCTAATCACTGCATTTGTATTTTCTTTCTTTGTTTTTCTTTTCTTTTGTCATTTATTTTTATTTTTATTTTTTGCTTGTTTATTTTTTTTCTTTTTGTAAGTATTGCATTTGCATTTTTAAATTTTAGCATATATTCTGCATTTAGGTTGCATGAGACATTGGTCTCAATCTTCTAGCGGTAGATTAAATAGAGAGTCCTCATCACCTTCATCGTCATTCAAAATGGCCGAAAACCAAAATGAAAATCCAATTGTCCGAGTTGAAAATCCAGTTGATCGGGAAGAAAACGAGTCTCAACGTGGCGATCTTAATCATCCTAGAAGACTCAGACAATTCATGAATCTCACTAGAACAGGATCATCATCTTGCATTATTTTTCCCCCAGATGCAGCACGTTTCAATTTTAAACTATGTGTCATCCAACTTTTACCCATATTTCGCGGTCTAGAATCAGAAAATCCTTATTAGCACTTAAGGAAATTTGAAGAGGTATGTAACACTTGCACAGACCAAAATTGCAGCATGAATATAATTCAATTAAAGTTTTTTCCCTTTTCTTTAAAGGATAAAGTTAAAATTTGGTTGCAGAACTTTAGGTTATGATCCATAAAAAACATGAGATGATTTGCAAGAACAATTTCTGAAAAAATTCTTTCCCTCTCACAGGACAAACTCATTTAGGAGGAGAATCACAACTTTCACACAAGGGTCAGAGGAAACACTTTACCAACATTGGGAGAGATTTAAAGAGCATTTTAGGTATCACAAAAAAAAAATCCAAAAATATAAAAATATGGGTCATTCTTCATTTTTCCAACACACCAATTTCTCATCTCTCAATTTCTACAATTCTCGCATTCTCAATTCTCTCAACTTTAATTTCTCATTCTTAATTAATTCTCTCATTGTTCAATATTTATAAAAAAAATGACAAGCTCATCTGAGAACACCATATCCAATGTGTGAACCCAAGAGAGAGGTCAAAGTATCGGTACATGGAGAAGAGAAGTTAAGGCTCAATCCTCCGATATTTTCAAAATTCATTTTCATTTAGTCGAGACTGAAAATGAAGGTTCGAGAGCAATATGCAACTATTGTGGTGTATCTTACAAATTTACTAGCGACTATGGCAATATGAACAGCACCTGTATAGCCATCATGTCGCTGAAATTAGACTTGATAAAACATAAACTCAAATGGGCAGATGTGCATCATCTAGTAGAGGTACGAGTTCATTAGATTTATTTAAATATTCTAATGCTAAAAATAGAGAAGAATTTGCTAAATTTACTTGTATGGCACATCTTTCTTTAAGTTTTGGTGAAAAAATACTTTTACTAATTACGTTCGAAATGTTTTAATCCTGCTGCTTGTAGAATGACTAGAAATACAACAAAACATCAAAATTTTAAATTATACAAAAATGGTAAAATTATTTTAAATAAAATATTTAAAGATATTAAAGGTTGTTTTTCTATTTGTTCTGATATTTGGAGTGACCATTGGCAAACACACTCATACATGGGTGTGACTTGTCATTGGATTGATGCATCATGGAACATGCAAAAACGACTTATTGTATTTAGAGTTTTTGATGAGCAACATACTGCACAAAATATTTATAGAATGATTAAAGTAATTTTTGATAAATATGGTTTATTAGGTAAAACTTTAACAACTGGTTTTGACAATGTATCTGCAAATACTGCATCAATTAGAGATTTAAAAGAAATAAGCCAACCAAATTTGGGGTTTCGATTTTTTCATATTTGTTGCACATGCCATGTCTTTAATTTATGTGTTCAAGATGTTCTGAGTTTTTTAGTACCTTATATTGATCCTATTAAGATTGCACTTAATTGTATTTGGTCATATTCTCAAGTTAGGAGAGAATGAGTCAAGTTTTATAAATCATATGGTGTTAAAGCGGTAAAATTTTCACGAGATATTCCAATACGTTGGAATTCAACTTATTTTCTTTTAAGTCAAGCTTTCCAATACAAAGATGTATTATGTAATTTTTTCCCCCAACATGTTCAACATATCACACTTTTGCCCAGTCAATGGGATATTTGTGAAAAAGTTTTAAACTTTTAAAAATTTTAATGATGCTACAAATATTTTTAGCGGAGTTTATTATCCTACAATAAATTTATTTCTTGTTGAAAGTTTGAATATTGTTGGTACTCTATCTGAACATGCTGAAAGTTCTTATCCTAATGATATTGTTTTAATTGAAGCTATTTCTGTTATGAGGCGAAAATGATTGATTTATTTTAAAGACATTCCATTACTTTATCTTATTGCCATAATTTTTTATCCTATATTTAAAATAGAAGGTTTGAATAGCGGCTTACTAGCTTACTATACATATTTAGGAATAGCTGATGAAATTAATATTACAAGAAAGAATAATAGATAAAATAAATATTGATTTAATAGATTGATTTAATGATTATGTTAGTAGATATAACTTGTAATCATTAGGACCATCTAGTAGTGAACTAGTGGTACATTCAATACTTAACGTAGGTGATCGTTGGTTACTACAACAAAATGAAAAATATCGAGATAATACGACTAATAGCCCTGAATTAGATAATTATTTATCTACCAATTTTGAGTTTCCTACTAAAAGTTTATTGCGTAAAAATTTTCAAGTACTTGACTGGTGGAATCGACATCAAAATGTCTATCATGTTTTATAAAATATTGCTAATATATGTGCTGACAACACATGGTTCCACTGTTGCGGTTGAGCAAGCCTTCAGCTTAAGAGGTAATATTTTGGAAGCGAGACAGTCTTCATTACATCCAAGCATTTTAGAAGCAACAACATGTGTGGATGATTATACCCGAGCTGATCTGAGGCAACAAGAAGCTGCCCCCGATGACTTTAAAAACTTGTTCGAAAATGCATCTGCAAGTGCAAGCGGAACATGAGCTGAAGGATCAACAGACACTGATAATGATGATGATTGATGAGTAAATAATTGTAAATTATAATGGGGAACTATCTTAAAAATATAATGGAACTACGTGAGCTTTGATTCCTCTCACTTCTTGAGGATACGTAGGCAACTTAAGTTTTTAAAAATTTAAGTTCAAGATCTTTAATTTTATTTTTAATTTAATGTAATCTAAATTCAAATTCATAATTTTAAATAAATTTTTTAATCACATTTTTATTTTTTTTAAAAAAAAATCATTATTGTAGACACCAGTTTTCGCCTCTGGTCCACAATCGAGAATTTGAATGTAGGAGGGCGCTAGCGATCTGCAAGATAAAGTAGAATGAGTGGGGAGCTTTTACCCACCGGTGTGGTGGTTTCCGTGGGCACTCCGACACTCAAATCAGTGGCATAGACGAATAAATTACTATTGAAGAGTAAGGTTTGGAGTTACCTTGACCTCTGTTACAGCCGTGAGGGCGGTGGGTTTGTATTTTGGGGATGTCTGGCTTAGAATTCCCTGGAGAGAAAACTTTTTCAAGGAAGTAGAAGAAAAAAGAGACCCCGGAGACTCTGAATTATGCCTATTTTATAGGTGATCAAAGAATGAGTCTCATTAATGTATTAAATGATAGACTCTTGGGTTCTAAAACGACTTAGTCACGTAAATCATAAAAAACGCATTTTCTCGGTCGGATAGCTGGTAAGTCACAAGTTATTTGGTGGGCCTCTCTTTGTGTAAGTTCCTGATAAGGTAATTGGGTCCTTGGCCCAAGCCTCGTTTGGGAATTGTTTGGAGGGATTGGGTTATACCTTGTATGAGGCCTGAAGTATAAAGTCGGAAATACCCTTGGCTCAAATTTGGCTCGTACAGTTTGTTCCCTACACTCTAAGTCAATGAGTTCTTGGCTTGGAGAGTATTCAATGAGTATGTCATTTGGGATATGTATAAAGCATGTAAACATACGTTGACGTCTCTAAGACCTGTCAAAGGACATACCCGATTGACGGAGCTAAATAAATATCTGGGATGACCCTCAGTCGACCAATCCTAGACGCTGATGTTGTTTGGATCTGTCCATGGTAATAACATGTATAACAGAACTGAGTAGATATCGAGAATGAACCTCAATCGACCAGTCTTTATTGTCGTATGAACCAAATGAGGGTCTAAGTCTTGAACTTGACTCGCCATGAGCCATGGGGAATGTTCTTGTCTACTGGACCAGACGAGGGCCAGGATAACTCCCAGTCGACTAGTCTTGAAGAGGATCCATGGGGAGTCTTCAATGTCGTCTAGACCAGATGAAGGTCCAGGTCTTGAACTTGGCTTGACATGAGCCATGGGGAATGTTCCCGTCGACTAGACGAAATGAAGGCCAAGATAATCTCTAGTCGACTGGTCCTGAAGAGGATCCAGGGGGAGTCTTCAATGTCGTCTGGACCAGATGAAGGTTCATGTCTTGAAATTTGCTCGACATAAGCCATGGGGAATGGTCCCGTCGAATTGACCAAATGAAGGCCAGAATAATCTCCAGCCGACTGATCCTGAAGAGGATTCAGAGGGAGTCTTCAATATCGTATGGACCAGATGAAGGTCCAAGTTTTGAGCTTGGCTCGACATAAGTCATGGGGAATGTTCCCATCGACTGGACCAAATGAAGGCCAGGATAATCTCCAGCTGACTGGTCCCGAAGAGGATCCAGAAGGAGTCTTCAATGTCGTCTAGACTAGATGAAGGTCCAGATCTTGAACTTGGCTCGACATGAGCAATGGGAAATGTTCCCGTCGAATGGACCAAATGAAGGCGGGGATAATCTCCAACTGACTGGTCCTGAAGAGTATCCAGAGGGAGTCTTCAATGTCGTGTGGACCAGATGAAGGTCCAAGTCTTGAACTTGGCTCGACATGAGCCATGGGGAATGTTCCCGTCGACTGGACCAAATGAACGCAAGGATAATCTCCAGCCGACTGGTGCTGAAGAGGATCAAGAGGGAGTCTTTATTATCGTCTGGACCAGATGAAGGTTCATGTCTTGAACTTGGCTCGACATGAGCCATAGGGAATGTTCCCGTCGACTGGACCAAATGAAGGCCAGGATAATCTCCAGCTGAATGGTCCTAAAAAGGATCCAGGGGGAGTCTTCAATGTCGTCTAGACCAGACGAAGGTCAAAGTCTTGAATTTGGCACAACATGAGCAATGGGGAATGTTCCCGTCGACTGGACCAAATGAAGGCTAGGATAATCTCCAGCCGACTGGTCCTGAAGAGAATCCAGGGGGAGTTTTCAATATCGTCTGGACCAGATGAAGGTCCAGGTCTCGATCTTGGCTCGACATGAGCCATTGGGAATTCTCTCATTGACTGGATCAAATGTAGGCCAGTATAATCTCCAGCCGACTGGTGGAGCCTTTTATCGTGTTGATCGAACATAATTTTGCTGAGATGTTGCCTGCATCTTTGGAACACCGGAGAGGATTTCACGGATTGGAGGTGTTCCGCTATCGTCTGGGATAGTTAGGTGTAAGTGGTCATGAGGATTTTTTATCTTCGTCATAGGCCATCAGAGTAATTGAATCGATTTCCTTTTAGAAGTCCCCAATCAACGACTTAGAATATGTCATCTACTTGTTGGGCCGTAAGTGGATTTCATGAGATGGGCCTCCTGGTAATTTAGAATTCTTCTTTATTACCACTGTATCCCTACTATAAATTTTGAGGCGTCATTTTGGAGGGAAAACTAGGCTCCAGAGGAAAAAGAATTATAAGATGGTCATGAAGGCTCATTTGATCCATTCACGAAAAAGTTTCTCTTTTTTCAAGTTGGAAGACCTCTCTCGCATTCAAGGTACTTCTCATAACTATCATTGTATTCTTTATTTCTTCAAATTGTAGATTCAAACTGTTCTTGGAAAAATAGGCCATTTTAGTTTTAGGTTTATCCAATATTTAGAGAATCGCGTTTTGAGGATTATGGTTGATTTGATCTCTGGGATGTTGAATTTGAGAAGGTTTAGCTATTTAATAGCCAAATCCAGTGTAACAGATGTTGAGTGAGGATTCAACGAATAGTGGTGACATGAGGAAATCTGTCTAGAGTGGTTGAATGAATGTTTGTATGGTGTCAGGATATTGACTATAGCTAAACCACCACTAGGTATACCTACATACGTAACATCTCTTAGGACTTTATCTGCTATTGGGGGTCGAGTGGTAACCTGAGTAAAAGTGAGCAGTTAAATATTTTAAGTTGTATTTAAGAAGTCGAGTGACCGAGCAGTCTATGAGGGAGATAAAAATTAAATATAGGTTTCCCTCGTCGATTGAGGTTAGATTAGCAACATCGATTGAAAGGATTGATTACAAAATACCTGGGTGGATCGGGTTCTATGAGCGCCCATTCGTTGATGGATTGAGGTTTCATATGCCCAGGCTAACATAGGAAATATTGGATCATTTTGGATTAGCCTCTTTCACAATTGATGCCGAACACGTGGAGAGTATTATTGTCGGTCGAGTGCATGACGTATGAGATGGGGATAAGGTTTGGGGTTAAGGACCTGCTCTACACGTATTACTTGAAGGAGCATGTGAAGGAGAATGTGAGGTATCATTTGTTCATTCGACATAAGAGGAAGCACTTAGTATTAGGCCTGACTACGGACGACAGAGAATATTGGCAGAAATTCTATTTTTTATGAAGGGAGAGAATATTTTTGGGTCGACTGGGGCTGGTCGTATCCTCAAATACTGGATACGTCGATTGAGTGTATTTCTTTCTAAACAATGTTCCGTTGTTGACTTGTCGATTGGATAATGTGTTTCACCTTCATGTTTTACAAGCTCATCATGAAACTGTTCATTCGACATAACTCCAGACGTCGTTGCGAACACCAGATACTTGTTGAGTCTACTAGCTCCTGAGATGAATTAGAGGGTCGTGTTCTAAGAAAAGAGGTTGAGGCTGACCCCATTATGGAAGGAAGTGTTTGATACTGAAGGTACTCATTTGGCTCATTGTAGAAAAATTTTTGCCGTTATATTGGGCACTTGGTCGTGTCGTCTGACATTCATAAGGCTGTTATTTTTAAAGCCACTATCATCTGAAGAAATTTTATGCCCAGCTGAAATTATGTCGGGTCGATTTAAGGTACCGTCACTTAAGGAGATGAAAACCAAGAGGAAAAACAGAAAGGCCAATGGAAAAGAAACTAAAGTTCAGGAAGTTGAGGCCTCCGTACCAAATGATGTTGTTTCGGTTGGAACTCCTGTTGTGTCAATGCCATCAATCGACATGGATGTCGTAATGAGGAAGAGGAATGCCACGGTTGAAGTGGAAGAAGACCTGAAGAACGTCATTATGAAGATTCCTCACGGGTCGACTGCAATATCAGATCCTTCTAGCCTCTCAAAATTTATCAAGAGGCTCCTCATTGAGAAGATGAACATAGGCTTTCCGAGCTGGGCCCAACGGAGACAAGCAAGAAGATCGCTGCATTAGGTTATCAGGTTAGGGTTCACTTGAACTTTCTTCTTCTTTTACGTTTTCTTCTGGTCGAATGTGAAATAACACAAGTTTTTCCAGACTATAGAATGCGGCCTCTTCCTACGAGATTTTATCGAGTCGAGCCAAAGGGGAACGAGAGAGTTGGAAAAGTCCAACATGACAGTCAGAAAAGAGAATGCAGAATGGAGGGAGGCCTTTGAGAAGAAGTCGAAAAAGGTAGAGGAAGTGGAGAAGGAGCTGAAGTCGGCTCGGGTGATATTAAAGATTGAAAGAGAGGTTTCTGAAGCTGAGAATGAGGCTTATAAAGAAAACGTGCATTCCTTGGAGAAGACGAATGGTGAATTAGAGGAGGGGTTAGAAGGGATCTGTTATGAGGCCATGTTAATTGAGAGGAGCAAGTTGATAAGGCAATATCTGGCTAGGGAGCACAAACATTGGACTGCAGAAAAATGGATAAGGGAGGAAGAGCGGTACGAGGCTAGGATCTCTTCATCGGATGAAGAGATTGAAGAGGATGGGATCAGTCCAGTTGTTGTAGAATCCTTCGAGTTTGAGGGAAAGTTGCAGCGGAGAATGAGTTGGTAGAGTCAAAGGAGGTTCCCAAAAAAGTTGAAGAGAAGATCATCGAGGTTAGCGAGGATCCCAATTTTAAAGAGAGTCAGATTATGGAGCCTGAGGTTGCTTCTGCCAGTTATATACAAAAAGTTCTTGCTGCTGTCATTTCCCCCGCCGAGGTTCTAAAACATAAAGATAATGTAGACTGAAGTTTTATTCAACTTTTAACTTGTAATTTTGGTGGCGAATGATGCCAAATTGTATAACATTATCAATCCTTTTTTGATATATAAGAACTTTCTTTTGCAACTCTAATTTTTGTCGTCTGAACTTTTATTCGTAGAAATGCCACATAGATACTTAACTTAAAGTGGGAATGTCTTCGCACCATGTTGTGAAACAGTTGAACAATTGGAAAAATTTCTTACACAAATGCAAATTGAAGTTTTCGCACGAAGGCAAAGTCTAACAAATAAGGATAACAAAATAAACCTTGCCGCACGAAGGTACACTCGTGCAAATTCAAAGTGAAAAAGGCAACGAAGTAAATCATAAAGACTACAAGGTAGACAGACTCGCCCATCCCCCAGTCATAAAACAACAACTAGTCGAGTGGTTGATTTATGGATTATAGCCAAAGGGTCTACCTGTAGAATCGCTTGAGATGAATGGCGTTCCAGCTGTTCTAAATTGGTCTTCCAGCTTATGTTTGCAATTTTAAGCCCTCTGACCAACGACATTGGTAATGATGTATGGGCCTTTCAATATAGGTCCGAGTTTCCCTTCTTTGACCTCTTTGGTGTTATGGAAAACCCTTCGTAAAACCCATTCGCCTTCATTGAACGTTCGACATCAGATATTTTTGTTCAAGTATCTTGCCATCCTCTGGTGGTAGGCAGCTAGTCGTATGGAAGCATTTTCTCGTAACTCGTCAATCGTATCAAGGCTTTACTTCAGGAGCTATCAATTGGAGTCTTTTTCGAGCCACTGGTAGCGCGGGGATTGTATGTTTTCTTCGGTCAGAATTAGTGCTTCAGTTCCAAATGCTAATGAGAAGGGGGTCTCCCTAGTCGATGAACGAGCAGTTGTCCTGTAGGACGACAAGACCCCTGGAAGCTCGTCTGCCCACGCCCCATTTGATCTTTCTAATCTCTTTTTCATAGTGTTCATGATAGTCTTGTTGGAAGACTCAGATTGAATGTTGGCTTGTGGAAAGCGCGGGGTTGAAAAATTGAGCTTTATGCCATAATTCTTGCAAAAGTCTTGAAGCGGTGGCTGATGAACTGAGAGCCCTTATCAGTCACAATCTCTTTCGGCAATCCAAATCGACATATGATGTTCTTTCCGATGAAGACTTGTAACTCTTGATCTCGAACCCTAGCGAAAGCTTCGGCCTCGATCCATTTGGAGTAGTAGTATGTAAGTGCAAGTATATAGACTTGCTGTCCTGAGGTGGTTGGGAGTTTTCCAACGATATCCATCCCCCATTTCATGAATGACCAAGGAGAAAGAATGAGATTAAGCCTTTCTAGAGGCAGATGCGAGACCGGAGCAAACCTTTGACACTTCTCATATTTACGAGTGTAGTCTGCAGCATTGGCTCGCATGGTTGGCCAATAGTATCATACAGTGTGGGCTCGGGATATAAGACTTCTTCCTCCAGAGTTATTCTCACACTCTCCTTCATGCAACTCTGCTAATACATAGCATGCTTCCTTGGGGGTTAGGAACTTGAGGTAGGGCCCAGAGAAAGATCTATTCAGGAGTTGGCCATCAAGAGAGTGAACCTTACAACTTGGCGTTGAATCTTCCAAGCCTCGATTTTGTCTGCTGGGAGTGTACCATCTTATAGGTATCCTACCATTGGAATCATCCATGAGTCGGACGGAACGACTGGGGCGACGAGCCTAGCTTCCTCCTTCCAAGTGGCTGGCCATTGCAAGTATACTATGGGAATTGATTACGGTTTGTCTCCCTGCATTGTCGAACCGAGTGTGGCCAATGCATCCACATGAGTATTCTCAGCCCTAGGGACTTGGAACATTAAGATTTCCACAAATGTCAACCAGAGTTCCTTAACATTCTTCAAGTTAGAAGCCATTTTTGGATTCGTGTTTGATATGACTGTTGGAATTTGTTAGCAATTAGTTAGGAATCTGAATTGACTTATATCTTCCTAGCTCCCAATTTCTTGGCCAAAATTAATCCTACTATCAGAGCTTCATACTCAGCTTTATTATTTGTGACTTCGAAGCCACACTTGATAACTTGCTGTAGAGTGCCACCTTCCGGGGTAGTGAGGACGATTCCCAAACCGCATCCACGTTTGTTGCTAGAGCCGTCGATTGTAAGTTGCCATGCATCTATCGACTGTACGCATTGGACTTCCAAATCATAAGGAATTTGTAGGCTGGGACTGAAGTCAGCCAAGAAGTCTACTAGTGCTTGAGATTTTATCGCGGTCCGTGGCTGGTAAGTGATGTCATGTTCTCCAAGCTCCATAGCCCATTTTGTCAGTCTCCCAGAAAGCTCGAGTTTATGAAGAATACTCATTAGGGGGTATGAAGTGTAGACAATGATTGGATGCCCTTGGAAGTAGGGGTATAACCTTCGGACGACTGTAATCAAAGCGAGTGTCGGCTTCTCCATTTGGGTGTAATGGGTCTCCGCGTCGAGTAGGGTTTTACTTACATATGAGACTTGGAGTTGTGTTCCTTTTTCATTTCTAATCTAGACTGCACTGAGTGCACGTTCCGAAACTCCCAAATAGAGAAAGAGTGTCTCATTGTCGAGTGGTTTAGAAAGAAGTGGCAGAGTTGTCAAATACCTCTTGAGTTCCTGCAAAGCTTCTTTGCAGGCTGGGGTCCATTCGAAGTCTTTTGCTTTCTTGAGGGCATAGAAGAATAAAAAACTTATGTCTGTAGGCTTGGAGATGAACCAGTTCAAAGCTACGATTCTTTTCTGCAAGTCATATGACATCTTTTGGGTTGGTTGGAGAGGGAATGTCGATGATAGAATATTTTATCTGATCCGGGTTGGCTTCAATCCTTCGTCGAGTGACCAAGTACCCAAGGAATTTTCCCGAAGCTATACCGGAGGCGCACTTAGTAGGGTTTAACTTAATATCGTACTTCCTCATTATGTCGAACATCTGTCTTAAATGCTCCAGATGTTGTTCAGCCTCTAATGATTTCACCAACATGTCGTCTATGTAAACCTTCATTGTTTTCCCAATGTGTTGGGAGAACATCTTGTTGACTAGTCGCTGGTAGGCGGCTCCCGCATTCTTGAGTTCGACTGGAATCACCTTGTAGCAGTAGATACCTCTGTTGGAGACAAAGGTTGTCTTTTCCTGGTCGACTGAGCTAAGGATTTGATTGTAGCCCGAATAAGCATTCATGAAACTCAACAAAACATGACCGTTTTTTTTTGGAGAATGTCAACAACACATGACCCGCTATAGCATCGACCATAGAATCAATATGAGGCAGTGGGAACGAATCTTTTGGACAGGCTTTGTTCAAATCTGTGAAGTCGATACAAACTCGCCACTTCCCATTATTCTTTCGAACGACCACAACATTCGCAAGCCACTTCGGATACTGAACCTCTCTTATGGCTCCATTTTATAGTAGTTTATGTACTTCCTCATCGATGCCTTGTTTTCATTTGGGAGCAAACTTTCTTCTCTTCTGTCTTACCGGGGGTAGTCTGGATCCACGCGCAGCTCGTGGATTATCATTTCGAGGTCGATCCCGGTCATATCTTCATGCAACCATACAAATCAGTCGTGTCGCTCTTTGAGGAAGTTAATTAAATCTGATCGTAGTTTGGGTTCAAGGTATGCCCTAATATGAGCTTTGTGGTCTGCATACTGGGGGTGAATCTGGACCTCGTCGAGTTCCTCAATGTTGGGCTGATTTTGTTTGGACTCACAAGATCCTTCATATAATTTTTATGCTGACTGAGGCTTTACTTTCAGTGTTGTTTGATAACATCTTCTTGACACAAGCTGGTCTCATTTGATCTATTGGACACCCTATCTGGTGGGGAATTTCAACACTTGATGGTAGGTGGAAGAAACTGCCCTCATGTCATGGATCCACGGTCGACCAACAATCACATTATAGGATGAGGGGCAGTCCAAAACCAAGAATGTAGTGATTTTGTTGACCACCTCGGCGTATACTGGAAGAGATATCTCTCCCAATGTATACTTTGCTCCCCACTGAAATCTATCAACACAGTCGAACGTCATGTGATCTTATCCAAATCGGTCCCCATGTATGTCAGGGCGGCGGTGAAGATAATGTTGGCCGAGGATCATGTATCAACTAATACCCGCTTAATCATAAAGTTAGCAACTTGCAAGGATATTACCAGAGCATCGTGATGTGATTCGTTTGACTAGAGCTGCTATCGTCTGGAAATTCGATCACCAGATTAGTGATCACTCTGTTTATTGACATTGTAGGGTGGGGAATTTCTATAGTAGCTGCTCTAGAATGTCATTTGGCGGCTGAGTAGGAGATACAACTGACCTCAGATCTTCCTGAAATAAAATTTATTGTATTGTTGATTAGTGGTGGTTTTGCGGGGCCATCTCCCCGTTCGTCCATCTCGTCTCTTCGGGCCTAAGTAGCCTTGCATTTCTCGGTAAGAAAGTCTTTCAAATAACCTTTGTTCAATAACTCCAAAACTTCCAACCCTGGGGCCACACAGTTAGCCGTCGTATGATCGTAATCTTAGTGAAATTCACACCATCTGCTTGTATCTTTCTTGATGGGTCCGTCTCTAGAGCGTGAAGGCCATTACACCATATTTTCCATCTTCTTGAGGACTGAGACCAATTCCCCCGGAGAAACGGTGGAGTTGTAGTCTGGGAGTCTTGGCCTGTTTGGGGAAGCACGATCTTGGAGCCTGTTAGGTAAGGGTCGGCAGTCAAAATCTCGGTTGGAAGGGTGATAGATTCTCATTTATTGATCTCTTATGTCTACTGGCTGAGGAGCTTTGCTAGTGAATTCTTTGTGTCGTTTGGGAGGGTTTGGTATCCTTTCGCTGCACAGATTGGAGGTGACGTCTCTCTTCTTGTTCTTCCTATATTTTTCCCATTTGATCTCAATTTGGGCTCTGGCCATGACCTGATCCATAGTGTAGCACCGAAACTTTGTCAACTTCTTATAAAGCCCGTTGTTCGCAAGCAGCCTATTCCTGAAGGCTTCAACTGCGGTCGGCTGATGGAGGTATGGAATGGAAATTCTTTCCTTGTTGAAGCGTGCTGTGTAGCCTCGCAGGGATTCTCCCCTCCTCTATTGAATTGCATTGAGGTCATCTGCGGTTTTCTCAAGCTTACAAGAGCTGGCGAAGTACTCAAGAAATGTATCTGCCAATTCTTGATACGACCTAATGGTTCGATAGGGAATATTGATGAACCAAGTGAGTGCAGGACCTGCCAACGTCTCTCCAAATCCTCTACACATCTTGGCTTCCCACTGGTATGAGGCTAGACCCGTGGAAATCATCTAGTACTTGTAATGGATCACATGGTCGTCCGGGTCTGTAAATCCTTCGTATTGCTTCATTTATGGAGGACTAAACTTCCTTGGGAGCTCAATGGAAGTAATTACTTTCGGGAAGGGTGTATCAGAAATTATGCCAGCTCTGCTCTTTTTAACCAGTAGCCTGACTCCTGGTAGACTGGAAAAAATCGTTTCTTTGAATTACTTCATTTCCTTCTGCATCGAGGAGGCGACTTGAAGTGCTCCGTCGACTGGAGAGGTTTGGTGACCTTGTGGAAGGTCGTCTGACGACGGATTATCGTCGGCCACAATGTTGAATGTTCCCATGGGATCGTTGGTTGGGACTGTAGGATGGTTGATGTGATCTGGAGTTTCTCGTCGTTGAGAGGTTGTAGAGATTGCTCCAACTGCTTCTTGAGGTTCGTATTGGAGCTTCGCATGATTGAGTTTTCCTCCTCTAAAACTCGTAACCGTTCTAGGAGAATGGCCAGCTGAGCGGCCACACGGTCTGGTGTTTGCACGCTGCCTGAAGCCATAAGTATATGTGTCTGTAAAGATCATAGACTGAGAGATCTTCGCTTGCTATAAATCGTTAAGGTCTCACAGTAGGCGCTAATTTGTAGACACCAATTTTTATCTTTGGTCCACAATCGAGAATTTGAATGTAGGAGGGCGCTAGCGATCCTGCAAGATAAAGTAGAGTGAGTGATAAGCTTCTACCCACCGATTTGGTGGTTACCGTAGGCATTCCGACGCTCAAGTCAGTGGCGTAGACGAACAAATTACTATTGAAGAGTAAGGTTTGGAGTTACCTTGACCTTCGTTGACAGTCGTGAGGGCGATGGGTTTGTATTTTGGGGATGCCGGGCTTAGAATGCCCTGGAGAGAGAAATTTTTCAAGGAAGTATAAGAAAAAAGAGACCCCCGAGACTCTGAATTATGCCTCTTTTATAGGTGATCAAAGAATGGGTCTCATTAATGTATTAAATGATAGACTATTGGGTTCCAAAACGACTTAGTCAAGTAAATCGCAAAAAAAAGTCATTTTCTCGGTCGGGTAGCTGGTAAGTCACGATGTTGTTTAGTGGGCCTCTCTTTTTGTAAGGGCCTGATAAAGTAATTGGGTCCTTGGCTCAAGCCTGGTTTGGGCACTATTTGGAGGGATTGGGCTATACCTTATATGGCCTGAAGTAAAAAGTTGAAAATATCATTGGCCTAAATTTGGCCCGTATAATAGTAAATTTTTATTTTTTTTAAAAAAAATATAGGGAACCAGAACTGTCAAGTTCGGTTTCGATTCCCAGTTCCATCGTTTTATTCCACACTTATCGTTGGCCGGGTCTAGGAGAAAGCATCCAAACTTCAATTGGAGGAATGATAACCAAACATAACCATCGCAACAACCTCCCCAGGTACACCCGAATTTCCACAACTCCCAGAATTATATATCATATATCCCATCGTCTAGGAAAACCCTTGAGGACACCTTGCATGCATTCATTGAGAAACCGAAAGCCATCAATAACCAAAATGTGCAAACATTGACTGATCTGAAAAATACTTTCTCCAAAATCACATATGCACTAACTATTAATGAGAAAGGAAAGTTTTCTGCACAACCACAGCCAAACCCCAAGAGTCATCAAAACCCTCACGAGGGTAGTTCTGGTAGTCAACACATAGACCAAGTCAAACCTGTTATCACTCTTCTCAGTGGTAAGGTCATCCACAAACCTATTATTGAACCTCGTAAAACTGAAAGTAAATCAGATTCAGAGTGTAAGAATTGGGCTGATGAACCATTATTTATCGTTGATAATAACAATTTTTCTCATACACCTCTATTTCCTCAAACATTAAAAATAAATAAATTGAACCACGACATGACCTTTAAACGTCAATTTGAAACTGAAAACTGCAACATGACTGAGAGTTACTAGAACTGAAAATGTAAGAACACAACTAAAAATAGGAAACATGTTTTCTCTGTAAAACATAACTCAATTGAAAACTGCATACTATTCTGAAAACTGTATCTCTTTACTGAAAATCGAGCTTTCTACTGAAAACTGTGTGATTTATTGAAAATTGTTCTATTTACTGGAAAATCGTGATATCTATTATAAATGTACTATTTGCTGAAACACATACTATTTGCTAAAAATTGTATTTTTTGCTATAAGCTGAGCTATTTACTGAAAAATGTGCTCTCTATCTAGAAGTTGTAAACACGATCTGAGAAAAAACCAAGCTAATTCATAAAACGAGTACTGAAAGATAGTTATTCTGAAAATCTCACAATTACTGTAACCTGGGGGCATGAAACCTAATTAGCGATACCTAGCACCGCGTAAGCAAGGAAACTAAACTGTAACTGAAATAATCTAAAAAGGTTTATCTGAAACCATTAGACATGTTGAACTGTAATGGCCTAAGAGGGTTTATCTGAACTATTAGGCATGTTGAGGGGGAAGTACTATACCGGTGTTTGAAAACATTATTTTCTTATTTCTTATGAACCAAGTTCATTAAAACTTTGAAACATCATTCATGAGCTGATAACATGAACTACACACTTATAACATGACAACGTGAATCGTGAAAATGTTAACTGTAATCTGAAATCATGACGCTTGAAAAGACGTCAATCATAAACTGGAACGTAATTTAAAATCATATATTTCAAAGACTGAATACTATAAAAATACACTTCGACTTAAAACATGAAACATGGAATCATACTCAAATGGCATATGTACTGGCTTATGCAAACAATGCTCGTACAAGACCTATTACCTAGTTTAGAATAAGTATGGGATGAATGTCGTCCGAACGAAATCATATCCAGTACTTCGAAATGAAAACTCACAACTGGAATATTTTTCATGAACTTGTGTTACATAATGTAAACTGAACATATAAGCTGAAAACATAAATTGAACGCTTAAACTGAATATATAAATTGGAAACATTATTGAATTCTTAAACTGAATCATTAAACGTAAAACATAGATTATAATACGTATACTAGAAGTAACTTATATCATAACCTTGAAAACTTGAAAACATAAGGAAATAAATAGCATTTACTCATAGAACTTGACGTCCAAATGTTGACGTACTCGTATGGGACCGAAAGACCCTTCATGTGCTGAATCTATGTTTAAACACGATTAGTGTACTAATACATATGATCCCAAACATGTGTGTGAATACTACGTGTGTCTATGCTGACATGAAAGCTTGAGACGTTTCTCTAACATCCTAAGATATGTTGGAATATCGCTTGCACTAACTTAATATCACTTGTACATATGACATGACATGTTCATGATGGGCTAGAGGGATATTTCAATGCGACTAATATGGTCACTCGAGACATCCCTAGCACAACCGAGGGAGCTCATGGCCGAAACACCTCATATTAGGACAATATCAACACGTGGCAACCATGCCACAACACATGGTGTCACAATCATGCTTCTCAACTCACAATCTCAATAATAACCACAAATCATGGACTATTACATGCTTATAACATGATAATCATGCATACATATACTCTAAATCCATGGAAATGACCAAACCCAATCCTTAGATTTTGGTTCAACTCACATCTTGCACATATAATGTAAATAATTACTACTCTAAGATAAATAATCTTATAATCATGAAAATTGAGGAAAAATGTGCATGAGTCATCATGGGTTTCAACCATAACTTGAGAAATCCATATAAAATGCAAAATAAAAGCTAAAAATATGGATAAGAAGCTTACTTGCTTCCTTTATCACTTGGAAATGTTTGAGAAACTCTCCAAATTGAGCTTGATTTAGAGGAAAAATGTAAGGTTTTTGCTTGAGAGAGAAACATTAAAGAGATGAGAAAGAAATATTTAAAGGGGCATGTTTATAGTGGGCCGAAATTCCAGGATTGTCTGTCTAAAAATCGCAGGGCCATTCAAACGCTCGTTGAACGCCACTCAAACATACGTAATTTTTCAAATGCGCGTTCGAACGAGCTGAAGAATGTCACATGAACAATAACACTCTGGAAGGTTGCGTTCGAACGAACTGTAGAATACTAGAATGCTACCCGAATGAAAATTTTTTGGGAAGTTTCGTTCAAACAACATGCAGAACGCGTCACAAATGTGATGGCTGGTTGCGTTCAAACGCCAGAACAAACGCAACACAAACAAAAAATGCTGAAATTTCAATCTCTTACAAGAGGTCTAAACTTGATTGTACGGGTCGGTTCACACACACAGAGACCTTTCATGTACATGAAATATTACATGCATGAACTGTATGACCATGCTAGACATGTTAAACATTTGGGATGTTACAGTTTTGTTTGGTTTGGTTTCGGAGTGAACTGAACCGAACCAAAAATTGATCGGTTTGTAATTGCATAAGAATAGGTCATGACATTATGTCATCTACGTGTATATGGCAAAGAATAGGTCATGACATTATGTACATGTAAGCACTTTCAAAACGGATCGCTTAAGTTGTATTCTAGAAAGTAATGGAATAAAAATTTATTTGAATTTGTTCATCCCTTTTAAATAAAAAGAAAATTACATAAAATGAATCCAAAAACATTGTTTTTAATTATATACTGTTATTAAGTTTTGTTCTCTTGTATAAATAGGCATTTGAGCCTCTTGTTGAATTAATAAAGAGTGAATATTTATCATGTCTTTATTGTCCTCAAAAGATGTCATTGAATAATAGCGAGATTGAGATTTCACAAATCTGTGGGTTTAGCAACAATATCGGTGATGGATTTTTTTATGAAGTTGGTATGTTGGGTAGATTTGTAATTTTATTTTTTAAAAGCAAACAAACACAGTGTTAGAAACAGTTTACTCACCCTTTTTTGGTATTGAATTTTAGAGGATTTTCAGGCTGGAATTACGTTTATTAAAAAAATAAAGGAAAATTACCACTAAACCGCTTTTAATTCTAACAATGATACTGTAACACCTTCGATTTTAATTTAGTATCAATCAGTCATTTTTCTGTTAACAATGTTAAAACATGATAACGTCATAAGGATATTTTTGTCAAATCACTTAGTTGAATGGCTTCTTGATATAAAATATAAAAATTAAGTAGTGTAGTAACAATATTAGAATTTTTTAGTAGTATAGAGATAATCTCTATAATGAGACAGATAATTCACAATGTCAAAAAACATATGCAAACATGATTTAATATCCACAAGATAACAAAATCATATAAATCATACTTGATTTCTAAACTTAATAACGTATCCAACGAACAGACAAACTAAATCTCATGATCTTTACACATGTTATGTTATTACTGATTTCAAGTATAATCAGACCAGTTATTAGGTGGGATAGACATCTATGAAATTAATAAAACATAATAATTCTTTAAAAAAAATTATTGATCAATGGGATCCATATCATTTTTGCTTATAATATATTTTGTTGCTACGTAGATGTCCATCTCACCCAATAACCGATCGTATTATACCTAATTTCAGCATGAACAAAACACATTGAAGTTCATGAGATTTGGGTTCTCTTAAGAATCGAAGTATGCTTTATAGTTTTGCTACTTATTGATACTAAATCATGTTTCATATATATTTTTAATATTGTCAAAAAAATCTTAATCATTGTTGGGGATTATTATTGTAGTTGTTGTTGCTACTGCTACTATTGTTATTTGTATTATTATTATTGGAGGTTATACATACACTCTCTAACATTTCTATTTTATACCAAGGAGCCAATGTAATATTAAAAATATCAAGGATAAAATAATATTTTCTCAAATAATTTATAATAGATCTTGACACCATTAACAGAAAAATAGGGTTGATAAAAATCAAAATTAGAGGTGTTGCATAGGCATTATCAGAATTCCTTTGAAGTAATTTGTTCTTTCACCTAGCTAAAGGTGGTTCATTCATAATTTTCATACTACATTCTTACACAAGGTAAGAGTCCAAAAAAAATCTTACTAGCTTGAGGGATGATAGGAATCGTACTAAGATCCTTCCCAATCAAGTGTAATTCTTTTTAGTGTCATTATTACATGGGTAGCGTAGTACTACTAATCAATAAGTATATAACATATAGAGTTGTATTAAATATAACTATTATATTATTGAGTTATTTTTTTTTACTATTTTAATACGCATGACAATATATTATTGGGCTGCTGCATTAGAGATGGTTACCATCGTTGCGTAGTAGAGTTTTTATCAATCACAGCCATTATGACGAGAAATTTTTTGGTACCATCATTGTATATGTGACATGATACCACCAACTAATACTTATGTAATATGTAGGAGTTGTATTAAACAAAATTATCAATTATTTAGTTTTTTTTTTTTTTTACTATTTAACACGTGTGGTAGGATATTATTGAATTTTTGCACGAGTGATGTAGTACTACTATTGCATAGTAGAAATTTTCTATTATGGAGTAGTTGTATAGGTGATATGTAGAAATTTTCCATCATCTATAGGTGACATGATACCACCAACTAATAATTATATAATATATAAGAGTTGTATTAATGTAAACTATCAATTATTTAGTTATTTTTTTTACTATTTAGCACGTGTGGTAATATATTATTGAATCGTTGCATGAGTGGATATTACCGTTATATAGTATAAATTTTTCATCATGACATGCACACAGGAATTAGTACCATTATGTGATACACATATGACAAAGATCAAGATCATAATGACATATGGGAAGATTTAAGACCATTATATGATGTACATATGACAATCATCAACATTAATATGAAAACAATAAAATTCAATAGTAATTTCATTATTTATTTTTATTCCAGATTTGTTTTTTTTCTCTATTTTCTTCGGGGTTTTATCATTCATTTTACACCACTAACTTAGTCAAAAATAGATTTTTAGGATGATTCATAATTACCAACTGACATCACATTGATGGATTTATGACCTATAGCTCTGGGACATGATTGTTGGTAACTTGTAAGATGCACTTCCAAGTACAAAAAGCAAGTTTCATATCATGGGGAAGAACACACAAACTATATTGAAGAAATGTCAAGAGAAGAATGAAGTTTCTGTATGCATTATAAATTTATAAGTGGTATTGTCCTTGAGAGAAATTTATATGGAGAGACATTAAATACCAAATCAATTAATATATGATACGTATTAATTAATAATTTTTTCTCTTTATTATTGGTTAATTTTAAATTTATTATATATATATATATATCAAAATAATAATAAAAAGGCCCTGCACCACGCAAGTAGGTTAGCGTGAGCATGACATTGTTGGGAGTTGAATGGGTCCTATTACTATTGAATCCAACAAACTGATTAACAAGGATAATTAAATCTTATGTTGATGGTGAGACTGAAGATTGGTGGTTAGCGAGAGGGTTTTGGTAGGATAGTGAAGTTGAAATTCGGATCATTAAATTTAAGAACGGTCTTGAGTTGTTTTGAATATTATAGGGATTTAAGCAAGTTTTTAAAATGAGACTCATATCGATTAAAAATATTTTTAAAAAAATATGTCATATTATACACTAAAAATTATAAAAATTTCTTATCCTAATTTTAGGTCAAATTATTTTGAAAGCATCAACCAGTCGCCTATGCCGACTCTCCCCAACCACCTCTGACTAAACATGAAATGAAGGTCATTGAACTCGAAATTTTTATATGTTTCATATTCAATACTAAAAGTTTTAAATTCAGTATTTTCTTATTTTAAGTTTAATGATCATTATTTTAACTTCATGTCTCGATGAGGAAATCTGAGCCATAAGTGGCTCGACCCTTAGCCAATTTATGCGATCGCCTTAATATAAGTTCCCATAAAATTTTTTACATATACATTTAAGTGTATTATAAAATTATTATTAATTTTTATGTAAAATAAAAAAAAAAAAAATTCACTAATTGATTAGTTAATTGCAGTATAAAATTTTTAAATTATTACATTTTAATAAATATTTTCTTTGATCTTTCTTATTTTCCAAACAACTAATATGATTATTTTTTTAAAAAAAAATATTTTTAATTTAATAAGGTCTCACTAAATTCTTTCTCCTAATAAAAAAAAAATTGAGTCACCTGATCCGATAAAAGAAAAGGAATAAGTGGGAAAGATATAATATCAAGTATGTAGGCTACCACTATGGAGCAAATAGTAAAGGAGAAAATCTACAATACAACAGTAGTATCACGTCATTCATGCAACAAACTAATTATTCATTGCCACGCGTGCTAAAAAAATAAAAAATAACTAAAAATATGTATTAAATTATATATGTTATTTTATAATTCATTGATGGTATCACGTCACTCATACTTCCGTTGCACCAAAGAATTACTCATAATAAAGGTTTGCTAGGGTTTGTTTGTGGGGCAATGCTAATGCAACGGGGGGCCTATTCATTGGGAGAAAAACCAAACAAACCACGCTTGCGTGTTTAACGGGGCTTTCGGTGAGAAAAGGACAAGTATATATTGACCCACATTTTGTAGCTAATCAATTATCAAATTCAATTTTCTTCATATCCTCCAATGGCTCACTTGCTGCCTATATTGTTGTCCATGCGTGTAAAACTTCTCTTAATAATATATTATTATTATTTTTTTGTCACCTTTATTATTAGGGTCCTACTACACAACACAACACTGTCGGCAACGTTAACTCATTTTGAATTTTGTAATGTATATATAGTAGTAACACTGGCTACTTGTAACAGTCGATCGATAAGTGTAGTTTATAGATTCCGTATCATTTAATATATTTGTAGTTTGTTTTATATTTTATTTATAGGAAGCATTAATATATGGATCTTATGGCATTTATACGTGTTTTGGGACCATACGGACGCATTGGACGCATGCGGGAAGAGCGGAAAACACAGAAAAGGCAAACCAAAAAAATTATCTGGCACCGCGACGCCACTCTTTTGGCGTTGTGGCGCCTCCTCATCATCAGCATACAAGTTTCCCATGAGTGGCGCCGCGGCGCCATGAAGCGACCAATATCACTAATTTTAGGATTTTTTGATGCACAATGATCCCAAGGTTTTATTATAAATACATAAGTTCGTCCAAAACTAAGGGAGGAGGCTAATACACAGCACACAACACAAAATACTTATTTTTAGAGAGATCCAAGGAGGAGGATTGAAGATCGACAGCAGAAGACGAATGTGGTGACGTCCAAAGAGGAAGAATTCAATTTGGGCTTTATCTTATTGTTTCTTTCCTAGAACTCTAATGATTTCCATTAAATTCATGACATGTTTTTATTGTTTTTAACTTTAGTCATGAACTAACTCCTTAATTTTGGAGAATGATGTAATTGATGCTTGAACCTTTGTATTGTTTGTCAATATTGTTATGGAGTTATATTTCAGTTTATTTATATTCTTTTGAGTTTAATACTTCTTGGTTGCTGGCCACAATTTGAGATGATGCATGTTTAGAATCTATCACTCGAGAGAGAGAATTTTGAATAAGATGTAAAGAATATGACCTATGATTTTATAGAATTTGAGAGAATTTACGGTGCATTTGAAGTCGTTAACATAGAGTCACAAGACGTAATGAGTTATTAATTACTAGATTTTTATAGGGATATCGAAATCTGTAGTTGATAATATTTTCACTGTTACTCGAGAGAGAGAGAGTGAATACTTGAGGATTCTTGACTTATAAACAATACAATTGAACAAGTTAATTGGCATGACAAATACATAGGGGATGGTTAGGTGAAATCAGACTCTGGAATCTCTATCGTATTAGTTCTTCATATCTAAATATTTTTATATATTATTTATCTAGTTAAATCTTTATTATTTGTTTTCTAAATAAATTAGGATTATCAATTGTAGTATTTAGTGCGAGTTAACGCAATCCCTATGGGTTCAAAACTCTACACTCATCTTTACTAAAACTTGACATCGTACACTTGTGGTACGATATAAAATATCACAACAAGTTTTTGGCGCCGTTGCCGGGGAATGTTTGTTTAATTCACATTAATACTACTACCAATAATCTTAGCTTTAATTTAGATTTTTATTTTATTTTTATTTTTGTTTTGTATTTATTTTTATTTATTTTTGTTTTGTTTTTCTTTTGGTGTTTCAGTGAATGCGAAGATCCACAAGTCTCGATTCGCTCATGTTTGATCCTGAAATAGAAAGAACATCGATGAGACTAAGGAAAGAAAGAAAAATTGAAAAGGAAGCAATGGCGGCTGAAAACAGAGAGATCAACCCATGTCAGGTGGCAATCAGAGATCACTTCAAGCCGGTCATTGATAATACCTATTCTGGGATTTCCTATCAACCAATCAACGCCAATAATTTTGAGTTAAAACCTGCATTGATCACCATGGTTGAAGACAATAATTAACGCCAATAATTATATTGAAGACAATGCAAATTTTAAGTTTGGGGGTGTGTGCATGTAGTGATAGTTCCTGTTAATTAAAAAAAATTAAAAAAAAAATTATTTTTAATCCTTGATAATAAAGAATTAAGTCTAATGATGAATTTGTTTGCTTTAAATGAAATTTTAGAAACGATAAGTCCCAATTAATTTTTATCTGATGTCTTCAGTAGATGATCTAGGTTAGACTCATAAGCACATAATAATAGGTTTTTAGCAGTAAGAACCTAAGTAGTTGGCAAAGTGACTAGTTGACGAAATTGTTTGTCGATGAATGACCATTTGCTTAGATATCTATGTCAATATGTTATTATTATGATGTATGGTCTAATAAGAAAAAGAAACCACCTATAACCGATAAGCGTGAAGCTATCCATGCAAATGCTACCTTCAAAGGTAGGTGTGTTTGAAAATAAAAATAAGTTTAAAAAAAAAAGAAAATTAAAGAAAATCATATCATACGGAGCAAAAAAAAGGCAAATGCATAATACTTTTGAGATATCTAGGTTGGTTTGACCCATCAGATCTCAATTTTTGAGATGAAATCATTGAGTTAGCTTACTTAGGAGTCGAGCTGTGAATTAACCTTTACACACACACTGTGAATCTGGCTTAGATGGTTTATTCAAGAACTTGGATTTAAGTCGTAATTGCATACTTTGAAGGTTCTCTGGTTTCATTGATAAGCATTCTTTGAGGACAATTTTATGCATAATTATCGGGACTATTTCATGTGTTTTATTATTTTTTATATTTTACATTATTGCATGTGTGTGAATGACGTTTGTGGGTATCGTCACTGTAAGCCCTCACGAGACTATAACTCGTCCACTAGGGCCGCCTAGGGGTTTAAAAGCTTGTTGTATACGCTAAATGCAATCGTGATCCCTACGAAAGTGGCCTAGTTAATTTTGTTACTTATTGTTTGTTTATTTATTTAGTTGTTATTTTGCCTTTTGCTCGGGACTAGCAAAATCTTAAGTTTGGGGGTGTTTGATAAGTGTGGTTTATACCCACTTATTCCTACATTCTTAGCTTACTATTTTGTTAGATTTCGTATCATTTAATGTATTTGTAGTTTGTTTTATGTTTTATTTGTAGGATGCATTAATATATGGATCTTGAGGCATTTATACATATTTTGGGACCATACAGACGCATCGGACGCACGCGGGAAGAGCGGAAAATGCAGAAAAGGAAAACCAGAAAAATTATCTGGCACCGCGGTGCCACTCTTTTGGCGCTGTGGCGCCTCCTCAGCATCAACATACAAGTTTCCCGTGAGTTTGGCGCTGCGGTGCCACTCTTTTGGCACCGCGGCGCTCCGGAGCGACCAAATATCATTAATTTTAGGGTTTTTTGATGCACAAGGATCCCAAGGTTCTATTATAAATACATAAGTTCGTCCAAAACTAAGGGAGGATGCTAATACACAACACAAAACACAAAACACTTTTTTTAGAGATATTCAAGGAGGAGGATTGAAGAGCGACAAGAGAAGACGAATGCGGTGACGTCCGAAGAGGAATAGATTCAATTCGGATTTTATCTTCCTATTTCTTTCTTAGAACTCTAATGATTTCCATTAGATTCATGACATGTTTTTATTATTTTTATCTTTAGTCATGAACTAACTCATTAATTCTGGAGAATGATGTAATTGATACTTGAACCTTTGTATTGTTTGTCAATATTGTTATGAAGTTATATTTTAGTTTATTTATATTCTTTTGAGTTTAATGCTTTTTGGTTGTTGGCCACAATTTGAGATGATGCATGTTTAGAATCTATCACTCGAGAGAGGGGATTTTGAATAAGATCTAGAGAATATGACCTAGGATTTTATAGAATTCGAGAGAATTTATAGTGCCTTTGAAGTCGTTAACAAAGAGTCACAAGACGTAATGAGTTGTTAATTACTAGATTTTTATAAGGATATCGAAATCTGTAGTTGATAATATTTTCACTGTTACTCGAGAGAGTGTGTGAATACTTGAGGATTTTTGACTTATAAACAATACAACTGAACAAGTTAATTGGCATGACAAATACGTAGGGGATAACTACGTAAAATCAGACTCTGAAATCTCTATCGTATTAGTTCTTCCTATCTTAATATTTTTTATATATTATTTACCATTTATATCTTTATTATTTGTTTTCTAAATAAAGTTAGGATTATCAATTGTAGTATTTAGTGCGAGTTAACGCAATCCCTGTGGGTTCGACACTCTACACTCATCTTTACTAAAATTTGACACCGTGCACTTGCTATACGATATAAAATATCACAATATCGATCTTGTTATAATAAGTTCATGATTTCATATTAAAATTTGTGGGCATGCCTTCAAAAGTTGGTATGAATATTGGCATCAACTTAATATTAGTTTAAGAAAACTATTTAAATACTATTTTTAAACATATTATCAAGAGATCATAGATAATTTTAATCTCGAATAAAATATTTTTAATATGATTTTAAACACTTATAAATGGACACTTGGTCATTAATTAATTAATTAAATTATTATTATTATTTGCATTTTTAGAAGAAAATAAAATAAGATAATGAATAATAAAGAGCATGCAAATGACTCACAAAGACAAAGAGTTTTTTATGTTAGAAAGTTAATCTCTCACATTAGTCTTTGGAAATTTTATATAAATTTGAGGTAACCCTTAATTCAAACGATAATTTTTGAATATGAGTTAAGTTTATGAATTTATATATTTTCCTACGTGTGGGCATTGACTGTTCTCTCTGATTCCAAGATCAACCATATATTCTTGGCCAATCTCCTCGATGAGTATGCATATATCGTTAATTAAAAAAAATTATATATTTTTGTAAATGTTTATTTTTGTCATTAGATGCTAATGGCTTTCTAAGTACTTAGGTAGGTAGAATAGCATCTTGTATTTGTGTGTGTGTGTAATATTATATAGCTTTCCTTATACAGCAGATATTAATCATAGGTTACATTAAACTCTTGTAACCGTGCATCAAATAAAAAATGTTATAACACTGAGTAATAATAAAACTATAATTAAGAATAATGATATGCTTCTAAAGTTAGAATTCAAAAAATAAATTAATTAATTAATGTCCAAGTGGTAAATTATCAATAAATGACTTATGTGTATTAAGTAATATTAATTAAGTTTATATTATTTTAACACTAATATTAAAAGGGAAGTCACTTCTTAAAAGTAAGATAGGTTACTCCACTTGATAGACTAACCCTTTATGTTGGATACCTAGACATCATAGACCCATTCTCCTAATAAGTGGTATCAAAACTAAACCGAGCTGGAGTGTGGTGGAACAACTTAGGACAGGTGTCGGAAGAAAGGGCCTGGTTTGGCGATGGTTTCATCAGAGGGTTGAATTGTGTCTCATATTGACTAGTAAATGAGAGTCACTTGAGATTATAAGTAGGATAGATCCTCCATTCAATAAATCACTGGTCTTTTAGGTTGGATATATACCTACATTATAATATTATTCACTTTTAGCGTCGAAAAATTTCATCGCTAAAAGTCAAAATTTCGTTGCTAACACTACAAGAAAAAATGCCTTTACTGACACTAAGGTTAGTGACACTAGGCTAAAAGTGTCAGAAACGACGTGTAAATGGGCCTATTTCCGTGTTTTTCACTTAAATATCAATAATTACTGACACTATGGTATCATCGATTTTAGTGTCAGTAATTACTATTACAATAGTATCAGTAAGAAATAAAAAAAAAAAAAAAAAAACGCGTAGTCGTCTGGAGTCGAACCAACACCTCGCGGAAGTGACGTTTTTCGCATATATTACTGACACTAGAGTATCAGTAAATTTAGTGTCAGTAATTAATGATACCTTAGTATCAGTAAAAAAATTAAAAAAAAAAAAATTATTTCCTTAAGTCTGCTGGGACTCGAAATTGTAACCATTGATATAAAAATTTTTTTTATTGTAAGGCTTTACCACTGGACCAAATCGTGACTTTTGTTCCTTAAACCGCGGTTTATAAAAATATATATGTATTTGTCGGGTCAAAACCTGAACCGTAGTTACCAAATCAATCTTAGTAATTTAGGGTTCCTCTCATTCCCACTTGTTCGCCCTCTAGCACGTAGATGGATAATGGTCGATATTTTTTAGCCAGGTCGAGCTTAGGGTTTTGGAGAGGGCTAGGTCCTATATTACTTTTGAGATAGCTAAGGAGATTCTTGAGGTGGTTGAAATTTTTGACTCATCTGACTCCGCTGATTCTTTAACTGACTTTTCAAGACCTACAAACCTCATATTCCAAGGCACGATCCTAAGCCTTCTCTGCCCAGCAGTCCTTTCGACCTACCCGATGCAGTTTATTTTCCTCCTCGATGCCGCCTCAAAGTCCTATAATATTTTTTCCTTCTGAGGTAGACATCACTGCAACTTCTCCATGAGGCGGTCGACCTGCATCTTCTCCGTCCACCACCAATGCTCTAGTGGTTCCTTTAACTGATGCGTTATTGTCGTATACTCTCGATCCCGAGGCTGTAAGTTTTTTTTTTTTTTTTTTGTGTCTAATCCTCGCTATTTTCCTTGTAGGGTCCCAATGACATCCTTCAGTCTATTTAGGATGCCTTCGTCGTTTGGGACCTCCACAAGTCCACTTCTCTTAGTAATTTAGGGTTCCTCTCATCAATGTTAGGTATGTCATTTTTTGCTCTCTCGGTCTCTCCTCTGGGTTTTTCTTTGCTTTTATTTTTGGATCAGGAGGTAGGGTTGCCGGTTGCATGTTGAGATCTATAATGTTGATTGTTGATCCATTTCGTATAACTTTTATATCTGAAGTTTGAATTTTTGGGAATTAAGACTGATATATGCAAGGAGATTATTTCAAATCGTGGGGTATAAATTTTCCTTGAATTTCAGTGATTTTTCAGGAATTTTGTTCCAGTTATATGTGGGGTATAAATTTTCCTATAGAAGTGATTGACAAATGTTTATCCACAGATTATGGTCATTAGCTTTTGTAGGTTTTCTTGACATTGATTGCTAGTCACTGGCAATGTAGATCTGCTAGCATAACCTGTTGACTGTTACGTCTCACCTCCATTATTTGTCATTTGGAATTCTATTTTTATTTGTGTATGCTTTCTCTTCCTTATATTACTCAACTTTGTTGACTAGAGCTCATCTTTTATTGGCTTTGCATTTATCTTTATTGTTCATTTGGTGGGACTAAACTTTTCGAAAAAGTCATGGAGGCTGCTGGGACTACACTTTCTTTCACAAATTATAGGGAGTTTGATATTACTTAATTGCATAACCCATCTGCAGAGCTTTCTGGACAAGAATTTTGGTGGGGTTTATAATCTAATTCAGCTGCTCACTTGTGTGTGATAAGGTGATTGTTTAATGTTTAATGTTTAATATTTTACAACCTTACTGATTTACAAAGTATTCTGTTCTTCCAAATCCAGCATAACGGTTTGCGAGCTTCTCATCATGGCCAAATTTTGATGGTCAGAGTTTCATGTCTGGTTTTACTAGAATTTATGTAGATTTCGAACTGACATATAGAGCTGTTGGTAATATTATCAAAATGTAAAAAGTAGATTTCTAACAAAAGAAGTTTCACAGGATCATTGTTTAAAGCACGCTTCAAAAAGTTATAATACCACCAAGTGCTCGGGCAGTCCTCAAAGTGGAAAGGTACACAAAATTTTATGATTTTCTATATTAAGTTAGTGCATCTTATGGAGGTAATTGAAGGGCTTGTACAGTTCTTTAGTGATTTCCTATGTGTGATGCCTATTTTGATAGTTTATGTGTTGAAGTTTAATGTTATGTATTGTTATGCTTCGGCTTATCTTTGACTTAGCATGCCGTTTTTGGGTGATTGTTTCCCTTTTGTTTCTATCTAGTACGTTACTGGGATTGTGCATGGCCACATGCCATTCAAACTTATAAACTGAAAAAAAAAACCAACAACTTATGAATCTAAGCACTAAAGATATAATAAACTGTTTGCTCATTGTTTTAACCTAATGTATTGTGATAGACTTTCCAGTGAATATCGTGTTGGAGTTTATAAACTTACATCGACAAGGTACATATTATGAACAGGTTAGGTACGTAAAATGGACAAAAAATGGATATATTGTGATAGACTTTCCAGTGAATATCGTGTTGGAGTTGATGAATTCTTGGAGTTTGCAATTCTTAATTCTGAAAATCGAATGTTAATTAGATGTCCTTGCGCCCGTTGTTGCAATATGGAGTTTCATACTCCTAAAGAGGTGAAGCTTCATTTGTTTCAGAAAGGCTTTCTCCAAACGTATTTAGTTTGGACTTGGCATGGTGAATCTAAACCTGTATCTCCTTCTGAAAATTGCCAAGACCTTCCACAAAGTCAACGTTTCAGATGTCATGACTATAGTGATGCAGTTGATATGGTTCAAGATGCGTATGAGCAATGTGATAAAGATCATAGCTCTTTCACAGATATGCTTGAAGATGCTGAAAAGCCATTATATCTAGGTTCTAAACATTCAAAGTTATCGGGTTTAATGAGACTGTATAATGTCAAAGGGAATTATGGGTGGTCTGATAAAGGATTTTCAGCTTTGTTAGAAGCTCTTGCTGATATATTACCAAAAAATAATAATCTACCCAAGTCTATGTATGAGGCAAAAAAAACAATGAAAGTGTTGGGCTTAGATTATGATAAAATACATGCATGTCCAAATGATTGCATTCTTTACAGGAATAAGTTTGCAAATCTTATTGAATGCCCAATTTATGGACAATCTAGGTGGAAAAGAAAAAATGATGGTTCCAAACAATTGAGAAAAGGGGTTCCTGGGAAGGTGTTATGGTATTTTCCAATTATTCCTAGGTTCAAAAGATGTTTCATTCACCACAGACAGCTGAAAACTTGATTTGGCATGCAAATAAGAGAATTGAAGACGGCAATCTTCGCCACCCTGCAGATTCACCGGCATGGAAATTAATTGACAATAAGTGGCCTGAATTTTCCCAAGATCCTAGAAATCTTCGTTTAGCTCTCTCAAGTGATGGGGTTAATCCGTATAGCAATCAAAGCACCACTTATAGCTGTTGGCCCGTTACTTTGATAACATACAATCTCCCTCCATGGTTGTGTATGAAGAGAAAGTTTATGATGTTGTCTCTTTTGATATCTGGCCCCAAGCAGCCTGGAAATGAATGATATAGATGTGTACCTACAACCTTTAATCGAGGATTTAAAAACCTTGTGGAATGTAGGTGTTGATGTGTATGATGCATATAAAAAAGAAATTTTCAATTTACGAGCTGTGTTGATGTGGACAATCAGTGACTTCCCAGCATATGGAAACCTATCTGGGTGTACCGTTAAGGGATATTATGCTTGTCCACTTTGTGGGATAGGCACTTGTGCACATTGGTTGCCGCATAGTCGGAAAATGTCTTATATGGGCCACCAACAGTTTCTACCACCTGGTCACTCATTTCAAAAACTAAAAAAAGCTTTCATTGGAAAGAAAGAGTGGGATTCTCCTCCTCAATATTTAAAAGGTCAGGAAATATTTAAAATGGTTGAGCATATTCAAACCAAGTTTGGGAAAAGAAATATCAAAAAGCGAAAACGTGATGATGGTGGTGGTGTGAAGGTGAAGGTGATGAAGACATTTTTCTGAAATTGTATAAAAAGAAATCGATCTTCTTTGATTTAGAGTATTGGAAATATTTGTTAGTTCGTCATTTATTAGATGTGATGCACATTGAAAAAAATGTGTGTGAAAACATCTATGGTACAATACTTCATCAAGCAGGCAAGACAAAGGATGGGATTAATGCTAGAAAAGATCTTGATCACCTCAAGGTTAGGGAAAAAACTAGTGCCTGACACAAATAGCAATGTCCTACCTCCAGCACCATACACTTTGAGTAAAAAAGAGAAGAAAATGTTTTGTGAAACCTTGCAAGGTATCAAAGTTCCAAATGGGTACTCTTCCAACTTTCGTAATCTTGTTTCAATGGATGATTGTCGGCTTCAAGGACTCAAGTCTCATGATTGTCATACTTTGATGCAACAACTACTCCCTTTGGCAATTCGAAATTGTTTGCCAAAAAATATTAGAAATGCCATAATCAGGTTGTGTTTTTTTTTCAATTCATTGTGCTCTACGGTAATAAATCCTGATAGTCTTCACCTATTGCAAAAGGAACTTGTTATCACCCTGTGCTTACTTGAACAGTACTTCCTACCCAATTTCTTTGACATCATGATCCATTTGACTGTCCATCTAGTTGAACAAGTTAGGTTATGTGGGCCAATTTTTCTTCTTTGGATGTACCCTTTTGAGAGAGATATGAAAAGACTTAAAGGTTATGTTCGTAACCGCAACCACCCTGAAGGATGTATTGCTGAAAGTTATGTTGCTGAAGAAGCACTTGAATTTGTGCTGATTACTTTGCAAATTGTGATTCCATTGGACTACCAACTGGTTGTCTTATTGATTTTACAATCGAAAGGCCATTATGATATGCACACATAAAGGAAGTAGATGCCCATATGTTGAGGCAAGCACACCTTTGTGTTCTAATGAATACCCCTGAAATCCAATCATTAATAGGGTATGTTTGTGTCTAATTTTTTTTAATTTATAAGTTATTTGTTTATTAATATTTGTATAACATTTGGTGTCACTATAGGGAGCATATTCGATATTTGCAATTAAAATACCCCCGTCAGTCAAAGAAACCTTTGTGGTTGCAAGCTGAACATACTCGCACATTTTGTGATTGGGTTGAAAATAAGGTTTGTAGTGGTAAACACATGTTTATATAATTTTACTCATAAATTGTTCGTATTAAAGTAATTATTGTTCTTTTGTGATTTCAAACAATAGGTAGGAGAAGATAAGGCAAATAATGTTCCAATTGATGATACAATATGGTCGTTGACAAGTAAACTGCGACCAAGAGTGGTAACATATCCCAGCTACCAGATTAATGGTTCAAGTTTTACGACGAAGGATCGGGACAACAACCGTGAAACACAAAATAGTGGTGTTATGGTTGTTGCTAATACTTTGCAAATTTCAAGCTCAAAAGATAAACATCCTCATTCTGGGAACATGAAATTTTATGGGGTCATTGATGAAATTTGGCAACTTGATTATTTGATGTTTAAGAAAACAGTTTTCAAGTGTTCATGGGTGGACGATAGAGGGGTTAATATTGATGATTTAGGGTTTACTGTAGTTGACTTGAATCGGATAGGCTATAAATCTGATTGCTTTATTCTTGCTGGTCATGCAAAGCAAGTATTTTATGTTAAAGACCAGATTGATAATAGAAAATCAATTGTCTGTTCAGTGAAAGAAAAAGTTAGCTATTATTCCAGTGGAGATGGTTGTGATGACATTGATGTATATGCACCATTATCCAACAAACTTCCACTTTGTAATTTGAATGATGATGATGATGTGGGAGAATTCCAGTAGATAAAGATTTGTAATTTTATAATTTCATTAGGCTATGAATATGACAGTTTTTGAATTATGTAAGTGGTTTGTTTCTTATATTAAATGACATTTTTTTATTAGATTCGTCTATCTCTTTTATTTATCTTTACCTTAAACCATTATTTTGTGTCTCTAATTATGTAAGTGATTTATATATGTACTTTATAATATGGATCAGAGAAAGCAGTTTGTTATTAAATGTTATTTAAATGATGTACTTATTTGTTGTTTTCAGTATTGTAGGGATTATAGAGTTATGCTGAACATGAAGAGATGAATCTTCCAGATCTTGAAGGTAGGCCTTCAAGAAGAAAACAAACCAAGAAGAAAGATTTGCAAAAGGATGGGGATAAAATAGTGGTTGAGTACAATATATACGGAGTTCCTATTGGACAAGGAAGAAATGAGCTGAGAAATTACATAGGAGTTATCGTTCGGGAAACAATTTCGATTACATATGATGATTGGAGGCGTGTGCCCTTAGAGGTGAAGGAGTTCCTATGGCAACATTTTCAGGTTGATATTTTCTTACAATGACAACTATATTGTTAAATATTTATAGTGCTAATATTTTCTTATTTGTGTATAGAAAAATTTGCTTTGAGTTTAAAGATGAAAGGACAAGTGCTAAAGTTGAAGGGAGTTTCTTTAAGGAACTTCAGGAGTGAGTTGGCAAATGAATTTATCATACCTAACAAGAATGACATGAAATCACTTAGGTCACCTCCAATTAAGTATCCAAGCATAAAAGATGGCGATTGGAAGTTGTTTGTAAATAAAGTTTTGTCAGCAGAATTTCAGGTGCGTTTAAAGTTGATTGTGTGTATATGATTAAGTATTTATTAAAATATTTTATCTTTGTGTAGGTAAAAAGTCAACAAGCCAAAGAGAAGAGGGTGAAAAATACCTACAATCATCACTTGGGAAGCACGGGATACAGTGGCATGTTATATAGACATGTATGTATTTTTATTTTTACATTATTATTTATTATTTTCTGGAATCATAACTGATTTACAACCTGGCACAGAAATTGAAAACTGGAACATCCGAAAATGAAATTGATCGGAGTGATGCTTGGATAATGGCAAGAAAAGATAAGGATGGCAATCTACAACCTGCAGTGGCTGCGATAGAGATGAAAATAGTAAATGAACCATAACTCTTAATAGCTGATATAGAAGCATGTTTAATTTCTTACTTGTATTTTTCTGTTTTTTAGAGTGATCTTAAGAGCCAAGTTGAAGAAGGTTCTTTTCATTCTCAAGGCCCGAAAGATATTTTGACTGAGGCTATTCAGAAGCAACCTAATGGATCTAGAGTGCAAGGAATAGGTCAATTTATCACTCCATCCATGTACTTTCAAATTCCTGAATCTTCAGAGTTTGCAATGGAAAGAAGAAGTATCAGGAGAGCTTTCAATTTATGACAGCGCAACTTGAGTATATGAATGCAAGGCTGAACGCCTACAGCAACACTGAAGTAGGTAGTTCTAACTTTCCCAAGGCAAAATCTTCAAGTGGCGCTTGCTTAGAGCTTGAACGTTCCCCGAGCATACTTGGAAAAAGAAAGGTTAATACATTTGGCGTCTTTTTTAATATCTTTATATATATGTATTATTAAATACTAATAATGAATTAATCCTACAGGTTCAGTTAGTTGTGGGTAAAACTTCACCAAAGTCTGTGAAGAGCAAAATATTGGAGGATCCTATTAAAGTTGGTGTGCCAAATGATGATCAAAAAGAACAAAACATTGAAGCAACTTCAAGAATAACTCCAACGAAACCTAAATTGACTCCAAGAAGATCTCTGAGGTTAACTCCTGCAGTAAAGGAACCAAAAAATGAAGTAGTTGTGAAAAAATAAATTGCAAGAAAGCTGGTTCTTAAAAAGAACACGAGGGCAGCTGCACAAACAAGAAAACAAGATAAGAGTCCATACATGCAAATGTTTTTTATGCTTGTTAAGAGCTGTTTTCCGAATTTGATAAAGATTGATTATGACATACCAATTTTTGGTATTACTTGGAAGTCATACTTAGACAAAGCAATTTGCGAAGAAATCATGGATTTTAAGGAGGTCTCAAACTGTGCTATTAACATATGGATCAAGTATGTTTTCTTTTACCTTTTTCTTCATTTGTTCTAAATGTTTTATAAATATTTACTTTGTTTTTATGTTTACTTGGAAGTCATACTTAGACAAAGCAATTTGGTGGGTTAATTTGTTTTATTTGTGAGTTTTGCTAGTGGGTAAGATTGCTTTGAGACTTGAAAGTTAAAATAATCATGATGTAAAATATTCTATTAACAGTGTCTCGATGTTCTCTATGTCAGACATGAACTTGGAGATAGTTTTTTTACATGATGAAGTTTTGCCATGTTCTGATTGATACTTGTTGAAACCTTTGGGGGATATGGCACCTGTCATCTGATGTGCTTTGAGGTGCAGCATGAATGCTATGGAAGCAGTATTTGATATATTGAGATCTAACATGTTTATCTCATCTATTTTTATGGCAATTACCTGGAATGTTACATTCTAGTACATTTTGAGCTTTGAACTTTTAGTTTCCAGGAATTCCATAATGAACAACTATCTTGTCATCTTGATTTGCTTCCTGCATTTGGAAACAGTATTAGATCATGTCATCTGATAAACTTCATCTGGTTCATGAGATCCTTTTATTTCAGTTTTATGTCCGTCTATATATATATATATATATATATATATGTGTGTGTGTGTGTGTGTGTGTGTGTGTGTGTGTGTGTTATTGATTTGTTTGTTTTGGTGATTATGTAGCGGTATGAAAGATACAACTTGTTATTATAGATGCCATTTGGTTTTTTATATGCATGCTCTTAGGTTGTTGGTATGGTTATTGTCAATAAGTGCTTATGTGACAAAAATTAGATTAGGGTTATATTTTGTATTTTTATTTGGATGTATTTAATGTTTTTATTTATGAAGATATCGATTTTTTTTGGAAGTCCATCTAATTCTTAACATTTGGTTTATAATTTCAGATTTTGTGCCAGATATCATATTGTTGGGGGATTGTTGCAGGCTTCTCAACAAGTATCATGAATTTTGGTGGGGGCATGACATTTTGATGGGACTTTAAGAGTAATTTTTGAAATATATATGTTAATTTAAAGATTGTCTATGGAGTTTTTGTATTCATCATGTGATACTGTTGAATTGATTAATACGATTAATCTATTATATTGCGAATTTTATATAAATGTAATTTTTTAGTTTTTTATTTCATTGAGTTGGTATATATATATATATTTTATGATTAATTAATTACAAAAAATAAGAAATATAATTGTGAAATAATACGATTTTTAAATTTTAAAAGATATTGACGGATATTGATACTATAGTAACAATAATTACTGACACTAAAAATCAAATATATGCGATATACTGATACTGCAGTAACAAAATTTACTGACACTATAGTATCACTAAATACTGATGATATAGTGTCAATAATTTACTGACACTAAAATAGTGTGAGAGATTACTGATACCATAGTGTCAATAATTTTCTGATACTACAGTATTAACGTTTACTGACACTAAGAATCACTGACACTAGAAACTAGTGTCAGTGATTTCTGGCTGCGGCAACACTGACACATTTATATAGTGTCAGTAAAACCCTTTACTGACACTAATTTAGTATCAGTAAAAGCCTTTTTTCTTGTAGTGTAAAGGTTTTCGGCTTCGAAGTAAAATTTTGACACGAAAACTTAGTCGATGAAGGTATTTAGCGTAAAGAACAGATTTCGATACTTAAAATATATTTTCAACGACGAAATATATTATCGCTAAAAATATTTATCTTTAGGTCGAAAATCATTTTCGATTTTTATCTTCGAAATATGTTTTTTATAATAAATTTATTTCTCGACCAAGCTTTCGCGTCAAAATTTTACTTCGACGTAGAAGACCTTTAGCGAAAAAATATTTAGACGCTAAAGGTAAAAATAATAAAAAATGAAAAAATTCGTTATAATTAGTTTTAAAACTAATTATAATAATTTCAAATTGAATTTCACTACAAAAGTAATTAAATTTGTAGAAAACATAAGAACATCATTACAAGTTTATTATAAAAAATTATAAAAATGATGTCTTTATTGATATAAAAAATAAAATTATAAAATTTATCACAACAAACAAACATAAAATAGTAAATAAATTGATAAACTATAATTATATATATTTTTCTATGTTTTCTTCATCTTTACTTCCATATTCTTCATCTTCACTTTTAATATTTGTTTTTCATTTTGCTTCACCATCTTCATTTCCATCATTTCTTCATCTTCATACAGTCTCCTACAAACAAAATAAAAACATTTGATGTTAATATAAAATACAAAAAAATGAAATAAAACCCTTAATGAAAAAAGAATAAGAGAGGAAAGAAGAGTAGGCTAAGAAGAAAGTGAGAATAAGAGAAATGAAAGAGCAAATGAGTATTTATAGGAAAAAATTTACCTTTAGCGATGAAAGCCTATTTCATCGATAAATGTCCTCAAATAGCGGGAACTATTTCCGCCAAAATTTTGATCTTTAGCGTCGAAATTTTTGACTTCTAGCATCGGAAATTCATCGCTAAATGTCAAAAATTTAAATTTAATTTTAAAAGGTGATAAATTTAAATTTCAGAAGGCGAGAAATTCAAAATTTTAAATTTACCATTTAGTCTTGAAATTAAAATTCAACGATAAAAGTTTATGATTTAGCGTCGAATTAAATTGTTCGATGTTATTTATATATATAGTTTCTTGTGAAGAAAAACAAATTCGTCGCTAAAAGTTCTAATATTTTTTTTAAAAAAAACTCCCACCTTCTAAAATTATATTCAAATTTTTGACATTTAGAGCTGAACGTTTACCCTTTAGCGTCGAAAAAGGTTGCATCTTTAGCGTCGAAATTCAAAATCGACGCTAAAAGTTCAACCTTTTAGCGTCGAAAGAGTTGTTCGACGCAAAGTTCTATTTTTTGGGGTCGAAAATCAAATTCGACTCTAAAGGGTTAACATTTAGCATCAAAAGATTAGTTCGACATTATAGTTCTACCTTTTAGCGTCAAAACTATTATTCGACGCTAAAGTTCTACCTTTTGGCATTGAAAAATAAATTTGACGCTAAAGAGTTAATCTTTAGCGTCGAAAAAGAATTTTGACTCTAAAGGTCAATTTTCTTATAGTGATAGATATTTCACTCACGGTCCCTAAAATATATAAAACTTATTAACACTTGTTATTGTATGACATAGTATATATCATATCTTTTAAAATATAAATTTGTATCCCAACTTTATAATATAAGAATCCTCCTAAATAATCATCTTTTAATGAGGATATGTTATTCCAATAAAACGATGACCAAATAAAAAAAAAACAGCAAAATAAAAATTCTAATATACGAAAAAAACTACAGTAATATTTGTCTTTTAATTTAATCATTATCTAATTAAAATAAGATATCTCTCAAAGCTATGAACGACAATCGGGATATATCGTCCTCATTAGATCTATTTTTGTCTTAAATTCTGGACTGAATGGTTTGGGATGTCGATTTTTAAATTAAAATTTGGAATTCAAGATGATTTTTACGTCCCGAATCCCGATCCATTTTTTTTATTCAGGGCGAAAAATTATATAGAATCCCGATCGAAATTTTTATTAGGGATGAAAAATCATCCCGGCTCCCTACTGAATAGTACGAGATCCTAATTAGGATTCGAGATTTTTTACCAACTCGATTAAAAGACAAGAAAATTGAAGTGTATATTTCACTACTAATAGTAAAATATGCATGAGCAGAAAACTAATATAACACAAAATCACACCTAAGTAGTTTAATCAATGGTTAATCATTGATTAATTGACGGTTAATCGCTTATCGTTAGTGGAGTGATTCAATTTGATCGAAAATCACCGATTTAATTTTCGGCTGATTTTGGCTAATATTTAGCCGATCACTCGCCAATTAATCACCGATTTTTTATTTGAAAATCGCATGATTTGTAGAAATAATCATTTTTTTCTTTTTTACCCTTCATTTTTCCATCTTTTTCAATTTTATGATTATTTAATGTTTTTTTCATAGTAAATAAATGATTTTTAGTGATTTTTGGATAATATGAAAAATGAGTTTTAAAAATTTTATTCTCAATGATGTCAAATGTCAAATTTATTTTTTTCGATTAATCTCTAAATTATTTTCAATTAATCACAAATTAAAAATAATTAATTACATATTTCCTATTAAACATCTCGTAATCACAGGATATTGGAGTTGATGCGCTTAAGATTGAGGGGGATGGATGAGCAAAAAGTTAAAAAGGATGCGATTGATAATGCAAGTTCGATGGTGGGGCTCCAGATGTTCCAAGAGTAAATTGACTTTAGGGCACTTTTATGTGGACCCGTTAACGATGATATTTTAGCCACCATGCATAAAGCAATTCACTGCATTGGTTGGATAAGGGTTTCAGTCACATCACTTATAGTGACCTTACAATCAGTCGACACTACACTTTGCACTTGAAAAGTAAAAATGAAATAATTAAAACAAGGCTACTCATACCTCATTGATGTCTCTTATACACCACAAATTTAAAATTATCTCTAAGACCAAAATAATTAGCCTTGGGTATCGGATCTTATTACAATTATATTTGGTTACTGTGTTATTACAAAGGACAATGAACAACAGTAAAACAGAACACGGATGGTACAATAAAGTATCGGTAATAACTAAACAACAGTAATGAAAATAACACGGCTAACAGGAGTGAAGACAGTTGAGCAGCAATGAACCAGCGACAGGAAAAAATTCAGAACGGAGGCAGTGCAGTATCGAGAATTCCGAGGCTTGTTGATGCGGCAACAATCTCCGCGCACGTAGAGAGAGCTTCTATCCTTATAACTCTTACCCATCTACTAATGACAATCATATATAAGCATAATTTCCTCTCTATAGCTTTCCCATATGGGACAAGCTAACTTCTCTTTATTTTCCAACACCAATGGGTGAACTTTGAGCAATAATTTCTCATTCACCCAAACACCATTTTAAGCATATGAATATACCATTTCGAACTACTCACGGAGGAGTATCCGAATCATTCAATAACAACCACTAACACGAAGTGGACCATGCTTAAAATTGAATTTTTTTTCCAACAATCCCCCACATGAATGAAATTGGCGAAAAAAGTCGAATAAAATTATTTTATAAAACATTTTGTTTTGACCTAGAAGAGTTCAACGGTTCAACACCTGCATAGGATAGGTAGACCTCAGCCTTTGAACCTTCTCTTGTGAAAAAATATCTCATTTATTGGCTGACAGTGGACGCGATGTCATTGAACTGTACTGCCGTTCATGTAAATGGAGAATATATATCACACAGATATTTAACCTAACACATCTAAGTTCTCATTATTATGTTCATTTTGGCCATGAACATCAACCTGGTTCTACAAGAGTTTCTAAGAATTGAGACCCGTACAATTCCCTTTGAAGCGGCCCCACTTCTCTCTCACATAGGTGATTTCTTATTTAAGAGCATCTCGTAATACTCTGATCGGATTCCCGACGCATAAGAATCATTAAAAGCCTTTGCTTAACCTCAATCCATACGAGCATCACTGTTTCATTTCACCATAGGAATGGACTAGAGGGTAACCCCCCCCCCCCCACAGTGAACCAATTATGTCTTTTACGAGTAGGTTGTCCCATTGAACCGAGATATTAGGATCTCCGGTCAACAAAGTTGGGGTTTCCTTCGTAATAAACATTTATCTAATGGGGTTTAGTCTCATTCCCCTCGATGATTTCACAACCAACTCTCTATTTAACCCTTTGGTTAGCGGATCCGCAATGTTATCCTTTGACTTTACATAGTCATTGAAATAACTCCAGTAGAGAGTAATTGTCTAACGGTATTGTGTCTACGACGAATATGTCTAGACTTACCATTATACATATTGTTATGTGCCCTTCCAATTGCAGATTGACTATCGCAATGAATGCAAATTGATGGCACTGGCTTAGGCCAACTTGGAATATCCTCTAGAAAATTTCGAAGACATTCTGCTTCTTCAGCACACTTGTCTAATGCAATGAATTCCGATTCCATTGTAGATCTGGCTATCACAGTCTATTTGGAGGATTTCCATGATATAGCTGCACCTGCTAGTGTAAACATATAGCCACTGGTAGACTTTGAGTCTTTCATGTCAGATATCCAATTAGCATCATTGTATCCTTCGACTACAGCTGGATATCTATGATAGTGCAACCCATAATTACGAGTAAAACGTAAGTACCTAAGTACTCTCACTATTGCTTTCCAGTGATCAACCCATGGATTACTTGTATATCTGCTGAGCTTGTTTACTGTACAGGCTATATCAGGCATTGTACAACTCGATAGATACATCAAACTCCCGATCACTCTAGAGTATTCTACTTGAGATATACCATGTCCCCTATTCTTTGATAGGTGTAGACTCACATCTAAAGGAGTTCTAGCCACAACAGAATCATCATTGTTAAATTTACCAAGAATCTTGTCCACATAGTGCGACTGATCAAGAATAAGTCCATCAGGACTTCTCGAGATCTTTATTCCTAGAATGACATCTGCTAAACCCATGTCTTTCATGTCAAACTTGGATTTCAGCATATTCTTGGTAGATTTCACCATTTTTACATTACTCCCGACAATCAATATGTCATCAACGTAGAGACATAAAATGACATAGCCAACTTCTGTCTCTCTGACATAAATGCATTTATCACACTCATTGATTTTGAAACCATTTGCTAACATGGTGTCATCAAACTTTTTATGCCACTGTTTCAGAGCTTGTTTTAATCCATACAAGGATTTAACCAACTTACAGACTTTCTTTTCTTGTCCTGGAGCTATAAAGCCTTCAGGTTGTTCCATGTAAATTTCTTCATCTAAATCTCCATTTTGAAATGCTGTTTTCACATCCATCTGATGTACCTCAAGATTGCGCAAAGCTGCAATCGCTATTATCATCCTTATGGAATTTATTCTCGTTACAGGAGAATAAGTATCAAAGTAATCAAGACCTTCACGTTGTCTGTAACCTTTAATTACAAGTATTGATTTGTACTTGTCAATTGATTCATCTGCCTTTATTTTCTTTTTGAAAATCCACTTGGACCCTAAAGGTTTACATCCTGGAGGAAGATCCACTAAATCCCATGTGTGATTTTGTAAGATGGATTCAATTTCACTATTGATGGCATCTTTCCACAAAGCACCATCAGGTGACCTTACAGCTTCGTTATAGCTTTGAGGATCATTTTCTAGCAAAAATGTCAGAAAATATGGACCAAATGATTTTTCGGTTCTAGCTCTTTTGCTACGTCTTGGTTCAAGTTCAACAACTTGTTGATCCTCTGGAACATTTATTTGTTCTCGGTCCTGACTATCTTCAATTATAGTCTCATGTGCCCGTTTGTGCACATTTGAATTCGAATTAGTTTTACAAGGAAAAACATATTCGAAAAAGGATGCATTCTCGACTCCATTATCGTATTCTTGTGAATATCTGTATATTAGACTCATGCACAAGAAATCGATAAGCATTACTGTTATGTGCATATCCTATGAAAATGCAATCAACAGTTTTTGGTCTTATCTTCACCTTTTTAGGTGGAGGAATGACTACCTTGGCAAGACACCCCCACACTCGTAGGAATTTATAGGAAGGTACTCTTCTTTTCCACATTTCATAAGGAGTTTTCCCTACTTCTTTGTGGTACCTTATTTAAAAGGTAATTACCTGATAAGACAGCTTCTCCCCACATATTTTGAGGTAAGCCAGAGCTGATTAACATAGCGTTCATCATCTCTTTCAAGGTACGATTCTTCCGTTCTGCAATCCCATTGGATTGAGGTGAATAAGGAGCTGTGGTTTGATGTACGATTCCATTTTGTTCACAAAGTGATTCAAAAGGGAAAACATACTCACCACCACGATCACTTCTCAACTCCTTAATTCTTTTATTCAGTTGATTCTCAACTTCATTCTTATAGAGAACAAATTTCTCTATAGCTTCGTCCTTGCTTTTCATCAAATACACATAGCAAAATCTTGTGCAATCATCAATAAAGGTAATAAAATATTTATTACCGCCTCTCGATTGTATTGAATTAAAATCACATACATCGGTATGAATTAGATCAAGTGGTTCAGAGTTTCTTTCAGTACTATGAAAAGATGATCTAGTCAGTTTTGCCTCAACACAAGTATCACACTTATGTTTGTTATCATTTTAAAATTGGGAATGTGGTTCATGTTAATTAATTTCTGTAATGAATTAAAATTAACATGTCATAATCTACCATGCCATAGATTAGAGTACTCAACAATATAAGCAGAAGAACTAGCTTTATTGATATTCTTAGGTTTAACAACTATTACATTGAGCTTAAAGAGCCCATCAGTTACATACCCTTTTCCCACATACATCCCATTTTTAGTTAAAACTACTTTATCAGACTCAAACACCATCCGGAATCTGTGCTTGTTCAGAAGTGATCCAGACACAAGATTCTTCCGTATTTCTGGTATATACAGAACGTTGTTCAAGTCAACTCTTTCCCAGAGGTCATCTTCAGAATCACATTGCCTTGACCTTTAATCTCAGATGTTGCTGAATTTCCCATGTATAATTTTTCCCCATTACCAGTAGGCTCAAATGAAGAGAACATGCTCTTGTCCGAGCACACATGTCGAGTGGCACCAGTGTCAATCCACCACTCTCTTGGGTTAGAACCCATCAGATTCACCTCAGAAACCACAGCTGAAAGGTTAATGTCTGAAACATCTTGAGTCATATTTTCCATCACATTAGACTCTTGATTCTTTTTCTTCTTCGGCAGTCTGCACTCAGAAGACTTGTGACCCATTTTGTCACAGTTGAAGCATCTTCCTTGAAATTTGGATTTCTTGGAAACTCCTCCTTTATGGCCCATCTTTGACCCTTTGTTCTTAGGGTTCTTATTCTTATGGCCATGTTCAACAACATTTGCTTTGGCCTCATGAGATATTCCTCTCTTGTCAGATACTCAATTATCTTCTTCAATTCTGAGCTTAAGAACCAGGTCTTCAATGCTCATCTCTTTTCGCTTATGTTTTAGATAATTTTTGAAATCTTTCCAACCAGGTGGTAGTTTCTCAATTATCGAGGCTACTTGGAAGGTTTCACTTAAACTCATCCCCTCAGCATGAATTTCTGCTAGAATAATCTGCAGTTCTTGTACTTGGCTTAACACAGTTTTGGAATCAACCATCTTAAAATCAAGGAAACGGCCCACGACAAATTTCTTAGTACCGGCATCCTCATTTTTATATTTTCGATCTAAAGATTCCCAAAACCCTTTTGCTATTTTCATTCAGGCGTACACACTGTACAAGGAATCACTTAGCCCATTCAGCACATAATTCCTACATAGGAATTCAGAATGTTTCCAAGCATCGATCGCACTGATCACTTGGATATCAATCTCACCCTCCGCGGGTACAGGAGCATCTTCCTTTAGAAACCTCGCAAGGTTCAATGTGGTCAAGTAGAAAAACATTTTATGTGCCACCATCGTTTAAAATTTTGTCCACTGAATTTTTCAGGTTTTTCCGCAGTAGGGTTGACATGGCTCACATGTCCAACAGGTTGTCTAGCCATAGAGGCAGCAACACCTTGGCCAGCCATAGCGGCTGCCATATTAAGCCCAGAGGCTGAAGCAAGTTGGCCAGCCGAAGAGGCTGCCACTGCACTTTGGTCAGCCACGGGGGCTGCCACAACATTCTGGCCAGCCGAAGAGGCTGCCACATTCGGATCTACTGTGTTTGGACTGTTTTCCATATCCACAGAGTCGAATTTGTTTTAAGTCTATTACAATTATATTTGGTTACTGTGTTCTTACAAAGGGCAATGAACAACAGTAAAACAGAACACGGATGGTACAATAAAGTATCGGTAATAACTAAACAACAGTAATGAAAATAACACGGCTACAAGAGTGAAGACAGTTGAGCAGCAATGAACCAGCGACAGGAAAAAATTCAGAACGGAGGCAATGCAGTATCGAGAATTCCGAGGCTTGTTGATGCGGCAACAATCTCCTTAAAACAAATTCGTCCCCTACCGAAATGGTGCAGTAGAACGCGAGATGTTTGTTTCCCAGGATGCAACGGAAATAAACGACAATGGGCACCACCAGAATCATCTTCAAACAAACCAAGATGTATTCGAACTCTTTCAACAGAAAACAGCAAAGCAAATTTTTGTCTAGCTTCTCACTAATGAAAATCGAAAACAATCCACTTATTAAAACAAAATAAACACACCAATTAAAACACATTAGTGGGAGACCTTTCATTTGAAGTAACCACTAAATAATTAATAGAGTTAATTTGAGTGTTATGGAACTTCAAAAGGCTTGGAAAAAATGAAGAGGCTTGCAAAAATTGGCTGGGCCGAGCCCGCACAATTTGGTCCGGCATTCGTGTACGCAGGATGCGCGGGCGCACACGAGCCAAACTTGTTCGGATTTTGATTTGCACCCCCCCCCGCGCACGTAGAGAGAGCCTCTATCCTTATAACTCTTAACCATCTACTAATGAACAATCATATATAAGCATAATTTCCTCTCTATAGCTTTCCCATATGGGACAAGATAACTTCTCTTTATTTTCCAACACCAATGGGTGAACTTTGAGCAATAATTTCTCATTCACCCAAGCACCATTTTAAGCATATGAATATACCATTTCGAACTACTCACGGAGGAGTATCCGAATCATTCAATAACAACCACTAACATGAAGTGGACCATGCTTAAATTGAGCCTCAAAATGCTTACTCATAAGCATTTTTTTCCAACAAGATCTGTCTCCTGAATCTGATCGGATCATTTTGTTTGGTTTTTCGAATGTTGGATTAGATCGGATAAATTTGATAATTATCGGATCAAATCGAATATCATTATATCCAATTTGAAATCTTAACGGACCAAATAAATTTGATTTGATAACAGATCTGAATCTGATAGAGTTTCAATTTGATAATGATCTGATAGTGGATTCGATTTGATAACGGATCTGATTCGATAACTGATCCAATTTGATAAAATTAATCTAAAAATTTATAATCAACATTCTAAAATTCAGTTCAGATAGCCCTGAGCCAATATTAAATTAGATCCGTTATCAAATCAAATCCACTACCGAATTCATTATCAAATCAGATGCTCTATCGGATTCGAATCTGTTGTCAAATCAAATTTATCCGATCCGTTAAGATTTCAAATCGTATCAAATGAAATCTGATTCGATCCGATAATTATCGGATCGGATTTGATAGGGGCTCAAATCCGATCGGAATAAATTATTCAACGCTTACTGGATCGAATCAGATTCTGTTCGGTATGATCTGAACTAATCTGATAATGCCCATGACTAAAAATAATTATAATAAATTAACTCACAGTTTGTTGGGTGGGATGAAACTCCGTCCGAAACTAGTATGGCCTTTGATCATATATGGGCTAGGTGCTTGCCTATGATTCTCAATTATTTATTATCATTTTACTATTTTAGAAATTAAGAAATAATAAATAAATATAAAAAAATGTAAGATCCGATGTTACTGATCAGATATTGTCCCAACAACCCAACTCATAATCCCTCACGGTTTTATTTTTGGCATGTGCCCAAGCCCACCCAAAAGACATTACATAAGTATATATATCCAAGATCTCTTCCATATAATGTGGGATACCAACCACCCTTGTTGGGGCAAAATGTCCAGAATTGTGGATTTGTCTAGCAACCTGGCCCCATAATCCTTATGATTTTGCCACCTAAAAGATCTCTAACTAATCGAGAGAATCTTTTACTTATAAGCACATGTCCCAGATCCATTCCAAGTAATATGAGTTACTACAGAAGTATTGGTATATAATATTTTATCATTATATCTTTATCTTTAAAAGACATTATATTTTGCTATATTTATGTCGATAGAAAAATGTAGTTGTTATTTTGTGAAGCCCCACGTGCTCCTCACGTGACTGTTGATCTCAGTCGTTGGATCTGATTTCTCTCCTTCAATCTCTGCCGTTGCCTTCAAACTGTTGCTCTTCATATATGTTGATATAGTCGAGGGCTTAAAATAAGGGGGTAATTCAGTTGTTGCTTCTGCTCTCTCTCGGCGACCAAAACAAGATTGGTTGTTTTTCAGCTTTCTCGGTAACAAACCTGTGAAGACTTTCTTCTTCTTTGCTTCTGGTTTGCGATCTTGCTTCTGGTTTGTGGCTTGATCGTTGCTGTGCCCAGAACCATCAACAGATTAAGAACCGTGAGAGCCTCCGTCTGTGTCACTCATCGATTTCATCTTTCAGTAAATGCATGTATCAGTTTTTCTTGGTGTTGAATGCTTGATGACTGTAACTGAAATTTGGGGAAATCGATTAGGGTTCTAGGGTTATCTGATTGAGATTGATTTGGGGTTTTATTTTACCAATTGAACTTGTAAAGAAAGAGAGAAGAAACAGATTTGTAATTCCGAAAATACTTAGTGCAGTGAGCTCCGAGTTCTTGGAGTTCAACGTGGATGTAGTCTGAATTCATTCAGGCGAACCACGGTAAAATTCTTTTGTGTTGTGTGATTGATTTCTTGATGCATTGGTGTGATTGTTTTTGGCAACATAATCGGCTTTAGAGAAAATAAATTTCTGGGCATGATCTTGAATTTGATCATAACAGTGGTATCAGAGCTTTGTGTTGGAAGGGAATTGAACAAATAAAACTTCTCTTCTGGTTTAGCAGTCGGTCTGTGTTACTGGTTTTTTTTGTAGAAGATTGGGTGAAGAATCTGCCGAGTGAAAGATTGGGTTTAGAGGATCTGTCGAGTGAAAGATTAGGTGTAGAGGCTTTGCCGAAACTGAAAGATTTGGGTGGTTTAGGGGTTGCCACTTTGAAAGCCTATGTGATTAGGCCTTGACAGTGTGGGTGCGTAAGATACTGTGTAACCGAGTGCCGCTTGCCGTGTGACACCGAAATGTCGACAATCAAACTCGACATTGGCTTATTTGACGGAAAAAGGGATTTCACCACTTGGAAAAAGAAAATGAGGGTTTTGCTTTCTCACCATAAGGTGGCCTTGGCGCTGGAACCGGATCCAAAAAAGTGGCCAAAGATGGAAAAGGAAACGAAAGACGAAATCCTGGAAGAGGTTTACAACATGATTTTCCTTCACCTTAGAGATTCGGTCATCAGAAAGGTTGATGGAATGGACACTGCCATTCAACTTTGGGGTAAACTCGAATCTCTATACTCTGTTATTTCTGCACCAAATTTAGTGTTCTTAAAAGGAAATTTGTTTAATTACAAGATGGACACAAATAAGTCGATAGAAGATAATTTGGATGAATTCACAAAAATGACTCAAATCCTTAAAGGAACGGACCAAGCCCTAGGAGACTCTAGCGAAGCTATGATTCTATTAAATGCACTGCCTGAGGAATATAGTGTCGTTAAGAACTCTCTACAGTACACATGAGTTGTACCTAGGCTAGACTTGGTGATATCTGGTATAAGGGCTAGAGAGTTAGAACTTAGAACCAGTAGGAGATGAGGAGCGAACTTATTCGTGAAAGGAAAAAATGAAATGATATATAATGGTCTGAATAATCATCAGACTAATAACCAAGAACCTAATGGGAAGAAAAAGAATAAACATGATAAGAATAAGAATAGTGACAAGAAGTGCTATCATTGTGGAAAGATGAGACATCTTAAAAGGAATTGTTATAAGTTCATTAGGGAACAGAAAAATGAAGGCAGCGCTACTGTGGCTGCCGAAAAGGGGTCGATGTGCCTATCTGAGGCATTGACTGTGTCTAGTGATCACATTAGTAGAGAATGAATTCTGGACTCTGGGTGTTCCTTTCACATGAGTCCGTATATGGACTGGTTTGTCAACTTTAGAAATTCTGACCAAGGGACTGTGTATATGGGTAATGACAATATTTGTAGGATACAGGGAGTTGGGGACATAACACTTAAACTTCATGATGGTAAAGTTAGGATACTTACTGACGTTAGATATGTACCTGACTTGAAACGAAACCTGATATCACTAGGAACACTAGATGAATTAGGTTTTACATATAAATCCCACTAAGGGAACATGCACATATCTAAGGGTAAGAAATTGATCCTAACTGGTATAAAAAGAAACGGATTGTATGTTCTAAATGGCCAACATGTATTCTCGGAAAAACCCACTTCTGCTTTAACTTCTAATGTTGATATGACTAATATTTGGCACTTGAGAATTTGCCATATAGGCCAGAAAAGAATGCAGGTACTCAGCAAGCAGAGACAATTTGGAAAGGACCAGTTGAAGCCACTTGAGTTTTGTGAGATCTGTGTGTTGGGCAAACAACACAGACAGAGCTTCCCAACTGGAATTCACTTGTCAAAGGTGGGTCTGAAGTATCTACATTGTGATCTGTGGGGACCAGCAAAGGTCCAGACTCATGGGGGTAAGAAATATTTCCTCTCTATTGTTGATGATTACAGTAGGAAGGTATGGACATTCTTACTAAAGAATGGAAAGTGTTAGTAGAAAATCAAACTAGTAACAAAATGAAAGTCTTGAGAACTGATAATGGCTTAGAATTTTGTAATACCGAGTTTGATCAATATTGTACTAGTGAGGGTATCCTGAGACATAGGACTGTGAGACACACCCCTCAACAGAATGGAGTTGCGGAAAGAATGAATAGAACCCTATTAGAAAAGATTAGATATCTTTTATTTTCTTCCGAACTTCCGAGGCCCTTTTGGGGTGAGGCCCTCAATACTGTTACTCATTTAGTTAACCTGAGCCCAAATAGTTCCGTTCAGTTTAAGACCCCAGAAGAAATTTGGTCTGGTAGGGCTCAGAAGCTTGCCCACCTTAGAGTGTTTGGCTGTGAAGCTTATGCTCACCAGTCCATAGGTAAACTTGAACCGAGGTCTATCAAGTGTGTTTTCTTAGGGTATCAAGAAGGGACAAAATGGTATATGTTATGGGAACGAGAATCACCGGGAGTCAAAATCATAGTTAGTCGGGATGTTATATTCAATGAGCTTTGTTTTCCATGTAAATCTACTAACAAGAATGCAGGTGCCTTAGAAAAGGATCTAGCAGATTTTGATCTTGCAGGTGGAGCTCAGATGCAGGTAGAGCCAGGGACATCAAAGACCACTGATCAAGTTGGTGACATGTCAGGCTCGGAGACATCTGAGGACATCTAGCCTAGGAGAAATAACCCGGAGGAAAACAGAAATGAAGTAGCAGAGATACAAGATCAAAGTGAATACGACACAGTAGATCAACTGGATCAAACTGAGCAGCATGATGAAACACCACAAGACACATTGGCCAACTACCAGCTAGCAAGAGACAGAAGTAGGAGGCAGGTAAGGCCTCCTACCAGGTATGATTACTCAACTAATGATTTGTATTTCTGTGCATTAATATCAAGTCATGAAATTAATGGGATTGAGCCTGCTAGCTTAGGAGAGGCATTAAAGTCTACCTATAAACTTGAATGGAAGCGGCTATGGAAGAAGAGATGTCTTCTCTTAGGAAAAACCAAACTTGGACTTTAGTTCCTAAACCTAAAAACCAGAAGTTGGTTGAGTGTAAGTGGCTGTTTAAGGTCAAAGAAGGACTACTGCCTAGTGACCCTGTTAGGTTTAAAGCCAGACTTGTAACAAAAGGATTTACACAACGTGAAGGGGTAGACTATAATGAAATTTTCTCACCTGTAGTTAAATTTAAAACTATTAGAATGATGTTAGCTCTAGTAGTGCAGTATAATCTTGAATTGGAATAATTGGATGTGAAAACTGCTTTTCTACATGGGGAATTAGAAGAGAAAATTTACATGTCTCAGCCTGCAGGTTTTATAGATAAAAACCATCCTGAGTATGTTTGTCTGCTTAATAAATCCTTATATGGTCTTAAACAGTCACCTAGGCAATGGTACAAAAGATTTGATACATTTGTGCTTAGTATTGGATTCATAAGGAGTAAATATGATAGTTGCTTCTATTTCGTGCTTGATGAAAAATATCCTGTGTATTTGTTATTGTATGTTGATGACATGCTTCTAATCTCGGAATCAATGAATGCTATTAACAATCTTAAAAAGCAGTTGAATAGTGAGTTTGACATGAAAGACCTAGGTAGTGCAAAGAGAATCCTGGGTATGACCATTGATAGAGATAGGGGTAAGAATTGTCTTAAAATACATCAATCCACATATTTGCAAAAGGTAGCATCTAGATTTGGGGTAAGTGGCTGTAAATCTGTTAGTCAGCCTCTTGCGAGTCATTTTATTTTGTCTAAGTCACAAAGTCCTGCGAATAGGTCTGAGGTGATTAAAATGGAGAATGTACCTTATGCAAATGCTATAGGTTCTGTGATGTATGCTATGATTAGTACTAGACCTGACTTGTCATATGCTGTATCTTTATTGAGTAGGTTTATTACTAATCCAGGTGGAGCTCACTGGAGTGCTTTGCAGTGGTTGTTAAGATACATAAATACAACTGTTGATTATGGCTTATGTTTTAACAAATCTAACGCTTTAGACTTGGTAGGGTATGTTGATTCTGATTTTGCAGGTGACAGAGACTCGAGAAAGTCAACTACAGCTTACTATTTCACACTTGGTGGAAATTGCATCAGCTGGAAGTCAAGCCTGCAACCGTTGGTTACACTCTCAACTACCGAAGCTGAATATATAGCCATAACTGATGTGTTCAAGGAAGGCATTTGGCTTCAGGGTATCTTAACTGAAATTCAACAACTATAGGGTAAGACAATTGTGTATTCTGACAGTCAGAGTGCAATACATTTGAGCAAGAATCCAATACATCATGAGAGAACTAAGCATGTGGATGTGAAGTATCACTTTGTGAGGGAAATCATCTCAAATGGTAAGATTGAGATCAAGAAGGTTCCTACCGAGGATAACCTATCAGACATGGGGACAAAAATTGTGACTGCTACCAAACTCTCCCACTGCATGAAGCTGTTGCAGGTGGGGGTTGGCTAAGTTTGCAGCCAACATGAACGATGAGAGGAACTCCGATACTTGCTGCACTAAAGATAGCTCGACATAATTTGTATATGGATTGAAGCGAGTGGTGTGAATGGCTTCAAGGTAGAGATTGTTATTTTGTGAAGCCCCACGTGCTCCTCATGTGACTGTTGATCTCAGTCGTTGGATCTGATTTCTCTCATTCAATCTCTGCCCTTGCCTTCAAACTGTTGCTCTTCATATATGTTGATATAGTCGAGGGCTTAAAATAATGGGGTAATTCAGTTATTGCTTCTGCTCTCTCTCTCGGCGACCAAAACAATGTTGTTTTTCAGCTTTCTCGGTAACAAACCTGTGAAGACTTTCTTCTTCTTTGCTTCTGGTTTGCAATCTTGCTTCTGGTTTGTGGCTTGATCGTTGCTGTGCCGAGAACCATCAACAGATTAAGAACCGTGAGAGCCTTCGTCTGTGTCACTCATCGATTTCATCTTTCAGTAAGTGCATGTATCAGTTTTTCTTGGTGTTGAATGCTTGATGACTGTAACTGAAATTTGGGGAAATCGATTAGGGTTCTAGGGTTATCTGATTGAGATTGATTTGGGGTTTTATTTTACCAATTGAACTTGTAAAGAAAGAGAGAAGAAACAGATTTGTAATTCCGAAAATACTTAGTGCAGTGAGCTCCGAGTTCTTGGAGTTCAACGTGGATGTAGTCTGAATTCATTCAGGCGAACCACGGTAAATTTCTTTTGTGTTGTGTGATTGATTTCTTAATGCATTGGTGTGATTATTTTTGGCAACATAATCGGCTTTAAAGAAAAGAAATTTATGGGCATGATCTTGAATTTGATCATAACAATAGTAAAATATGAAACTTTTATCCTGAAATGCAGTAAAATTTAAATTTTGTAAAGATATGATAGTAAAATGTAAAGTTTTATAATGATATAATAATAAGATATTACACCTCAATATTTCTTATACTCATTTATTATTTTTTAATTTCGGAAATAGTGAAATGGTTATAACCCTAAAGCTAATGAATAAATCTCATAATTAGCTTCTTGATTTCAAACTATGCTGCACGCCGAGGTAATTTTAAGTCGTGTATCAAAATAAATTTGTATTTATTTGTTCTAGAATTTTTAAGTCATAATTAAAATTGTTTTATTTTATTACCACTGGATAATTTGTAACACCTAGGGGTGTCGGAATCTCACATCGCTTGGTTTAGATATGGTTGTGGGCATATGATAAGCCATTTCTTAAATAGCATGAGGTATTTTGGGTGGATATAAAAGTTAAATCGTGCATGCCCAAACTCAAAACGAATAATATCATATTATATGGAAGCTAACTATAACTATAACTATTTCATTTTATTTTATTTTTATCATTTATTGGAGTATAAAAAATGTATAAAAAAGATTTATACAAGTGAGACAGTGAAAGAGATGAAAGACTGACCTAAGTACAAGGAGTCCCCATCTTGTATCCATATTGGCTATCTAGAATTAGCATTCATTTAATTAATCTCAGGATAAGGATAAAATTTATAATGCAATGGATGAACCAAGTCATCTAACGTCATCCGTGCAACAATTCAATAAATTATTATCAGACGTGTTAAAATATTAAAAATAATTAAAAATTTGAGTATTAAATTATACATGTCATTTACTAATTTATTGGTGATATCACGTCATACATGCCTACATTGCACAAAAAAATTACCCTAGGATAAAATACTCTTAATCCTTCCTTTCAATCAGTTTCCTTAACATCCATTTTCCTGATTATTTGATATGGTATTCATAGTAATTAAGGGTGATATAATAATTGGGTGAAGCTATTTTATTTTAATTTTTTTTTACTTCAATCTATACATCAAAATTTAGCTATTTATTTAAGTCACTTAATGATATATACATTTAAAGTCAAAATAATATTTAATGATATCTATTAATCCATTGGATAATAGAAAATGCAAAAAATATTTGTTTTTTGTCTGTTTGAGAATCCTTTCGGATATAATAGCACGGTTCCTAGATGATATCATTGGCTTATATTTTGATCTCTATATTTAAATTAAAAAAAAATTAAGTTGAAATAGTTAAACCCTAATAATATGTCAACTAGACCCGGTCGGCGGTTCGGTTCGGTTCTGAACCGTGGAACCGGAACCGAACCGGTTAATTCCGGTTCGGTTCCGGTTCCACATTTAAGTTCGGTTCCGCTTCCACACTAAATGTGGAACCGGAGCCGAACCGTTCTGTTCTGGTTCCATTCGGTTTTTTTTTTTTTTTTTGCTTTATTGAAAATAAAAAATTGAGATTGATAAATTAATATAATTTAAAATTATGAATTTGAATTTATATAATAAACTTACATTACATAATTACATTAAATTACAAACAAAATTTCTATCTAAAAAAATAAATAAAAAAATTATTAAATTAAAGAGCTTGAACTTAAATTTTTAAAAACTTAAGTTGCCTACGTATCCTTCAGGGTTGAGAGGAATCAAAGCTCATGTACTTCCATTACATTTTAAAGATATTTCCCCATTGTAATTTTACAATTATTTAATTATCAATCATCATGAATTTTGAAAACATCTAAGGAACGAGACTTAACTTCTCTTATACGTGAACCGATACTAGGGTCGCTCTCTTGAGCTGGCACATTTGACATTGTATTCTCAGATGAGCTTGTCATTTGTTATTTAAGAAATTTTAAAGAATTATAGAATTGAGAATGAGAGAATTATAGAAATTGAGAGAATTGAGAAATTGGTGTGTTGAAATAATGAAAAATGACCCATATTTAGACATTTTTAGAATATTTTTGTGATACCTAAAATGCCCCTAAAATTAGCCGTTTTATTACTGTTATTAGGGATAATTTGGGAATTTCCCAATTTTGTTTTTGTTTTTGTTTTTGTTTTTGTTTTTGTTTTTGGCAGTTGGGGCTAGGGAGCCGTTGGGCTCCCTGCCCCACCCAGCCTAACGGCTAGTAGCCGTTGGGGGGGGGGGGCGGTTGGAACCCTAAGGTTCCAACTCCGGAACCGGAATCGTCCGGTTCTAACCGATTCGATTCCGGTTCGGAACCGGAATCTTGGCTGGGTCTAATGTCAACGATTAATGGCTTCTTATGTCTGCCTTTTTATTATTATTGTTATTAATTTTTATAACTGGTCCCATAGGCAGCAGATCGAGCCTTACAATCAAATATATAGAACCTATACTAATTAATGTTAAAGAGAATGAAATTTTTATTTTTATAAAAAATTATTTTAATTTAATATTCTTGATAAATTTTTAAAATCTCATTTCATATCTGGTGTTAGAATAGTTAGTTTTTAGTAATATAAAAAACACATTGTTGAAGAACAAATGTGATATTTTAAAATACAAATTGATGATTATTCAATATCTTTGAAAATTAAAACTAACTAATTAATTTGTTAGTTAAAAAGATTACATTTACTCTTCAATACCTATTATAGTTTCTGTTCTATGGATGAAATAGCTTCAGGAATAATATGAAGATATCATTCTGACATGCAGCAAAAATCAAGACCATTATGTGATGCATAAATGGTAAGAATCATATATACAACAAGAATTTATACTATTGAGCTAAGTATTTAACACAATTCTCAACTCATAAAATATTAGTATTTGAGTATGAGTTAGGATCATAAGCTTATATAATACTAATAAAATCAGTCATGCATGTTAATTAAAAAATATATATTTATTGGTTCTAATTCAAAATTTGGCTCGGTTTTCTCATAATTTTATAAGATAATATTGTAATATTTCCCGTTACACACATAAGAAAACATATATTAGAAAATAATAATAATAATATTATTATTAGCAAACTATACGAGTGATAACGATTGAATGGCTGCTGTTTTGTGTATTATTGGTGCGTGATTTCAAAGATTGTGTCATTTTTTTCTGTGTTCCAAATGCTTTATCTTCTAAGTGTTACATCCAACCACACACACACAAAAAAAAAAAAAATCCAATATTAAATGTATTTATTTAACTTTTTTTAAAAATGAAATAAATAGTAGATGCAAGGCAAAGTTTTATTAACAATAAAAGAGTTTTAGAAGCCAAGAGACTCCTCTTCTTTACTGAGCCTCTGTTGTTAAAGTCTCTGGTGGAAGTAGACGTTTCCTCGTTTTGCAGCTGTCTGTATGTTCTCTGTTGACCCACTCAAGTTCTTCTTCTTCTTTTTTTTTTTATTTTCCTTTCATTATTTTTACAATTTCTCTCTCTCTCTCTCTTCCAATTTTATTTTCTTGTTCCTTATCAAACGTGCCTGCATCAAAATGATTTGAAAAGAAAGCTCGAAATTTCCAGCTAGCTAGGTAGCTATTGTTTTTCCCTTCTACTCATCTTAGGTACCTAACCCAAATAGATAAATGGGGCCATCTATAGTATATATGTTTCAAATTTAATAGTAAAAATTTCAAATTTAATAAATACATTTTAACTTCACTACCCAGTACCTAGACAAGGGTCTAACTGAGATAAATGTGAACAGAAAAACAATTAATATATTAAATAAATAAACTGGCAATTATTTTCTTCTCTTCTTTAATACTTGAGGGGGAAAAAAGCATAAGACTGTTATAATTTTTGGATCTCTCTTTTTATATATTATTATCATTTTCACTTTGAAGAATATAGCAGCAGCAGAAATCAGCTCTGACAAGATCGTCTGCTGCAGCAACCCCAAAACACCAAAAGATTTCTTCCTCGTGTGAATTTTCCATAATCTGACATATATATGGTACTGTACTTTCACCGTTTCTTTTTTATTTTATTTCTTTCTTTGTTACACTTTTCTGCTAAAGCTTTATTCAAGATCGATCTTAAGGCTAGTTTTTCCCCCCTTTTTCAGGTTACTGGGTATTACAATTAAAGCTTGAAACCATAGATCGGATCAAGATTCAGCTTCTTTGAGATCAATTAATTATGGCGACGTACTTTCATGTAAACTCAGAAATTCAACCTGGTGATCATGGCGGGATGCAAACGCTGTATCTCATGAACCCAAACTACATACCCTATTCTGACACAACGTCCCTCTCCAACAACACTCTCCTCTTAAACCCTGTCAACTTCTCCCACGCGCCGCCGCCTCCGCCGTCTAACGACCACCACCACCCGCTTGTCGGCATACCTCTCCCTGCACCGCCATCAGATGACAATAATATCAACCGCTCTTCATCTTTTCACTATGATTTATGGAGCTCAATTGATACCCATATGGCCTCTTTAGCTCCTGCACAAAATAGTTCTGCTCCGTTGGGATTGTCCCGGCCGGTGGCGTCGGTGCCGATTAGGCAGCAGGGTTTGTCACTTAGTCTTTCTTCACAGCAAGTAGCAGCATATAGCCGGCCAATTGATCATCATCATAATAATACTGAATTAATGAGGGTTTCTGACAGCTCTCCATCTTCGGTCACTGTTGTGTCAAGCGGAATTTCTAGTATGCAAAGTTCGATTCTGGGCTCTAAGTACTTGAGGGCGACACAAGAGCTTCTTGATGAAGTTGTCAAAGTCGATCAAATAATCATAAAGACTGATCATTCGGTTGAAGAAAATAAGAAATTGATTCGAGATTCAAACATGACTGCAGTTGATCATGATGAAGAACCAAATGGTACTAACCGTCCCTATGATTTAACAACAGCGCAGAGACAAGAGCTTCAGACAAAGAAAGCAAAACTTGTTAACATGCTTGATGAGGTATGTGAATCTAATCTACCTTGGAGTCAACTTTAAACTGTGAGATTTACCTTGAACTTAAATGGAATCAATTATAGAGGTGAAAAATGAAACTAAAGAAGTGTCTTCAGGATTTTTTTTGCTGCCCTTGTTGCTTGACAGTGAAGTTAGTTGCATGTCGATTGGGTCCATATGCCTAACCGAATTTCATTTAAGACAAATTTCGGTAGCTGTACTGATAATATTTAGAGCAAAAATGATATATATTTGATATATAATGGTGACAAAATAACATAAAATTACTTTTTATTATTATTGTAAATTTATTTTCTTTAACAACTAGAACTAGCGTAGTACTGACTGTATATATAAAATTATCATCCAATTAATGCTTGAAGGTTGAGCAACGGTACAAGCAGTATCACCACCAAATGCAATTAGTAGTCTCTGCATTCGAGCAGGCAGCAGGTATTAGATCAGCAAAATCATACACTGCAGTCGCCTTGCGGACAATCTCAAAACAGTTTCGGTGTCTCAAAGATGCAATCACTGGACAACTCAAAGAAACAAGCAAGAAATTAGGGGAAGACGATTGTTTGGGAGCAAAAGCTGAGAGCTCGAGACTAAGGTTTGTTGATCAGCTTCGACAACAAAGAGGACTTCAACAGCTGGGAATGATGCAGCATCAGGCTTGGAGACCCCAGAGGGGATTGCCTGAACGAGCTGTCACCATCCTCCGTGCTTGGCTCTTCGAGCATTTCCTTCACCCGTAAGCACTGTATCTTCTTAATTTGGGTTATATAAGTATTAATTACTTCATTTGTAATTTCTTTTTTTTTTCGTTTTTATTTATTTATTTTGGATTCAGTTATCCTAAAGATTCAGACAAACAGCAGCTTGCCAAACAAACTGGGCTTACCAGGAGCCAGGTAAGAACACCTTTGCTCACTTTGTGTTAGTTTTCCATTATACTTTTTGTTTGCACTTTCTGTATACTTTCTCATTAAAAATAATTTTAAAATTTTTAAGATTATTTTATCATCTTAGACTAAAAAAAATTAAAAATACTCTTACTCAAAGAATGCAACTAACGTTAATCACATAAGAGTATGAGAGTAGTTTAAACATTAGTCATGACATATAACCAAACAATAAAATCAGAAATATATGTAGGATGGACTTGGATTCGGTAATGAGTTGAGTTTTGTTTAAAAATAAATTGTGATTGATTATTATTGAATAAGAATTGATATTTAATTGAATCTTAAACGTTTATTACGATTAATGCACTTATGACAGAAGGTTATAAAAATACAAACTCAACTAAATACCTGATCCAAATTATGTACCATGCCATGATTTTATTGGTTTGTTGTACATAACTAGAGAAATCCTAACTCTATATCATCAAACACAGCTGAAATATAAAATGAAAATAAGAGTGATATGAAATGCATGCAGGTATCAAATTGGTTTATAAATGCTCGAGTTCGTCTCTGGAAGCCAATGGTCGAAGAAATGTACTTGGAGGAAGTGAAGGAGCAAGAACGAAATGGTTCAGGGAGCACAAGCAAAACTGAGAGCAAGGAATCACCTCATGATCATTTGGAACAAATAAAAGGCCTTCAAGCTAAAGCAGAAAAATCCACAACCCATATCATAACTTCTCCTACAGAACTTTCAAACTCAACAATATCAACATCTCCAATGGGAGGAACTCTCCAACAGCAAAACAGCTTCAATCTCATTGGACCATCTGATCTCGAAGGATTTGTTCAAAGGAGGCAGAAGAAACCAAGGAATGCTGAGATGTTATTAAATTCCCCGAGTAGCATTCTTTCGATAGACATGGAGATGAAACAAGGCGAAACAAGTAGGGAAATTGGAAGAGAAAGGCATAGCGTTAATGATCTTGGTAGCAGATTTTGTACCTATTTAATGGAATCTGATATGGGAAGGTTTAATCCTGTTCATCATCATCAGCAGCAGCAGCATCATCAGCTTGATGGACCAACATTTCATGGCAACAATGGAGTGTCCCTCACTCTTGGCCTTCCACATGGTGAAAACCTATCAGTATCAGGAACCCAACATAATCTACTCTCAGGGCAGAACGTTGATCACTTGGGAAGCGGACTCGAATTAGGATCCAGTAATGAACCTGATTTCTGCCCTGATAGCACTGGCTATGAAAGCATTCATGACATTCAAAACAGGAAGAGGTTTGCTACACAACTGTTGCCAGATTTCATGACCTAAAAGAGTCTTTCATACAATGAGTGTAATTACTCCTATCTATACATTGATTCTAGTTTAGGCCACATAATAATATTAATATGTGGAGAATTAACCTCTCTGAGCGTCGTAATCAATTTTTCTGCTGGTCTTTTTTCAGAGGAGAGGAGAAATTAAAGAAGAGAGGGAGAAGATGCTTAATTAAGAGCGTACGTAAAGAAACAGAAGAAGTTAGTGTAGATTTATACTCTCTTACTGGAAAATAACTCAACATCCTTTTATAGATTCCTATATATATATTACTTATTAGTGGTAAGATTTGGGATTTTGAGTGTTGTATATTTTGGTGATCTTTTTATTTATAACATTAAATGTATAGGAATTTGCAAATTAATTCAGCTGGGAAAGCTCTCTCTCTCTCTCTCTATAATCTATATATATATATATTGTAGAACTTTCAGCATATGTATGATTTGGGTGTGTAAGCATATCGTACGTGTAGTTTTTCATTTTATTTTTGCCCTTTCTACTTCAACAAAACCATTTGATCATAAAGCAAAGGGTACTTATGACTTTTCAAGTTTCAATTAATTCCGATAATCAATTACCCCGCTAAAAATATCATTACCATCTAATATTGGAATTAGGAAAAAAAACTCACCGAATGAAACTTTTAGTACATAAAATTTAATCAAATTTTAAACTTTTATATTAATTATATCACAATTAGGAATGGTAAAAAATTTCGGATTTCGATTGGAATTCGAAAATTCATATCATTTCATATAATTTTGAAATAATTTTTCGTCCCGAATTAAAATTCTGACAATCCCAATTCCTCACTTTTTGTTCTTCCCAATTCAAAAATCATTACAAAATTTAGAACAATTTTTCCTCCTTAAAAATTTTAGAGTTTTGATATTTCATCCTACAATTTATCTCATTCTCCCATTCTTAAATAACCCCATTTCATTTATTTTTAGAATTGCATATATTTATCATTTTTTTTTAAAAAATTTTAAAGGTCCGTATTTAAGCTTCTCCAGTGTCATATATGGATGGAAGAAAATAAATTTTTAATAGTCAATCACAATTTGAAAATAATCTAAAAGATTTTCAAAGATAGAGGTAAAAAAACACTTTGGGGATCAAAAGGGCATGCAATGTATGGGAAAAATAATAATTTTAAATGTTAGTTTGGGGTGTTACTTAACTAAATATTTTTGAATATATAATCAATATCTCAAAAAAAAAAAAAATTAACCTCAATAAAATATTTTTGATATGATTTTAAAAACTTTCAAATGGGCACTAAATATATCAAATAAATTATTAAAAATTTGGGTTTTGAAAGGAAACCCAAGAAACATGAATAAGTAAGAATGGTTAAAATATAAAATCAATACATAAAATAATTATGAAGATTAGATATCACTTTTAAATTAAAGAATTAGGATCATCATATCTCTTTGTTTTTCTTTCACGGTCTCTTCTTATATTTTTTAGTACTATTATGTAACATATAATCCAATCTTAATTATCTTTTTTTTTTATATGTCACATGTTATTAAATGATAATATGAGGAGAGAATGAAAAAGAAGAGAAGATCTTTCTCTTAAATTAAAGTAATGATAAATCTAGCCAACTGTCATGTATGATTATCCTCCATTTAATTTAAGATAATCAATATATCCTTATTAATTGAGCACAATTACACTAAAAATTTGAGTGAATTCATTACAACCCCTACAAATAATATGAGTTGATAATTATTAGTGGTGTGCCCTAGAGCTAATGCATTTACATGTAAAATTATATTATTGCATTAATTAATATTATTGGCATTTTATGTTTTCTATTTATTTAAGCTAATAACATTTAAAGATATCAATTTGATTGATATATGAAATCTCTTAATTTTAAATGCTTTATTCGTATAATTATCAACTAGTTAGGACCGGAACCGAACCGGAACCGAGCCGGTTCCGGTTCTGGAACCGAACCGGAAGGGGACCGGTTCGGTTGGGGTTCCACCCCAACTCGAACCGATCCGAACCGGAACCGAACGGTTCCGGTTGGAACCGTAGGGTTCCAACAGGAACCCTACGCCCCCAACGGCTATTAGCCGTTGGGGGCTCCCTGCCCAAATAAAAAAAATTAAAAAATAAAAATTATTTTTATTATATAAAATATAAATTACTAATGTACCCCTAATAACGGTAATAAAACGGTTATATTTAGGGGCATTTTTGGTATCAAAAATATTCTAAAATTCTATAAATATGATTCATTTTTCATAATTTCGTCACACTAAATTCTCAACTCTCTCATTTTCTATAATTCTCTTATTCTCAATCTTACTTCAATACAATTCTCTTATAATCTTATATTCTTATTCTCAATCTCAATTCATTTAGTTGTTAATTTGTTATCATTCGCATCGCAATTATTCAATTTTCTTATTTTTCTTCCTAATTTCTCAAACGAAAAATGGCAAGCTTATCTGAGAACATAATGTCAAATATGCCAACCCAAGAGAGCGGCCCTATTGTCAGTGCACAATCACGGAGAAGAGAAGTTAAGGCTCGGTCCTCAGATATTTTCAAAATTCATTTTACTTTGGAACGCCTAGAAGATGGTTCACAACGAGCAATTTGCAACTATTGTGGGGTTATCTATAAATTTTCTGGTGGATACAGCAATATGATCAAGCACATGGAAAAACATCATCCGGTTGAATTTGGCATTGATACGACGCAGACTCAAATGGCCAGGTACGCATCATCTAGTAGATGTACGAGTAGTGTAGATTTATTTAAATATTCTGATGCAAAAAATAGAGAAGAATTTGCGAAATTAACTTGTATGACACATCTTTCTTTAAGCTTTGGTAAAAAACTTCATTTTACTAATTACGTGCATAATGCTTTAAACCCTGCTGCATGTAGAATGACTCGAAATACAACAAAACGTCATATTTTCAAATTATATAAAGATGGTAAAATTATTTTAAATGAAATATTTAAAGAGATGAAATGTCGTATTTCTATATGTTCTGATATTTGGAGTGACCATTGGCAAACACACTCATACATGGGTGTGACTTGTCATTGGATTGATGCATCATTTACCATGTAAAAAAGACTTATTGCATTTAGAGTTTTTGATGACCCACATACTGCACATAATATTTATAGAATGATGAAGGTAATTTTTGATGAATATGGTTTAGTAGAAAAAATTTTAACAATTGGATTTGATAATGCATCTGCAAATACTGCATCCATTCATGATTTAAAATCCTTATGTGAACCAAATTTAGGGGGTCGATTTTTTCATATTCGTTGTACATGTCATGTCCTTAACATATGTGTGCAAGACGGACTAAAATTATTATCACCTTCCTTGATCCAATTAAAACGGCACTTAACTGTATTTGGTCATATTCTCAAGTTAGGAGAGAATAGACCAAGTTTTGTAAAATAAATGGTATTAAACCGATTAAATTTTCAAGAGATGTTCCAACACGTTTGAATTCTACTTATTTTCTTTTATGTCAAGCATTTTAATACAAAGATGCATTATGTAGTTTTTTTTCTCAACATGTTCAAAATATCACACTTTATCCTAGTCAATGGGATATTTGTGAATTTTTTTTAGATATTTTAAGAGTTTTTAATGATGCTACTTTAGTTTTTACGGTGTTTATTATCCTACAGCACATTTATTTCTTCTTGAGAGTTTGAATATTGTTGGCACTCTCGATGAGCATGTTGACAGTGACGACCCTAATGATATTGTTTTGCTTGAAGCCATTACTGCTATGAAGGTAAAATGGTTGAATTATTTTAGAGAAATTCATTTACTTTATCTTATTGCTGCTGTTTTTGATCCTAGATTTAAATTAGAAGGTTTGAATGGTGGTTTACAAGCTTACTATCGTTATTTAGGAATAGTAGATGATGTTGATATTACGAGCATAATGACGAAATTAAGAAGTGATTTAATTATTTTATTTAATGATTATATTGTAAGATATAACTTAGGAACATTAGATCAATCTAGTAGTAGCGAACCGGTAATTCAAACAAGACTTAGCGCAGGGGATCGTTGGTTATTGCAACGAAATAAAAAATCTAGGGATACGACAACTAATAACCCTGAATTAGATAATTATTTATCTACAAATTTTGAGTTTTCTAATGAAAGTTTATGCAGTAAAAATTTTAAAATCCTTGAATGGTGGAACCGTCATCAAAATATATATCATGTTTTATCTATTATTGCTAAAGAGATCTTGGCAGCACATATTTCCACTGTTGCGGTTGAGCAAGCCTTCAGCTTGGGAGATAATATATTGGAAGCTAGGCGATCTTCATTACATCCAAGCACTCTAGAAGCAACAACTTGTGTGGATGATTGGACTCGAGCTGATCTGAGACAACAAGAAGATGCCCCCGATGATTTTGAAGATTTGTTCGATAATGCTTCTGCAACAAGTGCAAGCGGAACCGGAGCCGAAGGATAAACTGATAATGATGATTGATAATTGTAAAATTATAATTTACAAAGGGGATATGTCTAAAACTTGTAATGGAACTACGTGAGCTTTGATTCCTCTCACCCTTGGATGATACGTAGGTAACTTAAATTTTTAAAAATTTAAGCTCAAGCTCTTCAATGTAATAATTTTTTTTATTTATAAAATTAATCTCATTTATTTTAATTAATTTTCAAAAAAAATAATAATAAAATTCTCTGAACCGAACCGAACCGCCGGCCGGGTCTAGTTAGGATATTGATATAACCATATTAGACTGGAATATATAATGTCGGGCTACTAGTTCACATAGTATAACACACATATACTTACATCAAATTGACCTATATAAAATTCATATAGAGTATTATCCATATGTCTATGAAAGTTCTCTAAGTAACAATGATATAACTGATTCTTTGTCTTAAGATATCCATGGTATCTTGTATAGATTTCCATGATAATGATTAGACAATATGAGAAACAGACGAAGGTTATGAGAAAATAATAAAGAATTCACCCACTCTGGGATGACATAAGTAATAAAATTAAACCATGATCGCAATGAGTGAGCTTTAAAAGGAGTTTCAGAAACTTTAGTTTATAATTATCAATTTAAGTCAAGATTACTAAAGGTGCACATTTTTTATATCCTTATTGATGACCTTTGTCAACTTTGGGCTGAATGTATGAGACATCCTCATAAGATGCAACTAATTGAACCAATGCATTTTAAGCCATACATGAGTTGGAAGTACATTCATGATACGATCATATGCTTATAGCATGATGATACCACGAAGACGTGTTAAACCCAATTTACAAAGAGTTTCAAAAATTTTAGTTTGTAATTTATCAGTTTAAGTCAATATTATTAAAGGTGCATATTTATACTTATACGTCTTCGTCAGTGGTCTTTTGTCTATTTTGAGCTATGGTGGGTTATGGTAGATCTAGGTGTCTAACCCTTCATAGTCTGCAAGTTTTTGTTCATTAAGTTCAACATGAGAGACCTCCGACCCTCGTATGATGTGCAACTCGAACCCATGCATTTTAATTAAGGCATATAAGGGTTGGGAGCGCATTCATAGTAAAATCATGCTTCTCTAGGTACTAGCAATTTCTCAGACATTCCGTGTGTTTCACACAAAACTCGATCAAATGGAAAATCCTCAACAAGAAGACACTGAAGCTAACTGGAGCGAGGCAGTGGAAGATCTGGTGGCAGCAGGTGACGCAGAAGCTTCTATCTCTCTTCTCGAATCCACAATTTCCAAACCAAGAATTGCAAAGGCTTCTCTCGTTCTTTCGGTATAATCACCACTTTATTTTTCTACTATTTTTTTGCTTTTGCACTCATCTGGGTCTCTGATAATTTTTTTTTAATTCTATTTCAGTGATGCAGCAGCAAAAATTGCAAAGAAAGACTTAAAGCACGCTGCCAAATACTCTGCCCACAATAGTTCTTCAATTGATGGTACTTTTTCCTACGATATATATATATATATATATATTAGTTCAAGACCTATAGTGGCCGTGATCCTCCCGCACCGATGAGAACAGAGAGTGAAAATAGAAAAAGGAGAACCTGAGCTTTGATATCATGTTGAAATTCGTGGGCCTAACTCAACCCAAAAGCCAGCTTGAGAGTTGAGGATTGCCCAATGTTTATATTTTGAGTTTAATTATTTATCCCAGCCGATGTGAGATATTTTTCCTCAACAGTTCTTCAGTGAAGTAATTTGTTAATTTTGTTGGATAATTTGCCTGAAGATGGGTCTTCGGATGAGGGTGAGTTACTATTGCTTTGGTTAAAGTGTTTCTTTGTTTGATTCTCTTAAGATTTTTATAAGTGATAATATAACTGCAGATTGGGAAGTAATAGCTGATCATGAACCCAATGAGTTGCTTTCCTCTCAGGGCTTACCTGAAGTATCAAAGATGTCACTAGAAGATGCGAAAGTTCAAGCCCCTAAGCGGCGTGGTAGGGGAACATTCTCATATAAGAAGAATTAAATCTATAGTGATTAGCGAGAAGTTGTTGAAGATGCAGACGGTGATGATTCACGGGTTAATTCAGAAAACAGGACAGAAAAGACATTGTAATTCCCCTTTTTCCATAGTTCAATTTTTCAGTTCCAATTTACTATATCCTTATCTGCTTTTATTTTGGTTTATTTATCTTTTTTTTTTTTAAATTTTGTCTGCTTGTTAATATGCGTTTTTATATTTATAAACTCTTTGGTGGGACTGGATCTTTTAATAAAATAAAATGCTATTGCTCTAGAAAGGTGTGCAATGCCATTGATTTCAGTATTTAGGAGTTGCAATGCGCCTAATTGGTAAAATCTCTTGATGGTACAAGAGATCTAGCGTTCAAACCTCATTCACATGGATGGGAAGAAGATTGAGTTTCCAGTGATGTTATGCTTAGAAAAAAAAGATTGCCAGGCCTCTCTATGTTATTTTTTTTTTGCAGTTAGCGACTTAGCCCTCCACTATAATGTGGATCTTGGAAAGATAGTTTAAGGAACAGGGACAAATGCCACAATCGGTGAACCTCCCATTGTATTTTATGGATCCTTAAAAACTTGTAATGACAGGATAAATTCAGAAAACTACTGATTACTTTCGGGAGAGGAGATGCCAAGTTGCTTATTGTAGCACGTTGATTTATTATTCTAGCAGTATAGCATGTCCTCTGATTGCATCTGATGTAGATAATGTGTTGTTACATCTTGATTAAATTGGTTTCAATTTGTAAATATTATAAACACAAGTAGAAACTTGTACTGGAGACTGGAATATTTGGTGATGTACGGTGAATACAGAGTTGAGGTTTCACTTCACCTTCTTTCTGCTCATATTCTAAAGATGCTTGTTGTGAATTCAGCTAAATATGGTACAGGCCGTGTGCTTGTTTTGGCTGACTTTTCACCTTGTACTAGGACTTTAGACCTAGAGAAGCTTTTTGAGGACTTCAAAGAACGTGGGATTTTTATTCGCTGGATCAATGATATAACTGCCTTTGCAGTATTCCGAACACCAGCAATTGGTAATTATATTTTAACTAATTTGTTCAATCTTGCAATACTATTATACTAAACTGTTTGTGAACAATTAAACATTAGATTAGTATATGGAAAGACTCTTACCTTGTACGAACCTTATTAGATTTCTGCTGTTGTCTCTTGGGTTTAATTGTTAATTTGTTCAGTCTTGCAATACTATTATACGAAACTGATTTTTTCGTTTTCTTTAATATATGTTTAATCTTTCATTTAGTTATAAATAATGTAAATGCTGATCTGGTTGTATATTCATGTGCTATTAGATACATATACTTTTTTTTTTCTCTAAGCTTGCTTGCTTGTCCTTTATCTCTAGTGTCCTGGTTATAGATTCTATAATAATAATAATTTATTTTCCAATAAGTCTTGAAGATCCTGACATGAATTATTAGTTTTCTTAATTGTTTTATTTCTGCAATTGTCAGTTCAACTTCTTTCTTTTGGCTTGTCTCTATTCATAAACTTTCACATGTTTTACCGTACAACGAAAGATGAAACATAAATCATGGATCAACTAAGCCCTCTTGGGAACTTGCTTAAGAATAAGACAGAGGAATCTCATGTAAATACCATGGAATAAGGTTTGATCCTATTCATGGAGATTCCATTGTGGAAGATGCCATTTTTTCTGAAGGTTTGATCCTATTCATGGAGATTCCATTGTGGAAGACGCCTTTTTTCTGAAGAATTTGCAATGATATATCTGATCCATGCATAATATTATGAAAAATGGATACAAATTTTTGACTGCTCCATTTTGACCACCTACTTATGATTTTATCATATGCTTTTGTCTGTGTTTCTGATGGGAGAGACACCAAATAAAACTTAACCTCTGCTGCGATTAGAGCTGCCAATCCTAAAACCTAGCACCCTAAAATTTTAAACTCTAAACCTTAAAGAGAGTGTTTCCCAAGAGAGAACTTGCAAGTAAGTGAACTTTAATTGGTTTTGGAGGAGGATATCAAGCTTGTTACTTATGAAGGGGTGAGTTTTGTTATTGATATTGTGTACCAGTGACTCAACTTAGAGCTGATTCTCCTCCGCGTTCAACTTAGTTCTGCCTGTTTTTCTGTGCATTCCAAGATAATGAATATGATTTTCCCTATGGAAGTCTCTGATATGAGGTTAAGGTTTTCCTTGTGGAATTCTCCGATATGATGTTTCACCAATGATCTTAGAGTAGTGAAGGAATCATTTGTGTCAAGGTAAATTATGGATGACAATCACAGAGATGGGACAAAGTTGAAGTATCTGGCTAGCGTTGGAGAACTGATAAATGTCATTTGGCACAAGACTTAATTGAGGCATTGTACTATTAATTCACTTGATGCCCGATGCTGTGTTCTTTGATATCTTAACTTTTCTCATCTTTCAAGTGTATGTGATTTCCTCTGCATGTAGTAGGCTAAAACTTAAAACTTGGCTATTTATTTTGATCCGTATCCTATTGATTGTAGAGAGAATTGGCGAGTGGGAAGTAATTTTATATCTCTGATTTGTTTTTGGGTGGCAAAGTTGTCTTTTGACATGTGAACTTCTGTCTAGCTGCTGCGCTAGTGCCTTTTGTGTTCTTCCTTTTTGTCATCGTCTTTTTATTTTAATTTTTTTTAAAATGAAGTTGAACTTTGCTTGCCGTCATTAGATTGAGCATTTGCAATAGCATCAGTTTTATTGATTCTGCGATCTTGGTTTCTGCTCTCATTTTTAGCCCTAATCAATTAACAATCTCCTTGTAATGCAGCACTTGAGGCCTGCAACCCCATTCAATTTCCATTCACTGTGCGTATACTTGATGAGGATGACATCCTTTTGGGTTCAGTTTCTCCAAGAGGCAAGAGGTAAATTATATAAGTTGTCTCTTCATATACTTGAGAGATGATGCTTGGGGTCCTGACGATGTAAACTAGATTGTTTAATTCATGTTAGTCCTCATCGTCATCGATCCATATACTTTCTTCTCTGTACACAAAACAAAATCTTGATAAAATGTTTTAAAAATAATAATAATTGTTGTATGATGTCCCCTTTGGCACTGACCTAAGAGAATACAAGTTTTTTGATGATCTTTTCACGATTGCTCATTAGCTACATCTTCTGTTTCTTCTTGTAATTAAACTTTTCTGCTTAATAGCAATGCCTAATTCTCTCGGATATTCTTTAATTGAATGAATTTCTTGTTCCAATTCATTAACTTTCATTGTAAATTTACTTGTTCCATTAAATCTTCCCTTTGATTGATATTAGATTTCCCACTTGATGAAGCTCATGAATGGTATAACACACAAGCAAAAATGCACGTGTATAATTTCAGAATTTGCTTGTGGAAGAAGTATTTCATTGGAAATTAATCTTTTGTAACCTTAGCATCTACAAGTTGACTTAACAACACCATTCGATTCACTGCATATTCATCTAGGTGAATAAACCAGATTTTCTCCAGGTTCTGTCACAGAGGCATTTCAGCAAACACTTGATTCAAACAAATGTTTATTTCAAAATCTTAACCAGCCCAATAAACAAAGTTGGATATCCTCCATAACAATGCCTTAAACATACAACAAGTTGAATAATCTCTTGTTCAGTTTCAAGTGGTTATTTGTGTTATATGTGCTTGTAAATTGCAAGTACGCAAACTTGTAATTCACTTCCAAATATTAGTGAAGAAATGGTCAAATTGAATATAACTGTGGAAATTGAATCATCTACTTCTAATTCTCTGTTTAATCATCATGAAAGCTTTCTAGATAGGTTTTTATATCCGCACCCCACACATCTAAGTATGACAGTTCCTGTCGATGGATCTGGCTTAATGTCAAAAGTAACACCCAAAAAATCTCTGATGTTTCTGAGTGTTTCAATTCCATTTGCCGACAGCTTTCCAACACGAACCTTTGAGACATCTGGTTCACATAATGCACAAAGCAGAAACAACAAATCCTGCAAACAAAACATAACTACTATCAATAATAAAAATAAATGAAAGAGGTACAAGAAACTCATATTCCATTAACCACCACTCTCACAGTCTCACTTCAAACAGGAAACAAAATTTACAAGGCATTCACTAGTAAAGAATGAAAAAAAAAACACTGATTGGATTTGGTTCGCCAGAGATGCCTTTGTATTGCCCCCAATTATCGGAAGCAACTTAAAATACAGAGAAGTAGATATTTGGATAGCAATATACAACATGGAGAAGGCAAGAGAAGGGGAAGTCATAATGTGTATATTCTTCAAAAGTTCTCCTAAAACAATTTCTTTCTGGAAAAAAGTAGAAGTGATATGGTTATTTAGGAAAAAAAATGCTCCTAAAACAATTTCTTTCTGGGAAAAAGTAGAAGTCTACACATGATATTGTTATTAGAAAAAAATGATTATATTAAATTTAATTACTCCTCCTAGGGATGTCACAGAGACAAAATTGGCAGAAACAATTTTTAGGGCTTGCCCACCCCCTTGCCCTTTAATTAAAAAAAATTCGATGGTTGCCAAGTTCTGGGGCGGTTAGATAAAAGCACACTATTTACACCGCATCATTACAATCAAATGAAGACCGGGGAGGAAGGAAATAAGTTGATACTATAATGCTCTGTTACAGATAATAACTTGTGATGCTAAAATTCAAAGCATACTTAAAATCTTAAGCCATATGATTTGAATCCATAAGAAAAACACAGAGAGGAAATAAAGCCTTCATATTATTTAGTTAAAAGTATAATAGGAATGAAAGTTGAAAAGGTTGGAACAAAGTACTATGACGACAGATACCTGGTGTGATGAATCTACAACTCCTCCTTTCTCAATCTCTTCAAGAAGAAATTTAGCAATTTGCTCACCAACATTCTCAGGTTGCATCAGCTCTCTCTTCTGATCATCTTCAATTTCACCTACTTCACCTCGTGCGTAAGAAACTGCAGTATCAACAGAGATGCAACAACCAGAAGTAGTTTCTGCAACCAGTGAAATTCCATAACCAGGAGATCTGCCATCAAAAAGTTCCTCTTAAATAACTTGTGCCTAGAATATAGAACAAAACTTGGACAACATTTCACCATTTATTTTATATACACCTCCACAATAAGTAAAAGATGTATACTGCAATTAGAGACCATACTTTCCAGCATGAGGACCAGCTCTATGATCAGTAAGGATGTGCACATCAGGAAGCAGTCGATTAAAGATTCCACGAGCAGCATGAATCATAGTATTTTCAAACTGAGAAGATACTCTGGTTGAAAAGGTAACACCTCTAATTCTCTTAACCATTCCCTCATCAAGCCAGTTAACTGCCTGTACAGCAAAAACACAAATGAATATATAATATAAATGAGCTACCATTAGATTCTTTTATTCTTCGTCCATTTCCAATTTCTGGCTCTCTTATACATTAGGGTCAGCTCTCTCATTTTTCTTTCCCTAGCTTCTTTTCAAGTTTTCATTTATATTTTGGTATTTCTCTTGCAGTCCTATGTTATGTACCAGACCTTAATCTTCTTTCCTTAGCATAATTTTTTTCCTTCTTTTTTTGATCAGCAAACACAAAATCGAAGACTCACCATTAATTTATCCGCAATCGGAACTGTCAAAATAACTTCACCCCCACCATGAGGTGGAGCTCCACGACTCTCTATCTTCAACTCCAATCCTCCAGAAGGAACTCCAAACCGCTTTAACAAGAGTAAGGTAGTAGAACGGAAAGTATCAACACATGGATCCTTGGGATCATTTGTAATTCCTGAAACAAAATAAATCATATTTGAAGCCACATCTCACACCACATATAATTGACCATAGACACAAAACAAGACATCCTCAAATTAGGTGCCATATCAAGACCGAGATGCTTCAAATACCAATTGTGTTTTAGTGTTCAGTCTCTTTTAAAGATATCATGAATCATAAAAAGAGTTTCTTTGCCTTTGAAATGTGAAGATATGGACTAGTAACAAGCATGGAAGTGTCTAATGTTTGGGTATAATTACAAGGTGATAACTATCAATTTTTTTGCTCCACATACACTCATCCTGCAACTTAAACTTGACTTCCCTGAATTACTAATGCATGTGGTTTGCAAGAAATTTCATGCACACGTTAACACACCTAGTAAATAATTTCATACATAAATTAATTAATGTAAATTAGTAATGACTCGCAAAATATCACAGCACAAGCCGCAAAACCAAATTTTCAAGACAAAAATTTTGAGTACCTCTGAGTCTTACACTCTTACTGTAATTGGTTTCTTAGCAAACAACCCAACAACAATCAATGGCTCCAAGAAATATCCAATAGACCGACTAATGCCGCAGTCATGAACTAAATTCCTTCCTCCCATCACTATCCCCGGCTTGTACTTCAATTTTGTGCCTGCCCATTTACATTCAATAATTATAAATAAAAACATATTATAACGAAAATCAAATATTATTAACTACCAGTTTCGTTAATTTCGAAGACACAGTCATCGCAGACTTTTTCGAGGAGGCGGAGGAGGGAAACCTAGTGGGGGCGGAGTCCAGGACACGTGTCTTCGGCGCGGATGTCCTCTATCAAAACAGGAGTGGACGCGAGCGTAGACAATACCAGTCTCTGCCTCAGGCTCTCGCTTCCCTTCAGTCTCTTGTACGTCGTCTTCCCCATTTTGCTGGATCGCCAAAGGCAGTGTGTCTGTTCAACCCTGACTCAACCCTTCCACTCAAAATCGTTATTTTTAGCTTTTCAATTTCGTTAGGATTTGGGTCGGGTATTGGATTTATTTTCAACTTCAATATGGGCTTTTAAGCCCACAATATCAGGTTCTGGCCCAGTTTAATAAACCTGGGTCGGATCTGGATATAATTCTCCCGGATCCAGCTTATAAATAAATCAAGTTGTTTAGAGTCGATTTGGGTGATTTTTTGAAAATAATTCATAAAATTATTTAAAATCTCTTAATAAAAAGTTCAAAAATATTGTTAAATAACACTTCTAAACTAATTATTTAAGCAAATATAAAATATCGCTGACGTTATTAACTTAATAAGTGTTAAAAAATGATCAAAATTATAACAAATTTTAAAAAAATAAAAATAGCAATTTTTTTTAAAATAAAATGCATTAGATATATATAGTGACGCTAACTTAATGATGGTACAATAATAAAAGTGTCACATCATCTAATGCTTTTTCATCTTTATTCTTAATATTAAATGACACGCTCAAAAAGTGATTCTTTACCCAAAGTATAAGAGTGTTGAAGTAATAAAATAACCCGGTAGGACCGGGATCGATCCACATGAAATAGATTTAATAGGATAAAATAATAATTTGAGTGAAAAATAAAAAAATTGGATTGTTTGAAGTGATTGGAAAATTTTAAATTAAACTGCAATAATAAAATAAAATACTGGGGTTATGGGATCCACTTTTAATATTTCAAATTTAGAAATCTCATTTTTTATAATATATAAGTTGTCATTATTACCCAATTAATTTATTTCAGGAATTAATTATGTCAAAATATATAAAATCAGCCATGAAGGTGATGATAACTTTTGTCTATAATAAGTCCAGTTAGGTACTCAATTATGCAAATAAATAAAACCAGCCATGTAAGCGGTAACAAAGTTTGTCAATAATTAATCCAGAATTAAATTAAATATTAATCATTAGATTATAATTTAAATATTATAATATAAGTGAGATTAATCTAAATTTTCATATTAAAAACTTCTCCATTTTACCACAGCAAAAAAAGAAATTAGCTACTCATATTTTAATAAAAACACACATAATTTTATTACTGAAACAAAAAAAATTACAAGAAAGCTTAAGAAAAAAATAAAACACATAAGAGCCAGAACTCCACAAATTTTCAGAGAAATTTATGGATTCTCGGGCTGAAGAAAATGATGTGCTCTGCACCTCTATTTAAGAGATGCTCAACACCTCTTACGAACAATTGCATTCTCATGTTTGGTGGCAATCCATTTCGGTGGATTGCCATTAAACTTATTTAATTTTTTTTTATAATTTTTGATTTGACAATGACTTTTACATATACCATACTTTGGCTTCTTCGTCAATTTCGATTTTGAAAATCTTGTGAACTTCAAAGCTGTAGATCTTTGAGTCTTAGTCCACTCTCTTTTCTAATTTAATTGGCATCATTCATTTTATGCCCTTATACCTTAGTCCTTGGAATGATGTAATCAAGAAATGAAGTGAGAAATATTGAGCTAACACTGCTAGCAAGAGATAAATTTAGTAGACAATTGCTCAAATGTAACCGTAAAATTCTACGTGCTTACTTTATACTTAGAAAATTGACTCATAAGTTCGGTGTTTTTCAAAACTTACATACTTGATTAAAGGACTATTATAGTCTAAAGGGGAAGGCATAACTATTTTTTGCTATCAAAATTGTCAAAATTCTATAAGGGAAGATAACAAAATTGAAAATTCGATTTTACACAAAGGTTCTGACCCTATGCGGAATTACAAACAATAAACAGGACAAGTCCTGATTACTGTAATTATGGAATCTCAACAAGCAACCACAACAAATAAAATATGCTGCAAATATTAAATAAATAACAGAAAGTAATACATCAAATAAATCAAACCACACAAAATCAACACAATAATTTTGTGACGAAGTGGAAAACTCATGCGAGTAAAAAAACCACTCCGGGTATATCGGCTACCAGCCCAATCCACTACATAGAGAAAAACATACAGCGATGGTCAAGACCTATGGTGGCAACTCCACCGACTCAAGTACCTCACTAGTGAAAGAACTCAAGGCAACTCCTCAAGCCCACGATTTTCTTCAGAACCTCTGAAGTCTCTGAGTAGATTGTATCACCTCTGACGCCGGAACTCCGACTACCAAACTTCCTCCTAAAGAACTCTAAAGGATTATGAATTTTGGGTTATGTTGTGTTGAAGGTTTATCAAAGATTGAATCTCACCATTAATGAAGAAGACATGGAGATAAGAAGTCTTAAATGGTGGATTCAAGAAGGTTGAAAGCTTTGAGAGATTTTGGCTTAAGGAAAATGTGTTTCAACATTTGGGGAATGTGGCTACATGTTCTATTTATAGGTAGGGTGAAAAACTAGGGTTTTTCAAGGTGAAAAGGCACAAAACGCATTCAGATCGCAGTCGCGTTCAAACGTTTACTCGAACGCAACACGAATGCGCGCCTACTGGAAAGACTCATTCGAACGCCACTCGAACAGATGCTCTCTGGAAAGTCCTCGTTCGAACCCAACAAGAATGTGCCTCGAACGTCTGCTCTCTAGAATGATCCCGTTCGAACCAAATGAAAAACGTGCCACTAACGCCAAATGTTCGAACCAAAGAACGAACGCAGCACTAACGCCAACGTTCGAACACTTCAACAAACGCGCCACGAACGCATGTCTGATGCACAGCAGCCAAAAGCCAGTCCAATTGCACAAAGATCTTCACGACTAATTACAACTCAATTGAACTTGTTTTGTCACGGATACATGCCAATAAAATTGGAACTAAAAATCTCCCCATTTGGCATTCCGTGACAAAATACTACATAATACAAAGACTACAGTAATAGACCCAAAAAGAAAATAGCCAACTGTCAACCATCAAAACAGTGACTTATTACATAAAGACTCGATCTAACACCTAACCAAGTAGTCTTCAAAATAATGCCACTGCAGCAACATACCTGCTTACCTGAAACTTCCACAATCAACAATATACCGTGAAAAGCATTGTGATTATCAAGTATAAAATAAACAGGTATAAAACTCATGCATATACAAGTAGATATCCTTCTACCCCTTAATTTGAACTCCCTCGAAAACGGAGATATCTAAAGGATAATCTATGACTCTCTCCCATATATTAAGGCTCCCCCATTAATATATTACTCTCCCCATTTTTGTCACGAAATGACAAAGAGCGAAGGAAACAAGAAAAACAACATGAGACAAACATATGCAAGAACATAAACAAACATGACTTACTCCCCCTCACTAACAGGTTAACGCAGTTAGTAAATAAATAATCAAATGAGAAGTAAACACTCAATGATATACAAAATAAATGATATGAAGTGATATGAAGCATATACAAGCACACAATAAGATAAACAAAAAATCCTGTCAAAAAATGACTGAAACATCATTTCAAGCAGATACAATGATACCCAATCAGTATTCAGCTGTTTATGACATGAAACAATATGCATCATTTTAAAAGTGGCTAAATACAACACTTATGCATATGACATAAACATCAAAGCATAACAAACACTTGCGTGAAAAATAAGTGCACAACCAATCAAGGCTTAAGACCTTATTTCATGAGCTGGACACAGCTAAACAAATCCATCTTTTAACAAACCAAGTCCAAAAAATAGATGTTCAAACCTAGCACCACTAGGACCTGAAATTAAGCAACATTGATTGCATGCTATGTTATTTTCCCCACAAATCTCATGAGCTCATAAATAATAACTCTTTAGAGTGAAGGGTTTTTGCCCCTATCTTTTGAATTTGGCCCCATTGGCTCTTTTGCACTTGAGTCTCATGTAAATATTTTTTTGTTTATTTCTTTTTGCTTTTAAAAGGAGATAGCAAGGTCATCTAGTCAAAGGTCACACTATTCAGTAAACAAAGAATGATAGAAATTAGATTGCTAGTCCAAAAACCCATACATGCGACCAAACCTTGACATAATAAAATCGTGTATGTGAAGTGCAAGCATAAGATATACCAAGAGTTTTTATCACACACATATGCATATAGAGCATCAACAAAAATAACAGCATATCATACATGCATAATCATATATCCTACATACCAGGATCACATGCACATGCTATTCATGCTCTAACAAGCCATAAAAAAAACATATTTTTGGTTTTTTTCAATTTCAATTTTTTTTTGAATTTTTCAGTTTTAAAACACAAAAAGTAAAGACACAACATGACTTGACAATATCCAATAGTACGTGGAGTTGTATCCCGAGTGAAGATCATACTACCATCCATTCGGAATCGGCTATGAAATTTATGTTCGGGTGTCCATCTTATATACCAAGTAATATATAACAAAAATAAAACACACACACCCATATTGCAGTGAAAAGAAAATAAACGTGCAAAAACATAAAACACACGCACACACACATGAATGGGAAATACAAATGCAACTTCTAAGAAGAGTTACACCGAAGTGCACTCTCATAATGTCTGTCAGGATCAAGGCATTCAGAAGTATAAGGGAAGACATCTTTCTTCCTCACCCAAATCTTTATAGGAATATTTTTCACATGATTATTCCAAGTCAGCAAAACAAGTTTCTCACTAAGAAATTGTGTCTATTTTGTTAGTGTAGAAACTTGAGAAACTAGATTTGAAGAATCAAATCTAGGAGACACACTCTTAGGCCTCTTCTTTTGCTTGTGCAACATGAAGCACTTAGGCCTAATGTGTCATGCCTTCCCACAGTGATGGCACACAAGCACAAACCTCGGATGAGAGTGAGGTTTACCCACATCACCTCTAGGTCAAGGTTGGGTCACAGGACGAGGAACAAACAGAGGAATCACATGACTACACTCAATAGGCTTCTTACCTAAGTCATGTTTAGGAAGTTTAGACACTGCTCTAGATGTTGACGTCTTATCACAATTAGGCTCAAAACTAATACTTAATATACGATCCACTTTCTTATTCCCACTAAAAAATGCAGACAACTGAGTTCTAGCATTTTCAAGTTCAGCCTTTAAAGTTTGGACCCTATCAACTAGACCTCTATTCCTCTCCTCCAGGTCATCTACCATCAAGAGGCTTTGCTCAAATTTGGCTTGAGCTTCATTCTTTTCTAGCTCAACTAGTTTCAGCCTCTTATTGACCTCTATATTAGTCTTCTTAATAGCTAAACTATTATTAAAAAGTTCAATATAAGCTACTTGAAGACTTTCCTCATCTACAAACTCATCGAAAGAGACTTCTGAATCAGCATCATTAACTACAATCTCTCTCTCATCAGTCACACTAGCAGTAAAATCCATATAATTGTTCTTGTCTTTAGGAAACTCATCAGAAGTATAGCCACCTTCTGAATCACTAGGAGCGGCAGCCATGGCTTTCCTACCTTTAGCCCTAAGGTATGTGGGACACTCAGATCTAACGTGCCCATATCCTTCACATTTATGGCACTGGATACCACGGGGTCTACTACCCCTATCATCTATAGGCTCACTCCTGCTATGCCTACTCTCTATAGGCCTATCCTCCTTATCCATGTTACTGCTATGGCCACTCTTTTTAAGCTTAAGAAATTTCTTAAACCTTTTAGCAAACAAGGCCAAATCATGATCCGTGATGGTATCCTCATCACTAGACGAACCATGAACAACTTCCTTCGCGATCTTCATCGCTATAGTTTTTGGGCTTCTGATACCTAGGAAGTTTCTGCTCATAAACCTGCAGTTTTCCTACGAGGTCTTCTAAATTAAGCTGATCGAGGTCATTGCTTTCCTCGATGGCGGTGATTTTCCTAACAATCCTGTTGGTAGGGATAGTCTCACCTACGTTAAAACTAGAGTTAACGATTGTTAGAGATATGCCATATACCCAATTTGTGGATGAGCTATATGTACATGTATTTGTAATATTTTCATTAATTAATAAAATGGAAATCTTTATTATACGTGTCTTACATAACTTATATGAATCATCAACACTGTAATAAATCCCTTGGATTAATAAGACGATGGCTTCCACGCCTTATGAGAATCATTACTCTTAAATGTTCATAGTCATAGTTTTATGAATAATCTCGGCGTTCACAAAGTAGAGAGACTAGCATGATGATATGATCCGCCCTTAAGTAGGGTAGCCGATCTTATATGCTACTAGCGGAGATCCATCTGCTTGGTGTATCACATGGATGCATGAGTGACCGGTGCGTACTCACACGCATATAACGCAAGCGTACATATCGTTCAAGTAGTATAAAAGTATCGATCCCACGAGGACTTAAAACCTTTTGTTATTAATTTATGAAGTTAAATGTTTACAAGTATCTAATGGATTGGTTGTTTGATTGGGTGGTGACTTTAAAACTTAAAACAAGTAAATAAAATTGCTTGAAAGTAGATTGAAGAAAATTCAAAATTTTAAAACTATCCAGGTTGTGAATCCTTCCAATATCTTTTTTAAAAGATGAAGTGGTTAATTTACGTTTGTGTAATATATTGGTCTATTAACCTGGAACACGAAATTATGTAAAAGCCTCTTCCGATGGTCAAATACAAATACCCAGTATAACCCAATTAATCATATTCCTATGTTAACCAAGTTATCTGAATTCATTAAGATTAAGTTCTAATTATGGCTACCCCCGCTCGACATGTATATTCCTATCCTCTAAGAAAATCTATTAAAGGGTTATCTATCCTCAAGGAAGATCGTGGGCTATTGAGTCTAAGGTCTTTAACCTAAAATCTATTTTCCAAGTTCATTTTAAGTTTACCGAATCAATTTTATTAATGGCCAGTTAACAAAATGCATTAAGACTAAGGCTCAATAAATAAACCTTTATATTACCCAAACCGTAATTTAACCCCTTATAAACCGGTGATATTGGACTTCATCACAACCCCAGATAATTGGTTTAATTACGACACATATTTACGGGTAGTAGAAACTTAAATAAAAGAAAATACATAAAGTAAATGTTGAAAAGTAAATGCTGAAAAGTAAATTGCTGAAAAGTAAATAAAGTAAAAGTACAATAAAAGAAAATGCTGAGGTAAAAGGATCCACTTTTATTACTTCTATTTTAGATATCTCCCTTAATATAATATATTAACTTTGCATGATAATTACCATCCAGCCATATATGCGGTATCCAGATTAAGTCAAATTAATAATTAATTACCAACCGACCAATCAGGCGGTATCCAGTTTAGTCAGGTTCAAACCAATTTAAATAATTACCAACCGACCAATATGGCGGTATCCTCGTTAAGTCAGGTTTTAACTAGTTTATATATTATAATTAAGGGAGATTAATCTAAATATTAGTAATAAAAGTTTTACCTTTTACCCTAGTAAAGGGGAGTTACTTCCTCATTACTAAAAAGTAAAAACTGAAAATTAAAGAAAGAAAAGTATTGTGCGTAAAAGTAAATAGCGGAAAGTAAAAACTGAAAAGTAAAGAAAAGAAAGTGCGAAAGCGGAAATTAATTATTGAAAGCTGTAAATAAACAAACAAGATACAATCTTCTTAGTATTCTTAAGGAATTCCTTAGAAGAAAGTATGAATTTACAAATGAAATGACTTGGTATTTATAGGCAAAATTTTGCCTCCATCAAATCATCCACCAAATCCATTATTAATTGCTCCACTAATTGCTCCACCAAATACATTATTAATTGCTCCACTAATTTCTTATCATGTTTGGTGGTGATTTGATAATTTTTATTATTTATTTATTAATTTATTTTTTGCTTTGAAAATGATTGAAAATGACTTTAATAATTACACACAACACACTTCCGGATGGTTTGTCAATTTCGGGCATGAAATCTTCAGAATTCGAAATTATTTTATCTTTTTTAATCTAGATATTTGAGTCTTCTTTAATCTAGATCTTGAATCAGCTCAATATGATATCGGAGTAAAAAGTTATACCCAAAATACGACAGATGCGCAAAACTGGAATTTCCAAAACTTACTTCGTTAAAACGCCCTTTCAAGTTTCCAATCTCCAAAATTAATATGTCAAGTCCAATTTTTGCCCTTATTTGACCCATATTTTGTCCTAAATGATTTCATTGAGTCCCAATATTATTTTATCTGCAAAATAAACTAAAACATATCAAAACGTTCATCAAACCCGAGAAACTAAACAAAATATTAAGTAAAAGGGGCGGTAAATATTGATATATTTTCCGCTCATCAATGAGTTGCTCATGTCCATCGAACTGACCGCCGAAAGTTTTCATATGGAGTGTTTATCCCATGTGTCTGTGAGAACTTTCATGTATCGATTATATGACTAGTCCTTTGACTTGAGGACTTTACAATCTTATGTATGGATCAAATAACTTTGATATTCTCCTTCCCCGGTTCAAAAGATCCGGTCATAAGGGTATGATTGGGTCATTTGTTGAAACACATGAAGTTTGTAAAGATACAACAGAGAATCACCACTCTCTCGGCATAATATTTTCTTATAGAAGTAGTATTCTAGTTCGCGGGTTGATATGTGTGATCAGTGCTTGAGACTGTGGCCACAACGGAAGAATCATGTGAGATTCTTTGGTTAACACGATTCATGACACTATCAACATTATACCTTTGACCATATGGGTAGACATTTCCGTACCCTAGGTCAATAGGTGGGGATACAGTGAGGCGAGGGACTGTATCATATGTAAATCGCATACATAATGGGTATATATATATTTCCTTCTCATTTTGGGGCCTTGGCATGTTGCTAGATGTCAACCTTGGTCATTGAAATCGAATGACCATCTGATCGGAGGATAATTTATGTTCGATTAAATTATCACGATTCGTTTCATGTCCAACTTAAGGGGAACCCAAAAGGTCACACACAACAAAGTCGAAATCAATGGTTAATCGTGCACAGTACAAATATAACAACATATATGATTGCTGTAGGAATTGTTCATAAATGGTTCAATGTGTTTAATTATTGAACATATCATTTATGAGGTTCCATAGTGGCTTAGGGATTGGTGAATGATGATAGGGGCACTTTGGGAATTAGAATAATAAAAAAAATTACTATTCATATGAATTGTAATTTTTTTTATTATTAGTTTTGAATTCCAATTCGGCCCAAACTCTTATTAGGGTTTTATAATCTCATTAAACCACTAAATTAAGATCCAATGGCTAAGATTAAATTAGCTTTTATCCCACATCGAATTCTTAATTAATTTTTTTGTCTTTGAAGCACTATATAAACCCAAAAAATTATTCACAATTTTTTTACACCAAAACCTTTCATATCTTGGGTTTATATAAGTGAGCAACTCTAAAGTTTAAAAGTAAGCCACTGATTTTGAGGATCCTTAAGTCTAATTGACTAGAAGAACCTCAAGTTAAAAGTTTTGAGGTATTTGCCTAGGTGTGGGACACAGAAACTGGGCGACGCATGATGTCCCGGGCTCGCGGCCCGGTCGGGAGTACAGAGTAGCCCGCAGGGGACTAAACCGGAGAATAATGGAGTCGCCACCCGGTGTGAACCGGAAAATGAGATTTAAGGCCGCACTCACCCCTCGCAAGGGAAGACCTCAAACCGTTGGGTTCGGAACGGTCCCTTACTTATGTCACTTATAATGAAAGGATTTGTGTAATAATTTAATCAAACTTAAGTAACACTTATTTCCAAGAGTGTCATGCTTCTACGTTCACATGCATACATCAACAAGTTCATCTAAATTTACATGTAACACATATCCGAATTTGCATACAGCCTATTTGCATGTAATCTATGTCTCCATTTGCATACATAAGGATTAACATACAGCAAGCATACAAGTTAATAAACACATTACACTCATACATGTGGGGAATACAGATGAACGACACCTACACAATCTTGCATAATACATAGAAACAATCAGGTTCATCATATGAAGGAATAACTACTAGGGACAATTATGTACAAAATCTGATGAAAATAACTCAGTTCAGTGGGTGCGCGTTCGCTTAGCGTTCGAGAACGCGTTCGAACGGAGCCAGACCTGATGCATGCAACACTAAGAAGATGCGTACGCGTTCGCGTAGCGTTTGATAATGTGTTCGAACGGTAAACAGAAGGTTTGCGTTCGTATAGCGTTCGAGAACGCGTTCGAACAGAACCAGACCTGATGCATGATGGAACTAAGAAAATGCATGCGCGTTAATGTAGCGTTTGAGAACGCGTTCGAACGGTAAACAGAAGGTTCACGTTCGTATAGCGTTCGAGAACGCGTTCGAACAGAACCAGACCTGATGCATGATGGAACTAAGAAAATGCATGCGCGTTAATGTAGCGTTTGAGAACGCGTTCGAACGGTAAACAAAAGGTTCTCGTTTGTGTGGCGTTCGAGAACGCGTTCGAACGGAACCAGACCTGATGCATGCAACACATTCATAGATAAACAAATCCACAATGTGGGACCTCATTTATCCGATTGAACTCATCTCACATCCAACCGAATATACACCAACCGGCGCGGCAAAGCATCGTGGTAAAGGATTTTAACCCCTCCAAATAGGGGACCTTTAATCCGACTTACTAAGCCCATGCACTCGATCGCGTCATGCATACAAAGAATAAAGACAATAATATCAAACTTAGTATACCCGATTGAACATATCTTACATTCAACCGAACACACATCAACCGGCGCGACAAATCATCGTGGTAAAGGATTTTAACCCCTCCAAATAGGGGACCTTTAATCCGACTTACTAAGCCCATGCACTCGATCGCGTCATGCATACAAAGAATAAATACAATAATATAAAACTTAGTATACCCGATTGAACATATCTTACATTCAACCGAACACACATCAACCGGCGCGGCAAAACTTCGTGGTAAAGGATTTTAACCCCTCCAAATAGGGGACCTTTAATCCGACTTACTAAGCCCATGCACTCGATCGCGTCATGCATACAAATAATAAAGACAATAATATCAAACTTAATATGCCCGATTGAACATATCTTACATTCAACCGAACACACATCAACCGGCGCGGCAAAACATCGTGGTAAATGATTTTAACCCCTCCAAATAGGGGACTTTTAATCCGACTTACTAAGCCCGTGCACTCGATCGCGTCATGCATACAAAAGTAACATGCGGAATTCAAATGACGAAAAATAAATAAATCAAAGCAATATAAAACAAAAGAAGATGCCGTTTTACTCAAGCGGTACGTGGAGTTGTATCCCGAGTACAGATCATACTACCGTCCATTCGGAATCGGCTATGAAATTTATGTCCGGGTTTCCATCCGATATATCGCGAGAGTTGACACATCTTTCATTTTATTCCAAGGCCACAACACACAATATTTCGTAATACATGCATATTTATCTACTCAAGGGCCACAACATGCATTTCAACATAACAATCATGCGAACAATACTCAATGAAAAATAAAAATAAAATAGAAAACGAATGTGGAAAATACCCTCAGGTCTAACCTTTTTCGCCGACTTTCGGACTTGCGTTTCATGGAGATCGGAAGGGTAAAGCTCCTCAACTTCTCCGGTTCACTGGTTTAGCGTCTTAGCTCACTATTTTGCTATTTTGCTTGCTGTTTAGCCTCCGTTTTGCTGCTGTTTCCTTTGTAAATTCTTCTCACTATTCAGGTAATTGTTTTGACGTTTCAACGGACTGTTTTGGGTGTTTTCTAAAGGTTTTAAGTGCAGTTTTTTAGTGCAGTTTACTTTAAGGATTATAAGTGCAGTTTTATGTTATTGTTTTAAGGATTTTAGGGACTCTTTTGGATGGATTTGGGCTACTGTTTGGAGTGATTTGGGGCTACTATTTTTGGTGGAAAGGACTGCTGTTTGGGGGAGATTTTCGGTGATGTGTGGGGGTTTAGGGGCTATGATATTTTCGGCTATGGAGTGGAGGAGGTGAAGAGAAATTATTTTACTTCTTTATGCTATTACCGTGAATGATATTATGTGAAGGTGATGGGAAATTCTTTGCTTGTTTTCTTCTTGTGATGGGCGTGAACTATATGTGTGAAGGAGAGGATGGCTTTGGTTAGGGGTTGTTTATATAGAGAAGGGTTAGGGCTTCACCTAGTCTCACAATGAAGGGATTTGATTTTGTGTTGAGCAAGGAAAGTCAAAGATTGAAGGGGACAAATTTGGTTTAGATTAGGAAGTCAATATCTTTAAATTGGTTATGAGTGATTTAATTAGGCATGACATCTTTTTAATTTAGTATTTGATTTTGCTTAGTTAGGAAGTTAATATATTTGATTTATCTAAATTAGGTATGATTATATTTTATGTTTTATTTAATTGGTAAATGGTTTAATTAATTTATTTAATTCAATGTTTAATTTAATTAATATTTGATTTAATTTGGGTGTAATTTAAGGGCCTTGGGCGTGTGGGCCTAGCAGCAAAACCAGAAATACCGACACCGTTCGAACGCCTCTTAGAACGCTGCACGAACGCCCACAATCTGTTTGACGTTCGAACGTGGTAACGAACGCAGCACGAACGAAAACAGTGAACTTGTGAAATGAACTTGATGACATACTTATTCCGAATTTCGCCTTCCGAAGTCCGTTTCCCGCGATATCCTTAACTAAAAAGGTAGTGTCTCCAAATGAGACTCATCATAGGGACTCACATGCAAAAATGCAGTGCCTACAGTCGCCCCCACTTTGATGAGACTTGTGTAATGTGTAACAGTGACAATCCTATCAAAGTTATGCAATGCATTTTCACTTACCTGGCTCGCCAGCTGCCACTTGACTTACCATGTGTTGAGTTGAGTTGATTTGGTGGTGATGTGCTGTGACCCCTGGTTCATTCCCGAACCGTGCTCCATTTTTAGAGCGCCATTTTCGGCATCTTTTGTGTGTGTGCTCCATTTTGGAGCGCCATTTTCGGCATCTGTTGTGTGTGTGCTCCATTTTGGAACGCCATTTCCGGCATCTGTTGTGTGTGTGCTCCATTTTGGAACGCTATTTCCGACCTTTGCTGTGTGTGGTCCATTTTGGAACGCCATTTTCGGCATTTGCTGTGTGTGCTCCATTTTGGAACGCCATTTTCGGCATCTGTTGTGGGTGCTCCATTTTGGAGTGCCATTTTCGGCGTCTACTATGTGTGCTCCATTTTGGGGCGCCATTTTCGGCATCTGTTGTGTGTGCTCCATTTTGGAACGCCATTTTCGGCATCTGTTGTGGGTGCTCCATTTTGGAGTGCCATTTTCGGCGTCTGCTATGTGTGCTCCATTTTGGGGTGCCATTTTCGGCATCTGTTGTGGTAGCGGTCCATTTCCGAACCGTGCTGTGCGAGAATGTGGCTCATTTTTGAACCGTTATTTGATGAGATGGTCTTTGCCGCTACAAACCTGCGAATATAAAACAAACATTGCATGTATGTGATATGTATGCATGAATATGTATCATATTTCGATGAGTTAGGCCTTCCTTGGTCCATTTCCGAACCGTGCTCCATTTTGGAGTGCCACTTTCGGCGAGATGTGAAAGTAGTCCATTTTCGAACCATGTTCCACTTTCGGAGTGCCATTTTCGGCGAGATGTGATAGTAGTCCATTTTCGAACCATGCTCCACTTTCGGAGTGCCATACTCGGCCAAACTGATGCTGATGTGGGCTCGCCCTTGGGACTCGTCCCTAAACTGAAACTGATGTGGGCCTCGGCCCTGGGACTCATCCCTAAAACTAAAATTGATGTGGGCCTCAGCCCCTAAACTGATGCTGATAATGATGTGGGCCTCGCCCCAAAGCTGATATTGATGTGGGCCTCGGCCCTAAACTGATGCTGATGTGGGCCTCGCCCCAAGCTGATATTGATGTGGGCCTCGCCCTGACTGATACTGATATGGGCCTCAGCCCCAGACTGATACTGATGTGGGCCTCGGCCCTGGGACTCATCCCCAAAACTGAAACTGATGCGGGCCTTGGCCCTAAGCTGATACTGATGTGGGCCTCGGCCCTGGGACTCATCCCCAAACTGATGATGATGTGGGCCTAAGCCCCTAAACTGATGCTGATAATGTGGGCCTCGCCCCCAAGCTGATACTGATTCATTTCTAAAACTGACTGTACTGTTGTTACTTCCGAAGATTCCCCGTGTTCTAAACATCACTGAATTTCATAGTACCAAGGTTGAATGCTTTTCTCAAATATACTCATGTTGCAGGTTGGAGGGAGAGACTCAGGCAAGTAAACGAAATGAACGTCTTTATTATCATTTAAGAAATGGTTCGAACATGTAGACCAAATCAATGTCTATATTAAAAATACAGGATCAAATAAACTAGGAGGAACAACTTCATCATTCGCAGCATTGCCTTCTTTCTTGGCCTACGGTTCTTCACTGTCATCCCCTATCTCCATGTAAGAAGCTTGGTGGTTAATGGTTTGGAGGAAAAAAGTTTCGGGCCATCCAGAGTTGATCATGTAGGTGGGTGGTGGAACAGAGTGGTAATTTGGTAGGGGGTTCCAATATGTGTTGGGTTGTTCTTTCTCTGGGTTGGGTATTTTGTGAGCATCGATGAGGTTTTGGATTTCATGCCTAAGGCGGGTGCAGTTGTCAGTTTCGTGGCCTCTCCTCTGATGGAAGTGACAATACAAGCTTAGGTCAAGGTTGGGTGGTATAGGATCTGGAAGTGGTTTAGGCTCTAAGGGTTTTATGAGTCCTTGTCCCTTCAACTTCTCAAGCACCTTAGATAACGACTTCCACAGGTTAGAGAAATGCCGGTTCTTGATGGCAGCAACCTCTGCAGTAGCGGGTTTAGTCTCAGAATGCCCCCCAAAAGTTCTTCTATTTTGGCCATAAAACTTTCTGTTTTCAGCCTCCTCTTCTTCAATATCCATAACAGTCTCTCTCAACTGTCGGAAATCAGTAATCATGGAGGTCATCCTCCTCAGCTTACCATAAATAGAGGGCTTGGTGCCCTTGATAATCATCTTAATTTGGTCTTTCTCTGAAGGCCGAGTCTGCATTTTCAAAAGCTGGTTTCTCCAGCGATCCACATACTCTTTGAAACTTTCCTCTGGCTTCTGTTTAGTGTTCTCCAAATCACGGAGTGACAAGTCAATCTATAAGTCTGTAACATATTGCTTCAGAAAAGCATCATCTAGTTCTCTCCAATCTTCCTTAATCTTCTTCTCAAGGCTATGATACCAAACCACATGTGCCCCCTCGAGTGACATCCCAAACATCTTTTGGACCTGGCGCTGTGATAGGCCCACTGAACTCATGACTGAGACATATTGCTGCAGATGGACTCTCGGGTCTCCATTCCCATTAAACTTGGCCATGTCGGGCATTTTAAACTGAGCTGGCAGCTGTTCTCCGAAGGTCATTGCCTCATAATCAGACAACTCTTCATGTTTACCCCTCATTTTGCGAGTAACTGTTTCAACCTGATCCCGAAGCTTCGGAAATTCTGCCTGAGACCCAATCACTCTGCCTGTTGCATACTCTGCCATGTCATCATCAAAAGTGGGATATCATCCCCCAACCCATTCAGAGGCTCCTCGCGCCTCACATTCTCAGAATTTCCCCCAGCACGGGGTATAACCATATTTGCCATGGCGGTAGTCAAGGCTTGCAACTGTTCGGTAATCTTGGCGAAACCATTTTCCAACTGATCTATCCGAGATACCTCGTTATCAGACGTACTCATATCTGTTACCAGTCTTTTGGTGAGTCTTCACTCTTCCCCAACCCAACGGGAATCTATGATGGCTTTTTAGACACAAGGATTAACATGATGCGTGTATGCATGAAATGAATGAGATGCATGTGATACAAGGAATATATCAACTTATTAAAATTTTCACACAAATCGGCTCATCATCATTTTAGAAGCTTTTGGGCTAACTGTCATAGGAGTGAACTCGTCCCAGTTTAAATGGCCCAACGAGTTCACATCTCATGGCAAGGAGCCCAACTCATTCCAAATGGTAATGTTCCGAACATAAGCACAAAGTGGCCCATCAATCACTTAGAAGCCTTTGGCCCAATCGTCATAAAATACGTTCTTGTCCCAGTTTAAATGGCCCAACAAGCCCATATCCAATGACAAATGGTCCAAATGGATCCAAACGACGATGTTCCCAAACACAAGCATAAAAGAAAGATAATGCAAACATAAAACAATGATTTCTACAGAATGGCCCATCAACATTTCAGAGGCTTTGGGCCTAATGGTCATAAGGTACGAACTCGCCCCCAGTTTAAATGGCCCAGCAAGTTCGCATTTCTGACAATAGTCCAACTGCATCCAAATGAGGATGGTCCACAAGCACATACTCAAGGAAATAATTATTACTTTAACCATACAACCCCGTGGGTTCGCAAGAGTATAGACAAAGGCTCTCACCGGTGAATGATGGCCCATAACTAGGTCTCCCCAATCAAGGGTTCGAGCGACCAAGTGAGCGCACCCTTTTTTATACACTAAGGTACGTGCCAATGAGCTATGGTGTGTGACTGACTGTCAAATGGATTTCCGTTGTAGATTCCCCAGAGGGAGGGTGGAGCGAGGCTCTCTTAAGTACCCTAGCCTCTTAGGCTCTTATCGCTTGGTGACATGAATAAACAACGAGTCCTCCAAATTAGTCCATCACAATAGGCTACAGGTAGATGGCTATATAGGTGCCTTCACAGCTTTTCCTTCTAGAAAGGTAGTGAATGAAGGAAGACACCAAGCCATTACCTAGCCTCAAAATGCCTTTGATAAAACCCCCATTTTATCCACTATAGACACGGTCAATTAGAACATAAATCCAAACATTACAAGACAATATTTCGGGGCCGATTCTCTATCCATAGTGGAGTCGCCAGACTGTGGGACACAGAAACTGGGCGACGTATGCTGTCCCGGGTTCGCGGCCCGGTCGGGAGCCAGACCTGATGCATGCAACACTAAGAAGATGCGTACACGTTCGCGTAGATTTTGATAACGCGTTCGAACGGTAAACATAAGGTTTGCGTTCGTATAGCGTTAGAGAACGCGTTCGAACGGAACCAGACCTGATGCATGATACACTAAGAAGATACGTACGCGTTCGCGTAGCGTTTGATAACGCGTTCGAACGGTAAACAGAAGGTTTGCTTTCGTATAGCGTTCGAGAACGCGTTCGAACGGAACCAGACCTGATGCATGATGGAACTAAGAAAATGCGTGCGCGTTCGCGTAGCGTTTGAGAACGCGTTCGAACGGAACCAGACCTGATATATGCAACACATTCATAGACAAACAAATCCACAATGTGGGACCTCACGTATCCGATTGAACTCATCTCACATCCAACAGAATATACACCAACCGGCGCGGCAAAGCATCGTAGTAAATGATTTTAAACCCTCCAAATAGGGGACCTTTAATCCGACTTACTAAGCCCATGCACTCGATCGCGTCATGCATACAAAGAATAAAGACAATAATATCAAACTTAGTATACCCGATTGAACATATCTTACATTCAACCGAACACACATCAACCGGCGCGGCAAAGCATCGTGGTAAAGGATTTTAACCCCTCCAAATAGGGGACCTTTAATCCGACTTACTTAGCCCATGCACTCGATCACGTCATGCATACAAAGAATAAAGACAATAATATAAAACTTAGTATGCCCGATTGAACATATCTTACATTCAACCGAACACACATCAACCGGCTCGGCAAATCATCGTGGTAAAGGATTTTAACCCTCCAAATAGGGGACCTTTAATCCGACTTACTAAGCCCATGCACTCGATCTCGTCATGCATACAAAAGTAACATGCGGAATTCAAATGACGAAAAATAAATAAATCAAAGCAATATAAAACAAAAGAAGGTGCTGTTTTACTCAAGCGGTACGTGGAGTTGTATCCCGAGTACAGATCATACTACCGTCCATTCGGAATCAGCTATGAAATTTATGTCCGGGTTTCCATCCGATATACCGCGAGAGTTGACACATCTTTCATTTTATTCCAAGGCCACAACACACAATATTTCGTAATACATGCATATTTATCTACTCAAGGGCCACAACATGCATTTCAACATAACAATCATGTGAACAATACTCAATAAAAAATAAAAATAAAACAGAAAACGAATGTGGAAAATACCCTCAGGTCTAACCTTTTTCGCAGACTTTCGGACTTGCGTTTCACGGAGATCGGAAGGGTAAAGCTCCTCAACTTCTCCGGTTAACTGGTTTAGCGTCTTAGCTCACTGTTTTGCTGTTTTGCTTGCTGTTTGGCGTCCGTTTTGCTGTTGTTCCTTTGTATTTTCTGCTCACTATTCAGGTCACTGTTTTGACGTTTCAACTGACTATTTTGGGTGTTTTCTAAAGGTTTTAAGTGCAGTTTACTTTAAGGATTATAAGTGCAGTTTTATGTTACTGTTTTAAAGATTTTAGGGACTGTTTTGGATGGATTTGGGCTGCTGTTTGGAGTGATTTGGGGCTACTATTTTCGGTGGAAAGGGTTACTGTTTGGGGGATATTTTCGGTGATGTGTGGGGGTTTATGGGTATGATATTTTCGGCTATGGAGTGGAGAAGGTGAAGAGAAATTGTTTTACTTCTTTATGCTATTAACGTGAATGATATTGTGTGAAGGTGATGGGAAATTCTTTGCTTGTTTTCTTTTTTTGATGGGTGTGAACTATATGTGTGAAGGAGATGATGGCTTTGGTTATGGGTTGTTTATATAGAGAAGGGTTAGGGCTTCACCTTGTCTCACAAGGAAGGGATTTGATTTTGTGTTGAGCAAGGAAAGTCAAAGATTGAGGGGGACAACTTTGGTTTAGATTAGGAAGTCAATATCTTTAAATTGGTTATGAGTGATTTAATTAGGCATGACATCTTTTTAATTTAGTATATGATTTTGCTTAGTTAGGAAGTTAATATATTTGATTTATTTAAATTAGGTATGATTATATTTTATGTTTTATTTAATTGGTAAATGGTTTAATTATTTTATTTAATTCAATGTTTAATTTAATTAATATTTGATTTAATTTGGGTGTAATTTAAGGGCCTTGGGCGTGTGGGCCTAGCAGCAAAACCAGAAATACCGACACCGTTCGAACGCCTCTTAGAACGCTGCACGAACGCCCGCAATCTGTTTGACGTTCGAATGTGGTAACAAACGCAGCACGAACGAAAACAGTGAACTTGTGAAATGAACTTGATGACATACGTATTCCGAATTTCCCCTTCCGACGTCCGTTTCCCGCAATATCCTTAACTAAAAAGGTAGTGTCTCCAGATGAGACTCATCATAGGGACTCACATGCAAAAATGCAGTGCCTACACTAGGCTAGCACCAAGGGCAAAATACCCGTGCACTCAAGGCGTAGTCTTGCCGTTGAGTTACTGTGATGCGAGCTTTCAGACCGATAGGGATGACAGCAGATCACAAACAGGATATCTGTTTACTTTAAATGGCGGTGCTGTAAGTTGGAAAAGCTCAAAGCAGGTAACTACAACGGACTCCATCACTGAAGCCGAGTATATTGCAACATCTGAGGTAGCTAAAGAAGCAGTCTGGATAAAGAAGTTCATCACAGAGCTGGAAGTGCTTCCCGCGATAAAGAATGGCGTCACGACATATTGTGACAACACGGGCGCGGTTGCTCAATCAAATGAACCAAGGTCCCACCAGAAATCCAAGAATGTACTCAGGTGATTTCATCTCATCAGGGAGATTGTTGAGAGAAAAGAAGTTATTATAGAGAAAATACCCACAGAAAATAATCTTGCAGATTCTCTGACTAAAGGGTTGACTCAACAAAAGCATGATAGGCACACCCGGAAGTATGGTGTCCAGATTCATACTGGTTGGCTATGGTGCAAGTGGGAGATTGTTAGGGATATGCCCTATACCCAACTTGTGGATGGGCTATATGTACATGTATTTGTAATATTTTCATTAATTAATAAAATGGCAATCTTTATTATACGTGTCTTACATAACTTATATGAATCATCAACACTGTAATAAAGCCCTTGGAGTAATAAGACGATGACTTCCACGCCTTATGAGAATCATTACTCTTAAATATTCCTAGTCATAGTTTTGTGAATAATCTAGGCGTTCAAAAAGTAGAGAGACTATCATGATGATATGATCCGCCCTTAAGTGGGGTAGCCGATCTCATAGGCTACTAGCGGAGATCCGTCTACTTGGGGTATCACATGGATGCATGAGTTGCTCGTGTCCAACGAACTGACTGCCGAAAGTTTTCATATAGAGTGTTTATCCCATGTGTCTGTAAGAACTTTCATGTATCGATTATATGACTAGTCCTTTGACTTGAGGTCTTTACAATCTTATGTGTGGATCAAATAACTTTGACATTCTCCTTCCCCGGTTCAAAAGATCCGGTCATAAGGGTATGATTGGGTCATTTGTTGAAACACATGAAGTTTGTAAAGATACAACAGAGAATCGCCACTCTCTCGGATAATTGACCGGCGTAAACACACACGTATAACGCAAGCGCACGTATCGTTCAAGTAGTATAAAAATATCGATCCCACGAGGACTTAATTCCTACTATTGTTATTAATTGTTGAATCTATTTATTTACAAATATCTAATTAAATGAAGAATAGAGATTGTTTGATTGATTTGATTTGTAAGTGGCGATGCTAAATAAAATAAATAAAAAGATAAAAGAAAATACTAAGGAAAATACAAAAGACACAAAATATAGGGTTGTGAATCATTCTAATATCATTTAAAAGATGAAGTAGTTATATTATAGTTGGGTAAATTATTGAATTATTAATCTGGAACACTAAATTATGTAAAAGCCTCTTCCGAATGATCATTTACAAATACCTAGTATAATCCAATTGAACCATATGTCTATGTCAATTAAATTACCTAGATTCATTAAGATTGAGTTCCAATTATGACTACCCGCCCGACAGGTATATTCCTATCCTGTAAGGAAATCTATTAAAGGGTTATCTATCCTTAAGGAAGATCGTGGGTTGTTGAGACTAAGGCCTTAAACTTAAAATCCCTATGTCTAGTTCATTTTAAGTTTACCTAATCAATTTTATTAGTGATCAGTTAATAAAAAGCATTAAGATTATGACTCAACAAATAACTCTTTAATTACCCAAACTATAATCTAACCCTTTTTTAATACGGTGATATTAGAAATCATCACAACCCCTAGATAACTAACACATAACTAGGACTAGTAAAGACATAAAATTAAAAGACATAAAATAAAAAGACATAAAATAAAAGTTGAAAAATAAAATAAAATAAAATAAAATAAAATAAAATGCTAAGGAAAAAGGAATTACTTCTACTATTTACTATTTAGATATCTCCCATTAAAATAATATATAAACTTGATATTATAATTAACCAGCCATAAAGGCGGAACCAAAATAACCAGCCATAAAGGCGGAACCAAAATAACCAGCCATAAAGGCGGAATAAGAATTTTATTACCAACCGACCAATCTGGCGGTATCCTTTTTAAGTCAGGTTTAAATAGTAAATATATTATTTTTAGGGAGATTAATCTAAATAGCAATAGTAAAAGAATTACCTTTTTACCTTAGCGGTGAAAAGTTACCTACACATAGTAAAAAAGTAAAAAGTAAAAACTGTAAGAAGTAAGAAAGTAAAATTACTATTACTATTAAAAAGTAATTAAAAATATTTACAAAACTTAAACTAAAATATTCTAGAGAGAAAAGCTCTCAATTTAGAACTAAAAAAAGAGAGAGAAAGGTACACTGAAATTGAATTTCGAGTTCTATTATAGGCTCGGATAAGCCTCCAGCGTCGCGACGCCCAAATTGCACTAGCGTCGTGACGCTGGGTACAGTAGGACACGTGTCACGCGCTGGTTGGCTGGCTCAGAATCTTATCCGATGACGTGGCACTGTTCATGACGTCATTGCTTGCGTCACGATGACGTGTCAACTGTTCATGACGTCATTGCTTGCGTCACTTTGATGATGTGGAAGGCGACGTGGCGACACGTGGGGCGGCGGCCGTCAGACGAATAAGATTTCACCACGTGTCGCGCTGTGATTGGCTGATGGTGATGTGGCATGTTGACTTGCTGACGTGGCTGCTGATGTGGACGATGATGTGGCGACACGTAGGATGACACGTGGGGCGGTGGCCGTCCAAGCAATGAGATTTCGACACGTGGCACGGCGCATTTTAGCATCTCCGTTGTGATGGTGACACGTGGCACGGCGCACTTAGCAAAGTCAACTTTTCTCAGATTCTGATATTGTGGACCGGCGCATGTTAGCAGATTCGGCGCACTGGGCGTCGCGACGCTGAAATGACGATTTTGCCCTTTTTGTCCAGTTTTGTCCATTTTGCCCCAAATTACTTCCAGAATGTCCTGAAACTTTATTTATCTGCAAAATAACACAAAATACATCAAAACGTTCATAAAACTCAAGAAACTATACAAAATATTAGTTTAAATGAGTGGGAAATAGTGATAGAAATACCACTCATCAATAATATTGTCTTATAAGAGTAGTATTCCAGTTCGCGGGTTGATATGTGTGATCAGTGCTTGAGACTGTGGCCACAACGGAAGAATCATGTGAGATTCTTGGGTTAGCACGATTCATTACACTATCAATATTATACATTTGACCATATGGGTAGACACTTTCCGTACCCTAGGTCAATAGTGGGGATACGTGAGGCGAGGGACCGTATCATATGTAAATCGCATACAGAATGAGTATATATATATATTTCCTTCTCATTTGGGGGCCTTGGCATGTTGCTAGATGTCAACCTTGGTCATTGAAATCGAATGACCATCTGATCGGAGGATAATTTATGTTCGATTAAATTATCATGATTCATTTCATGTCCAACTTGAGGGGAACCCAAAAGGTCTCACACAACAAAGTCGAAATCAATGGTTAATCGTGCACAGTACAAATATAACAACATATATGATTACTGTAGGAATTGTTCATAAATGGTTCAATGTGTTTAATTATTGAACAGATCATTTATGAGGTTCCATAGTGGCTTAGGGATTGATGAATGTTGATAGGGGCACTTAGGGAATTGGAATAAAAAATTACTATTCACGTGAATAATAACATGAATAGTAATTTTTTGTTTGTTATTTGTTTTGAATTCCAATTCGGCCCAAATTTTTATTAGGGTTTTATAATCTCATTAAACCACTAAATTAAGATCCAATGGCTAAGATTAAATTAGCTTTTATCCCACATCGAATTCTTAATTAATTTTGTTGCCTTTGGAGCACTATATAAACCCAAAGAATTCTTCACAATTTTTTTACACCAAACCTTTAATATCTTGGGTTTATATAAGTGAGCAACTCTAAAGTTTAAGAGTAAGCCACTGATTTTGAGGATCTTTAAGTATAATTGACTAGAGGAACCTCGAGTTAAAAGTTTTGAGGTATTTGCCTAGGCTAGCACCAATGGCAAAATACCCGTGCACTCAAGGCGTAGTCTTGCCGTTGAGTTTTGGCTTTGGTGTGTGTATCTTTGGAGGCCACACACTTGGGTGGCTCTTTGGAATGTGGAAGAGCTTGCTGAGTTCGAGAAAAGATTGTAGATTGGAGGGAGGACTAGAGGAGACTTCGGTTCAAGTAAGTCTTTTTCTTTCTTTATTTTAATTAGAGTTTTTATGATAGTTAGCATGTTTAGGTTTATGTTCTTTACATGTTTTATGAGTTTTATGCTTAGAATATATAGTAACATGCCTAGGCTTGTAGAATAATCAAAATAAATGGGTCTTGGGAAAATGGAAAGCGGCATAATAATTTTAATTTTCCGCTACGCACTTGTGGCCGCTTCCCAACAGTGGTATCAACGCGCCGTTTTTGTTTTGATTAGTTCTTACTCATTTGAACTCGAAATTGGGTGTGTAAAATCTCGTTGGAAAGCTAACACCCTGAACTTAATTTTAGGCACAAGTTTTGCATGATTTGGTTAAGATTGGAATTGTGAAATTGTATTTAAAATTCACGCGTCTGCAGAAAAACGTGAATAGTAAATTTATTTGAATAAAATAAAATGCAATATCATAATTAAATATTAATCAAAGTTATTTAATGCCTAAAATAATTCCAATATATTAAAACTAATATGCTTGATGATTCTATGTATGATTAGAATTGGCATGATTATTTTAGGGTGCAAGCATCTAGAGACTTTCTAAGAAATGGAGAGTGTATTGCTTATCCCTTAGCCAAGTAATTATTCCGTGATGAACTTAGAGATTTATTACCTTTAAGGCTAATAAATATAAATCACTTGTTTATAAGAAAAGATATTATAAAAGATACAAGTGGGTTGGGACCAAGGGGTTAATAAAACTTTCCAAACTAAAGTTATTTTAACCAAAGGTATTACTAGAGTTAGATAATGATTTGGTGTCTTCCTTCACTCACTACCTTTTTATAGCCAAAAGGAAAAGCTGTGAAGACATCTAGATAATCATTTACTCAAAGCTTACCTTAAAGCATATTTAAAGTGTTGGACTAATTTGGAGGATCTATTGTTTATTCCTGTCACCAAGGCAATAAGAGCCTAAGAGGTAAGGGTATTTAAGAGAGTTCGCTCCACCCTCCCTCTGGGGAATTTTCAATGGAGGAATCCATTTGACAATTATTCACTTAAACTTGCTAAAATCATCAATAATAATTTAAGTCTAAAATTTGCCTCCCATTGTAAAGTATAGACCCAAAGGGCTTAAACCGTATTGGCAGGACTAGGCTTTACCAGACTGACCAATACCAATTTGTCCCTAAATCGTACTATTGACAATGGTTTGACTTTTCTGAGTCATAAGACGCAGCGACCCTTAGGCGTGGTCTTATAACTTAGTGGCAAAGATTGGGTGTCCACAAGGACTAGCATAAGCTATGACATGTTTGATTGCCCAACCCAATGATCAAGGAATTGTGATTTATATCATAAATTGGTTGGAAACCTACCTAATTATAGTATTTTATAACGACCGGCCCTAGTCAGAGTTATGAAATGATGATAATGAGATCCTTGCCCACAAGAAATCCATCATATTGGGGTTGATGCGATTTTCTTAAAATTTTAAAACAATTGAGTGGGAGCAACTTCATAATATTAAAAACCCATGTTATTATGAAACATTAATAAATACATATTCCTAATTTTAACATTTTCTCTTAACATGTGGGTTAAAATATTTCACAAACATTCAATTGGCAAACAGAGTATCACTTCGTTCCATCTTTGATGAGCATAAGCTCAAATGGGACAACTACAATAACTGGTTTAGAAACCTTAAAATTGTCTTACGACAAGAAAATATTTTCTATGTTCTTGAAAGACCATTTCCCCCTGAACCCGCAGAAGATACTGACCAAGATACATTTGATGCTTGGAAGAAACACGTAGATGATGATGAGCAAGCAGTTTGCATAATGCTTGGCTCTATATCGGACGAACTTCAGATTGCTCACGAAGATATGGATGCTCAAACCATCATCTTTCACTTGAAGGAGTTGTATGCAACTTCCGTTCATACCGTGAGATTCCAAGTGTCATGTGCCTTATTCCAAACAAGGTATAAGGAATGATCTGTTAGTGGACATGTGCTTAAGATGATTGGCCACATTGAAAAATTGGCCAACCTCGGGTTCATCATGGATCATGAGATAGGTCACGATCTAATTCTTCAGTCCTTACCAAAAGAATTCTCTAACTTTATTATGCAGTTTCATCTGTCTGATAAAGAAGCTACTTTAGCAGAATTGCACAATCTGATAAAGCAAGTGTTGGGGTTGGTGCTCAGAGCGCCAATTCCCGGTTGTATTTCTGTTAAGTACTTCTGTAAAACATTATTATTATGAATAATATATGCAGTTTCTATAATATAATCTATTCTTTTATATGGTAAAGACGTAATGACCCTAGAATGATTAGTCATGATACAGTTGCAAAAGCGTCGCAACGGACATTGAGATGTATCATGACGTTGTCATTCTCAGACAGTTCCTGGTCAAGGTTTACACTACTTGGTCAGTATAGTAAACCCGTTGAGACCGGTACATGTCGTATACTGGAATATATGATTCCAATGGTTTCTCAATGAACCATTAGTCTTGGAGACTAGTATAGACGTGTAGGTGTTTATAGCGGATATAAACACTGAACGACTCACCGAAGATTCTTAATGGATGGTACATCAGCGTCAATAAGAATCTTCTTGGGTTGAGTAGCACTTGTGATTCTTAGACTTGAGATGCCATTGTGGGCGCATGAGACATCTTCTACACTTAGACGGCAGTCACGTCACCGATCTATTAAGATCAGACCTCCACCTGTTCGTTGGGTGTAGATAGATCCTCAGGGTGTCCTATGTGTATCAAGATAGGATCCGTCAGTTCTGTGTATCAGAGCATAGGTAGTCCATATGATTAGCAATCAGATAAAACCATGGGCCCGTGGTAAAGTTTAGAAGCTAGTTCTAAACATTCTTTTTGAGATTGCTAATGGAATAGTCGACTGGATAATCCCGATAGAGATTTGACGTTTACATCTATATCTCTGGGATTTATCCGGATACCTGTGACGGAGGAATTATACATTTGCGATGACCTCGACCTGTATGGTTCAGCGAGATTATCCGTGATCGTCATAATCTACGGGTGGATAGATTATGGACACGAAATTAGATTTTGTGACGGATATACCTGAACCTAGAGAGTCTCAATAATGAAACATACTCGTTGAGCACTAGAGCAACATAAATAAATAATATTGATTATTTATAAAGTCGTTTAATAGTTAAACGCAAGATACATGCTAAAGAGACTAGATAGTCATTTCCTTAATTATTGTGTATTTACATTTAATACTTGATTAATTTAAATACACATTAATTAATAGTCAAAATGAGTTATTTGACTTATTTCCTAAATGAATATATGTTTTTAATATTTAATGTAAATATTATACATATATTTAATATATTTGTATTTGATTAATTAATTAATTATTTAATTGTTAAATGATTAAATTAATTAAAATATAAATATCTTGTGTTAGGATATTTAAAGTAAATGACATTAGTTGCATTTGTTGACCAAATAAATATCTAATAAAGTTGTTTATAAGATATTTGTCCAAGTAGACCAAATGAATTTGAAATGAAATTGAAATTAATTTCCTTGTTTTTGCCTTAGTCATTTTCGGCCAAAGGCCAAATGAAACAAGTATAAATTGATTTTCATTTCATGATACACTTAACCTAATACACTTTATCAAAACAAACACCATTGAAGAAACCTAAAGGAAGCTTGAGAAAGAAAGAAAGATCAAAGGAAAGCTTGATTTTAGTAAGTTTTTTCCAACTTACTATTAGTAAGGAAATTGTTCCTTAGGATCTAGGCTTCAATATATGATATCCTTAGGTTATTTACTTCTTTTTTCTTTGTGGTTTTTGTTGATGGAAGTTTTGGTGAAGGTGTAAAGCATGTATGATGATGGAAGTTTGTAACTAGTGTAGTTGTAAACATTCTTTTAAGGTTTATGAAACCATGTTGCTAATCTAGAGTTGTTGACCCACTCTTAAATGACCTAGATTTGATCTTGAGTTGTTTCATTGTGTTGAGACTTGAATTGGATGGAAGAATGATGATTGAAGTAATTGATTTAATGTATTTGGTCTAATTTGTCCAATTTGAGGAAATTGAAAAATTAGGGTTTTTTTAACTAATTCCAAATTTGGGGGTTTTCATATATGTTGAGCATTTGGGTGTGTATATGATGCATGCAAAGTTTCATGTTGATTGGATTTCATTTAGATGAGTTTTGAGACATGAAATGACCAAATGGTCAAATTGGGCACCAAGTGAGGCTCACGGCTTTGAGATAGAATTTGGGGATTTTGGTTGCTTTGGTGTTTTGATGTTTTGAACATCATAAGTTCATCTTGGAAATGATTTAGAATCATTCAAAATTGATTAGATCAATTTCGGACTAAAATGGACAAAAATACAAAGCAAGGGTATTTCGGTAAATTCACCTAAAAATGTTTTATTGAATTTATTTTCATAATTTGATTATTGGAATGTTAAATAAATATGTTTATTTAATTAATCCGAGAAAAAGTTTTGAATTTGAAATCTGAAAATCGGATTTTCACCGCTTCCGCTGCGTTACCGGACTCACCCCCTAAATAACCCCTTCAGCAAGTAGAGATGGGCTAGAAACCGGAGCTTAAAACCTCCGTCATGCTTACGGGTACGGACCTGAAGCCACGAGGCCCAAAGAAAAATAAGGGCAAGGCCAAGGCTCAAGATCAACAATAACAATTGGAGGTTTCCACCCGTGTTCATCAGTCATCCAGACTCTCTCATCTAAGGACTTGAGGAACGCTCTCATGCGAACCTTCCAATGTAAATATTCGGTGCCATTAAAAAATGGCGGACAATTTAAGGGTTGACTGTTAGTGTTCCTAGAACATGCCAAGGATCTCTAAGTCATGATTTCATGTGAATAAATTCAAAGAAGTTGCAGAATAGTACTTACAATGAATGGATGAAGTTCAAAACATTTAATGTATGTTGAGAGCTCCAAGCTTTGCTTTGTGTTCCAAACTCTAGGGATTGGTTTCCCTATGACATTCTTTGATTCTTTAAGTGCTAGCTCAAGAAAAATTTTACAACAAAATCTTCATTTGGGAGGAGGAAGCTCACGGCAATGTACAAGGGGAGAGGGATAGAGTTTTTTGTTTTTGTTTGATATCTTGATTTCAAAAATCAATTACAAAAAGTCAAGTCTCAAAGTTGGTATATCTTTTTCAAAATAAAGATAAAGTGTGTTGGTTGTTGATTGAGTGTAGAATAAGCAATCCAAGCTTTCTCTCAACCATTAACTACTTCCATCACTAGTCAAACTTGTTGATGTAAGTCAAGTGGGTCCCACTATTTTTAAATTCCAAATTTAAGTCGAACAACTCAACAAGCAACTTTGCTCGGGTCCGGGTTCGTTTAATTCCGAATTAAATGAATTTTCCGTTGCGACATAATTAAATATAATTTAATTAAATAATAATGCCTATCAAAATTATTACGAAAGTCGCTTGTGAATTAATTCTAAATTAATTCGTTTGCCCGAATTAAAATCCAATTTTAATTCCGCTTTGAAATCTAATTTCAATTAATATATCAAATATATTATTTAATCGATTAATTCCAAATTAATCGTTCTCTCTCTTCTAATCGAATTTTATCCTAGATAAATTTTTGCCGTAATTAATCCCAGATTAATTTTCTCTCTCTCATAATTAATCCCAGATTAATTCCGTTCGAGTCAAATGTCATCGGTGAATATTTGGGAAGCGATCCATGAGATCTCTGGATATGTTGGCAAGTAAATCCAGTCGTCGGACTATCCGAACACGTGCGTACCTAGTACCACGTTCTTACCGATTTACAAGACATGGTTGGCTTCTAGCAAAGCACCGTGCCTACCCAATTCTCCAGAAATATTCTTTTAAGGAATACATAATCTTTATCAAGTGTAGTATACTAAGTATTGCGTATTACGATCCAAAATCGGATGTCACATGCTAGGCCTAGGGCTGGAAATGTTTCTGCCCCGTACGAAATATATATCAGATCACTGACAACTAGTCTCTATAATCGGATGATCATGACCTAGTCATATTATCCCGATGACTGCAGTACTTAAGAGTACCAGTTCCGTATCCTCCATGATCATCATCTCCATATGACTGAAGTGATACTTCCATCTTGACATTACAACCAATACACTACGATTCTCAGTATACCCAGAAGAGGCGTACACAGAACCTGTTAAAGTCCCGGACGACCAAAACCAAAGCGTATTGATTGTCGCAAGTATTAGCGATGCAAGTCTCATGTTAAGACCACATACACTTACCGTGATTCGGATTCCCATAGACACATAGTCATACTACCAATGGGATTCTGATGGGTCTATCCAGAGCGAAGCTGTTCCCGTACCATCGACAAAAGAACCTTCTATCACACTTGCATAAGTATCCAATACTTAAATATATGAGAACTATGCCGGTAAGCTTCCATAACGCGCACAAGTGCAATACTAGCCTATTCCGCATTATCGATGTTCAGTCTCGATAATACTACGACTAGGGATATTTAATGATTAAACCTTTCATGGATTAATATTGTCTCATATCTTATTAATCTGGTACTAATCATATGGACTTTTATCATTTATATATCTAAGTAATCCAATTACAAAATGATAAAAGAGCAATTTACTATGTCACATAGTTAATTTGTACAAAGAACACCATGTCTTTTACAAATAGTGATGTTATGGGTCATAATTGTCCAAAAATCTCCCAATTGGCCTATAGCCAATCACTCAAGTGTCCAAAACCTGAACTATGTACGGGTCGCTCATGCTTATGCTGAGATATCGCTTTCCCCAGCGGATTTACAAGGTTATCATCTGATGCGATTTATTCGATCATCACATCGCCACAATGTATAATCTCACGAATCAGATAAAACCGTCGAAGTACATTTTTGGATCATTGATGAGACCGTAATTCTTTAGCCTGTGTTGTAGCCTATCTCAGCTGCTAACATAACTACTCATAATCTAATTGGGAATTTTATAGATCCAAAATGCTTCTTCTGCTGCCTCAGCTGCAGCAATATAATCCTCTTTTTTTGAATCGGCAACAGTATCTTGCTTGGAAGATTTCCAGCTCACTGTTCTGTTGTTCAAACAAAATACGTACCCTGATTGCGACTCAAAGTCATCTTCATCAGTTCGGAAACTTGCAACGGTGAACTCAGTTACCTCAAGTTCTCATTCTCCATAAATTAAGAAAGCATCCTTAGTTCGTCTAAGATACTCAAGGATGTTCTTTACATCAATCCAGTGACCATCACCTGGATCGGCCTGATTGTGACTCCACATGCTCAAAGCATATGAGACACCAGGTCACATACATGTCTTTCAATGTACGAGTTCTCGGAGAGTGCCAATAACTTTTAGATTTATCCCAGTAGATCCTTATTCCTAAAATAAAGGTTGCATCTCCCAAGTATTCCATGGAGAATTTTAATGAAAGTCAAGCTTTCACCGATTGTTAACATGGGATTGTTATTTCCAAGAAATAATACATCATCAATCTATAGGACATCCAATGTCAGTGCGCTCCCACCAACCTTCTTATATACACAAGAATCACCTTCGTTTTGAATGAAACCATATTGTAATATGATCTCATCAAAACGTTGGTTCCAAGAACACAATGCTTGCTTCAATCCATAAATGGATCAAATTAACTTGCAAACCTCGTTTGCATGTTTTGGTAAGACAAAATCGTCAGGCTGTTGTATAAAACATCCTCCAAAAGGTTTCCGTTAAGGAAAGTGATTTTTGACGTTCAGCAGCCATATTTCATAAACGAAATATGCAGCACTTGCAAGAATTATCCGAATGGATTTAATCATGGCAACAAGTAAAAGGTTTCATTGTAATCGACACTATGTTGATGACGATACCCTTTCGCTACAAGCCTAGCTTTGTACGTTTGTATGTTGCCATATTTCATGCATGTCTTCACCATGAAGACTCATTTGCTACCAATAGGTACAATGCCTTATGGTACATCAACCAGTGTCCAAACTTGGTTGGTATACATGGAATCCATTTCGGACTTCATGGCACTTTGCCATATATCAGAGTCGATACCTTGTATCGTTTCCTCATACGTAGTCCGTTTGTCTTCCTCAATAAGATTGAGATCTACATGAGGTGAGATTAGAAACCCATACCTCTTAGGTTGTTTTCGGACTCTCATCGACCTAGGCGGTTCTTGTGTATTAGAAGATTGTGGTACATATTCATCCATGATGAACTGTTCGTGTTCCGTTAAAGGATCGGTGCTAGGAACAGTATTACTCCGATTTTCATCGAGTTCTACTTTCCTCCCACTTGCCACTGCATTTAGGTATTCCTCTTAGGAAAACAGCATGGAGAGCAACAAATATATTTGTTCTCTTGTGAGTTGTGGAATTAGTTTCCTTAGGATAACCAATTACAAATGGGCACTTATCCAATTTGGGTTGTAGTTTGGTATCATCCAAACATATGCCTAACATTCCCAAATCTTCAGGAATGAGAAACCCGATTTCTTTCCTGTCCATATTTCATATGGAGTCTGTCCAACAGACTTTGACGGAACCTTATTCAAAATAAGTATTGCACTGTTCAATGTGTATCCCGTGAAGGAAATTGGTAGCTTAGTGCGACTCATCATTAACCTTACCATGTCCAACAAAGTTCGGTTTCTCCGTTCGGACACACCACTCAATTGAGGTGTTTCGGGAGGAGTCAACTGTGAAAGAATACCATACTCTTTCAAGTAATCGAGAAACTTATTGCTTAAGTATTTTTCCACCACGGTCCAACCGTGATGTTTTAATACTTTTGCCGATCTGTTTTTCTACTTCGTGTCGAAACTCTTTGAATTTATCAAAAGTTTCTGATTAGTGTTTCATAAGATACACATAACCATAACGTGATGCAACATTCATAAAGGTTACGAAGTATTTTTATAACCACCTCTAGCCTAGCTAGACATGGGCCCACATAAGTCACCATGAACGAGGGCTAAACAGCTCGGTGGCACGTGTACCTTTACCACTAAAAGGCACTTTAGGCACTTTGCATAATAAACAAGATTCGTAGACGTCATATGATTTATGATCAAATATGTCCATAGTATCCATTCTTCAAAAGAGTGGATATACGAGTCTTGTTAATATGTCCCAGATATAAGTCTCATCTGATTTATTCAGTTTGAGCCATTTTGTTTGTCATATTATATGTTTGAGATTCATTTATATTCAAAATATAAATACTGTTATTCACATCTAATGTGTATATCTCAATATCATCTTTATAAACAAAACACCCAGTGTTCTGGAACATAAAGGTATACCTGCAACGGATTAAACTAGATATAGAGATAATATTTCTAGTCAAATTAGGTACATTATAACAGTTTCTTAATTTAAGTACATACCCAAAACTTAGGTTCCCACAACCAAAAACAGCGACTCTCGTCCCATTTCTGACTCGCAGGTCAATCTCATTTGAAGCCAGTCTCCTGCTAATTAGCAGATCCCGCACATCAGTACATATGTGTGTACCACACCCAGTATCAAAATCCAATTTTAAAACTAGCAGTGGATATGTTTATGACAGACATACCTGAAGTCGGAGCCTTGCCCGCCTTCACTTCCTTCATGTCTGCCTTGTCTATACTACAGTCACGCTTCCAGTGACCCCGTTTTCCACAGTTTAGGCAGACATCTTGGGATATGTCATTTGTCTTCCCAGAAGACTGTGATGATTTTGCCTTTTCCCTTTTCTTCACACCCCAGAAGCCTTCGGCCAAGCCTAGGCCTTTTGGGATGTCGAAGTAAGATGCGCCTTGCGCTTCTTGCCCTTTTGGAAGCTCTAGCTCTGCTTCCTTGAGCATAGCCATTAACTCTCCAAGAGTTTTCTCTTGGTTCATGATGAACCCGCCCCAGCATTCGGGCAGAGACTGTAAGATCAAATCTATATAAGTCTCAGCCTCGTAGGCAATGCCCAGCTAACCTAGCTGTTCGATGTCAGCAATCATCTGCGACACCTAGTGCTCGACAGATGTACCCTCTGACATACGCGAGCGAAAGAGCTTCTTTTGCAATTCATACTTCTGAGATCTAAGATTAGATCTGTGAAGATCCTTCAATTTCAATATCATACTATAAGGATCCAATCCTTTGTTCTGACGACGAAATTAAGGTGTCATTGCAGCAAGCATAACAGATTGAACACTAAAGTTATCATCACGATGAGTCTTCTAAAGCTCATGTTCTACTATTTGCTCAACTCCGGGCTCAGGCCCGAGAGGTTTCTCTATCCAATAGAGTAACTTCTCAGCTCCCAGGACTATCCTGAGATTCATTTCCCAATCTGAAAAATTTACGCCGTTAAAGACATTATCGCCCATGATTATGTCTGCAACGTTAATCTTTCCAGCCATCTTGATTGCTATAGTCCAACTATCCAATCAACGATTTTGGGTACACTCAAAATGTAATGATTACTATAGTCCAACTATATAATCAACTACAAGTTGAGTAATGTGTTGTACAGTCTAACTGTTCAAAGAAAGCAATATTCAATATTAGTCCAACTAATATATTTATAATAACGATAAATTAAAATAAAAGAGCTCATATTGGCAAGTATTTAAACGAAATTGTAAATTTAATACTTGCCTCCCACTATTTTTCGGCGAGCCTCTAACCCTCTGTGGAGTACTCGGGAAACCTAGTTTCCTAGTGGGCTAGGATCCCGTTAAACAACACACAACCTTGACTTTGGCCAACAAGTTGTATGAAACTTAACTAGGTAGATCTCTAAGATCAATTGGATCCCATCCAATTCCTAGATCCAGTAGGTGGACCTCCAAGTCCGAAACATATATCCAATATATTTCCTAACCTATTTCCTCTGAATCAACTAAGCCTTGGCTTTGGCTCAACAAACTTAATGATTCCAGTTAAGCGGGACCCATTAACAATGTGATAGCTTCGTAATCCACGTCGATGAACTAGAAGTGACCTTGACTTTGGCCAACAAGTCACAACCGCCCAAGACATGCGATATATAACAAAGCTTTCATGGTTCAAACACATCCGCGATGGACATTGATCTTGACTTTGGCCAACAAACCAATGTCAATCTTGGATCTTGAGAGAGAACCACTCAATGGAAGGAAAACGCTTAATATTTGATGAGGGTTTTTCGCGTAATTGGCAACCAATTTATTATCTTTGATTAGGTCTCATCATACACCCTTAAACATGCATTCTAAAGCATAATAAGGCGCGAAATAAATTAATAATGATATGCGGATGGATATATAACAAATTTGTTCATAGAACAAATCTCTCCATTTCCTCTCTCCCGCTAGCACTATTCATACTTCTACCCAATTACATAATACATTAAAGAAACCTCATTTACATTGAGGGGAATTGGTAAGAAGAGAAATATAATGAGAAAATAGATAATAGGCTGGACACGCAGGTCCAATTTAATAAATTCTAAATTTATTACAATAATTTCCAAAATTGCCCTCACCCTTCTAATATCCATCCGATACACATTATTCATACAAATACATCCAAGTATTCACATAAAGCATGTTATTCAATCAATCTAATCCAATTAATTAATCTCTAAATTAATGATCATCCAATGTTCAAACAATGATTTGATTTGCGCGAGTCCAACTCGTTTAAGAATAAATACTCAAAGTACGTATTCTTGAATTATATCGAACTACAATTTTAAATCCAATTTAATTTATATTCAATACTAATTCAAATTTAATTCCAAATTAAATAATTACACTTATTTATGTGCCTTTAGAGTTAGATTCTAAATCCAATCTTAATGGGTCTCAAAAACCCAATTAACATCCAATGTCAATTTAATTAAAGTCCAATGGGCTTTTTAATTAATTCTTAAGGCATGAGCTTTGGTCAATATGGATCAAACCCAAATGCCAAGGCCCAATTAAGGAATCACCTTTTTTGCCAAAAATCAATTTAGGCCCATTAGGCCCAATTAATTGTTAAAGGCCCAATTATTATATTTAGACTTTATGTAATGGTTTTAGGCCCAATTTGGATCCAATCCAATTGTCCTAAACCAAGCTTGGCCCAACCAAGTACATTAAGCCCAAATACAACAAAATTAGCCCAATCCAATTTTAATGACTAATTTATTATTAACATAATATTCTAAATATCACATTAATTTAATTAAAGTGTAATTTTCATAATTAATTAGTTAAACTAATTTTTTCAAAATATCAATTAAACTAATTAATCATGCTTTAATTATCCAATTTATGTCCAACACAAATTGAAGCAAAACAACTCATTCCATGCTTATGGTTCACGACATTTGGGCATAATAACAATCAATTTTTTATTTCAATCCAATTAAACCAATCAATCAATATACATATCATGCCATAAACTCATCCAATAGTCTAATTAACAAACAAATCACCATGAACTCTCCTAGGGTAGTTTCGGCCATGGCTAGGGAATTAGGGAAAATTTTTATACAATTCATTTTCTCAATTCCTAAGATGCATAAATCTAATTCATTATCATCAAAGCTCAACCAAACAACCAATTTGAAGAAATCATGCTCAAAACATAAAAACCCCAAATTAAAGTATATAAACCATAGAACTAAAAATTTTGCAACAAAATCTTCCTTTGGGAGGAAGAAGCTCACGACAATGCACAAGGGGAGAGAAAGAGAGTTTTTTGTTTTTGTTTGATATCTTGATTTCAAAAATCAATTACAAAAAGTCAAGTCTCAAAGTTGGTATATCTTTTTCAAAATAAAGATAAAGTGTGTTGGTTGTTGATTGAGTGTAGAATAAGCAATCCAAGCTTTCACTCAACCATTATCTACTTCCATCACTAGTTAAACTTGTTGATGTAAGTCAAGTGGGTCCCACCATTTTTAATTCTAAATTTAAGTCGAACAACTCAACAAGCAACTTTGCTCGGGTTCGGGTTCGTTTAATTCCGAATTAAACGAATTTTCCGTTGTGACATAATTAAATATAGTTTAATTAAATAATAATTCCTAGCAAAATTATTACGAAAGTCGCTTGCGAATTAATTCTAAATTAATTCGTTTGCCCGAATTAAAATCCAATTTTAATTCCGCTTTGAAATCTAATTTCAATTAATATATCCAATATATTATTTAATCGATTAATTCCAAATTAATCGTTCTCTCTCTTCTAATCGAATTTTATCCTAGATAAATTCTTGCCGTAATTAATCCCAGATTAATTTTCTCTCTCTCATAATTAATCCCAGATTAATTCCGTTCGGGTCAAATGTCATCGGTGAATATTTGGGAAGCGATCCATGAGATCTCTGGATATGTTGGCAGTAAATCCAGTCGTCGGACTATCCGAACACGTGCGTACCTAGTACCACGTTCTTACCGATTTACAAGACATGGTTGGCTTCTAGCAAAGCACCGTGCCTACCCAATTCTCCAGAAATATTCTTTTAAGGAATACATAATCTTTATCAAGCGTAGTATACTAAGAATTGCGTATTACGATCCAATATCGGATGTCACATGCTAGGCCTAGGGCTGGAAATGTTTCTGCCCCGTACGAAATATATATCGGATCACTGACAACTAGTCTCTATAATCGGATGATCATGACCTAGTCATATTATCCCGATGACTGCAGTACTTAAGAGTACCAGTTCCGTATCCTACATGATCATCATCTCCATATGACTGAAGTGATACTTCCATCTTGACATCACACCCAATACACTACGATTCTCAGTATACCCAGAAGAGGCGTACACAGAACCTGTTAAAGTCCCAGACGACCAAAACCAAAGCGTATTGATTGTCGCAAGTATTAGCGATGCAAGTCTCAGGTTAAGACCAAATACACCTACCCTGATTCGGATTCCCATAGACACATAGTCATACTACCAATGGGATTCCGAGGGGTCTATCCAGAGCGAAGCTGTTCCCGTACCATCGGCAAACAGAACCTCCTATCACACTTGCATAAGTATCCAATACTTAAATATATGAGAACTATGCCGTTAAGCTTCCATAACGCGCACAAGTGCAATACTAGCCTATTCCGCATTATCGATGTCCAGTCTCGATAATACTACGACTAGGGATATTTAATGATTAAACCTTTCGTGGATTAATACTGTCTCATATCTTATTAATCTGGTACTAATCATATGGACTTTTATCATTTATATATCTAAGTAATCCAATTACAAAATGATAAAAGAGCAATTTCCTTTGTCACATAGTTAATTTGTACAAAGAACACCATGTCTTTTACAAATAGTGATGCTATGGGTCATAATTGTCCAACATTGACTACATTCCATAGCTAATGGGTCAATGATCGAGTTCAGTCTCTGATACCAATTGAAAATTCGATTTTACACAAAGGTTCTAACCCTATGCGGAATTACAAACAATAAACATGACAAGTCCTGATTACTGTAACTATGGAATCTCAACAAGCAACCACAACAAATAAAATATGCTGCAAATATTAAATAAATAACAGAAAGTAAAACAACAAATAAATCAAACCACACAAAATCAAAACAATAATTTTGGTGACGAAGTGGAAAACTCGTGCGAGTAAAAAAACCACTCCGGGTATATCGGATACCAGCCCAATCCACTATATAGAGAAAACCTTACAGCGATGGTCAAGACCTATGGTGGCAACTCCACCGACTCAAGTACCTCACTACTGCAAGAACTCAAGGCAACTCCTCAAGCCCGGGACCCACGGTTTTCTTCATCACCTCTGAAGTCTCTGAGTAGATTGTATCACCTCTGACGCCGGAACTCCGACTACCAAACTTCCTCCTAAAGAACTCTAAAGGATTAGGAATTTTGGGTTATGTTGTGTTGAAAGTTTATCAAAGATTGAATCTCACCATTAATGAAGAAGACAAGGAGATAAGAAGTCTTCAATGGTGGATTCAAGAAGGTTGAAAGCTTTGAGAGATTTTGGCTCAAGGAAAATGTGTTTCAACACTTGGGGAAAGTGGCTACATGTTCTATTTATAGGTAGGGTGAAAAGTTAGGGTTTTTCAAGGTGAAAAGGCACAAAATGCGTTCAGATCGCAGTCGTGTTCGAACGTTTACTCGAACACAATACGAACGCGCGCCTACTGGAAAGACTCGTTCGAACGCCACTCGAACGCACATCGAACAGATGCTCTCTGGAAAGTCCCCGTTCGAACCCAACAAGAACGTGTCTCGAACGTTTGCTCTCTGGAATGATCCCGTTAGAACCAAATGGAGAACGTGCCACTAACGCCACACGTTCGAACCAAAGAATGAACGCAGCACTAACGCCAACGTTCGAACACTTCAACGAACGCACCACGAACGCATGTCTGATGCACAGCAGCCAAAAACCAGTCCAATTGCACAAAGATCTTCACGACTAATTACAACTCAATTGAACTTGTTTTGTCACGGACACATGCCAATAAAATTGGAACTAACAAAAATAATTCTTCTGACTTGACTTGAGTACTAACTGGAATTTTAAAGATTTTAGGGGTAAATAAACTTCATAGATATTATTCACTGCAGTGAAATATGGCAATATGGAATTATTGACTGCTCTTATCAATGATTTTTGAGAAACTGGTAATCATTTAAATGAAAAAATAATGTGTATTGAGGCTTAATTAAGGGTGGTAATTTGGGTTAGGATCCGTTTATTCGTGTGATTGGATCCGTTTTAAAGCGAATACGGGTTTGAAAAAATGGATTCGTTTAATAAATGGGTTAATTCGATTCAATTCGTTTATTAAACGAATCAAATACGAATTTAAGCTCATTGATTCGTTTATTCATTTAGAATTCATTTTATTATTTTCTTTTAGTAGTTATTGTTATTTTTCAATTAAGATTCGAGAAATTGTGGCAAATTATCATTGGAAAAATAATATTGTCGATATTTGAAAAGATATTTTTACTAAATATATTAATTACCTATTTTATATGTATATATTTATAAAGAATTAATGTAAATAAATTATGATAAATTATGTTATTGAATAATATAATGTATAAACGAATATTAGTAATCGATTCGTTTAATAAACTAATCGAATACGAATTCTGATATTAAGATTCGTTTAATAAACAAATCGAATACGTCGATTCGTTAATTCGTTTTACCACCCCAAGACTTAATGGTGCAAGATAGTGAATATACAGTCATGGCAATAGCAATGATTTTCATGGTTTTTCTTCTAATTAGAATAAGAAACATTGAATTTTATTGTGAAAATTTATGTTTTATCGTTTTTGTAATTCAATATAAATACAACTCCACGACCATTTCATTTCTAGCTAATAGAATTAGATGGTGACAAAGTTGTCAATTTTCTAATTATACACTACCGATTCGATAACTGTTACGTGTTCAATTTCGGGAACACATAATGAATTTATATATAATGCTTTGAGATCCTGACATCTTAATAGGTCACTTATCATATTTTGCCCTGCTTGATCCCTTCAATATATATTTCTTAGCCTGCTTACGTTTGAATGCCTACTGAATCCAAAGTTATGCTCGTAACAATTATTTCTTGAATAATATATGAGAGGAACTACATGATTATGTTTGATAAACCTGAACCAAAAAAAAAAAAAAAAAAAAAAAACCCTTTAAATCATTAACTGTGTTGATCTCATTTTGTTAACTTATATATATATATATTATCAAAGAGTGTCTCCAGGACTTCGACAGAATGATTTAATTATTTGCGAGATGTGTTGTTAATCATTTTTTAACATGTATAATTCAAAATAAGTCATGCAAACCATGAATCAAATATAAATTTAAAATCTTAGAAAAACTTGTAAATTGTGGAAGATGAGAATTACAAATCAAGTCGAGAGAATCTCAATCATAAAGAAATTATTAGTCTCACATCGGTGCACTACGGATTTCTTGTGTCTAACATTCTCCCAAGATTTTTTGCTACTACTTGATTTATGGGCACTCCTTGAATTAAGAATACGAATTTGAAAATGGTGGAAACTCTCTAAAAAAATTCTAGACTTCAAATGAATTACTGAATTTTTTTAGAATGAATGAAAAATGAACCTAATGACTCATCTTTATAGAAATTGTGGGTTGCCTTTGGAATGATACTCTTATGTCAATGAATATAATTCTTTAAGGGTCATAACTCTCCAAGGAACCCTTTCAACCCTAAGGATCATGTCATTTCTTATTAAGGAACACATCATTTCCAAAGTACCCTTTAAACCTAAGGGTTATGTCATATCACATTCCCTATAAATATGCACCATTATTTAGAAAATTCCTGCAATCTCCCACAATTTTCTAAATATCAATGCAGACACCTAAGATAGTTTCTTTGAAATAAAACTGTATCGAAATAGGTAGCTTTCGTCTTGAATCTTTCCTAGTGAATGACTATTGGATTTACTTAGTAAACCAGTGACCCATAATCTTGAATTGCTCCGCTGTTGGTGTAAATCAAGACAATAGCCATCACACAGCTTCACTTTGACCATTTCTCGTTCTACAGTTGTGTTCAATTCGGCCATAAACATCGGTCCCGACTTCATCAAGTACTTTAGGGAATCCAGCCTTTTAAAAATTCTCATAGAAGCAGACTCACTTCTTAATTGAAATATGTGATCTACTATAAAGAGGTATTTTGTCTTTATTCGTATTAGAACTTTTCTCATAATATAGTGATCATTAAAAGTCTTAGCTTAACCTAACCTTGACAGACATCACTCTACGTCATCACAGGAACAAGAAAGAGTATAAAACTCTACAGTGTTTAGTTTAAATTGCAATAAATTTCACTTTTCACATGAACAAGAAAGAGTATAAAACTCTACAGTGTTTAGTTTAAATTGCAATAAATTTCACTTTTCCTTTTTGAACCTAGATCTTGGGATCTCTAGTCAGTTAGATTGGGTTTCCACAGTGACAATTCTTAATTTATATGCTTCAAGGTCATTCCCCTCGATGACTTTTCAACTTGCACTCTAGGTAAATTTTTAGTAAGTGGACCTGCTAGGTTTTCTTTCAACTTAACATAATCTATTGAAATTATCCCGCTTGAGAAAGGTTATCTTATGGTATTGTGTCTTCGACGTATATGTCGAGACTTATAATTATGTATTGTATTTTGGGCTCTCCCAATAGCCAATTGACAAAATATGATTATAGTTGGCACCGATTTTGACCAATTTGGAATATCCTCTAAGAAATTTCGAAGCCACTCTACTTCTTCCGCTACTTTGTCTAATCACATGCTATGAACTCAGACTCCATAGTAGACCAAACAATACATGTCTGCCTTTTGGATTTTCATGACATGGCTGCACCTTCAAGTGTGAAAATAAATCCACTCGTGGATTTGAAATCCATTTAATCAGATATCCAATTGGTATCGTTGTATCCCTCTAAAACATCAGGATATCTCGAATAATACAGACTATATTTTGAAGTTTCTCGTATATACCTCAAAACTTTTACTATGCCTTTCTAGTGGTTATGTCATAGATTACTCGTATATCTACTAAGCATGTTTATGGCTTGTACAATAACCGGTCGTGTGTAATTCGTGAGATACATCAGACTTCCGATGATTCTCGAATACTCTAATTGCGATACGCTCGAACTAATATTCTTTGATAAATGAAGAGTTAGGTCTACAAGAGTTCTAGTATCATTTAGATCTCATTTACTATATTTCTCAAGTATTTTCTCAACATAATGAGCTTGAGATAATATGTATCACTCAAAAGTTTTAGAAATTTTAATTATTAGAATCACATCAGCCACTTCTAAATCTTTCATGTCAAATTTATTGGTAAAAGTTTTATTGGTAGACTGAATCATCTCATAATTACTATTAATTATCAACATATCGTCTACATAAAGACACACAATGACATATACCTTTTAAGTGGATTTAGTATATACACACTAATCACACTCATTGATTTTGAATCCACTTGACAATATTTCTTTGTCAAATTTCTTATGCCATTATTTATGTGCTTGTTTTAATCCGTACAAAGATTTTACAAGTTTGCATACCTTGCCTTCATGAACATTGAAACATTCTAGTTGTTCCATGTAAATATCTTCATCCACTTCACCATTTAAAAATGTCGTCTTTACATCCATTTTATGTATTTGAAGACCAATAATAGATGTTATGACTATAACCATTCTTATTGAAGTGATATGAGTCACTAGTGAATATGTATCAAAGTAATCAAGACATTTTTTTTGTCTATAACCTTAATAACAATTCTTGCATTGTACTTATCTATTGATCCATCCGACTTCATCTTCCATTTGAAAATTCATTTGTAGCCCAGCGGTTTACAACCTGGAGGAAGATCAACCAACTCCCAAGTATGGTTTTGAAGGATAAAATCAATCTCGATATTGATAGTCTCTTTCTATAAATGTGCCTCCGAAGAAGACATTGTTTCTTTATAACTTTGATTCTCATTTTTCTCAATATGTTCATGTTTATTGATTCTTTGCTAACTTGATCACTACTTATAGCAGTATCAATGGTTCTTTTGAGAGACTATGTTCTTTATTTTTCTTTACAAGGAAATATCTCTTCAAAGAATGTCACATTTCTTGACTCAATTATCATATTTGGATTGATGTCAGGAATTTTAGATTTATGTACTAAGAATCAATACGCACTACTGTTGTGAGCATATCCAATGACTATATAATCAACAATTTTGGGTCTTATTTTAACCCTCTTAGGTTTAGGAACCATCACTTTGGAGAAACACCCTCACACCTTCAGATATTTGTAGGAATGTGTGTGACATTTCCACAATTCATATGGTGCATTGTCCAATCTTTTGTGAGGTAGCTTGTTCAGAATGTAGTTGGCGGAAAGCAAAGCTTCTCCCCACAAGTTCTAGGGTAAACCATAACTTGTTAACATGACTGTAGGAGCGAAATGGGATTTACCGTTATGCCTATGATGTTCGACGACCACGACACTGTTGGACTCGCAGCCCGTAGAGAGTACGGATTAGCCCGCAGAGGACTAAACCGGAGAATGAAGGAGTCGCCACCCAGTGTGAACTGGGAAAGATTTAAGGCCACACTCACCCTTCGCAAAGGAAGACCTCAAACCATTGGGTTCAGAATGGTCCATTACTTATGCCAGTATAATGTACGGGTTCACACGATGGTATAGTCAAGTCTTATACAGTTCATGCATAAAAGCGAATAAAAAAATATAATAACATACCCAACCAAAATAATAATCACAATAATATAGTTCCAAAAGCATATTAAATTAAGAAATACGAGATGCGACAACGAAAATCATAATAAACAATCAAAAGCAGGAAAAACGTCAATAATACATGTAACGCATATGGAAGTAACAATGCTAAGGTGGGAAAAAACATACAATGATACCAATAACGACGTCAACACGCATATATGAGTATTTCCCGAGTGGCACGTGGAGTTGTATCCTAAGTACAAACCGCACTACCGTCCATTCAGATTCGGCTACAGGATTTACGTCTGGGTTTCCATCCGATATACCGCGAGGGATAATAACACACATAATCATCAATGCAATGTAAACGGACATAAAAAAATATAACCATGTATATACGGATAATCATCAACATGAACAAACATAAACAAAGTAAAGGCGAAATAATAAAACAATGATAAAAGTGACTAAATAGATAAAAAAAAAAATATAAATAACAAAATGCCGAAGAGGAGATGTGGCCAGAGATTTGGCCATTCTTGATGTAGGACTTTACATACCCGGCTGGACGTATTTCACGTCCAGCCAGACATGTAGCTTTCGGAACTATAAAAATAAATAAGGTAAGGGTGCCCTCAGGTCTTACCTTTTAAGTTGCTTTCTCGGAAGTGTGTTAGGCCGCCGCCGGAAGGATCGAAGCTTAGTTTCAAGGTTTGGTTCGGCTTCTGGTTGCTGGTTCGCTAGTTGCTGTTTCTGGTTCGCTGGTTGCTGTTTCTCACGCTGGTTGCTGTTTCCCACGCTGGTTCACTGTTTCACTGTTTCTTTATTTCTCTCACGCTGATGTCGCTGTTTCTCTCACACTGGTTCTCTTTTTCTGCTTCTGTTTCGGTGATTCCCTTTTTTATTCTTCTGTTTCGGTGATTCCCCTATTTTTTGTTCTTCTGTTTTTTTTTCGGTTGTTGTTTTTTTTTTTTTTCTGTGATTCCCCTTTGTTTTTTTTTTTGGTTTTCGGTGATCCCTCTTTCAGTTTTTTCATTATTGTTGTGGCCGGTCTTTTTCTCTTTTTTTGTCCCCCTTATTCTTTTCCGATTCTCTCCCTCTTTTATAGTTGTTGCCTCCTAGGTTTTCTTATTTTTTTCTTCAATGTTGCCGCCACTCACTCTCTCCCCTCCCTTTTGTGTCCAGATCTCCCTTTCCATATAAGGTGCTTGAGGGATATATAAAGGAAACTCAAATCACCTATATTAGGAAGTGAGAATCCTTTCTAGTTTGGGTCTAGGATCTTGCATATTTGGCAAGGAGGAGATTTCAAATCTTGTTAAATTGGTAAGGATGGGATCCCAAAAATCTCATTAAATTGGAAAGTGTTGATGCTCTCATAACTAAGGAGATTTTACCGTATTTGGGAAGATTATGCGTGAGCTGCATGAGCCGATTGCATGGGCCGATTGCATGGGCTGCATGGGCCGATTGCATGGCAGGTGCTTGTCCGAGGCTATGGTTTGAAGCAGAGGCTGACTGAGCGAATCCGAGGCTGACTAGTGAGTTCGAATCCGATGAGGTGCTAATTTTGGAGGTTTTCCTCCCTTCCGGTATTCATTTTTCGCAACTTCCGTAACTTTTCAGGTAGTGCCTCCATACGAGGCTCATCATCGGGCTTATGCAAAAAAATGTCTTTTGGCTTTTAGAAAGATTGAATGAAGTAGATGAAAATCTAATTCACTCTAATTTTCTTTCTATTCTCAACACTTGAGAAAAAATTATTTTCTCTCAACATTTAAAAAAAATTCTGGATTTTCTTCTCTCTCAAACTCTCTCACAACACTTGTGTGAATGATATGTCTATTCCCTCTCTCAACCTTTGAGTGGAAATGGTAGAGATTATATTCTTTTCCAAAAGCCAACTAATCTTATCACAAATCCTCACATGTCATTCTACTGTAATGGCAAACACAATAAATGGAATGCCAAGCAAAGACATGTGAAGTGGACAAAGTTAGGAAATTAGGTCATACCTAATCTTAGACAAAATGCTTGGACATTATGACTAGTCATAATGGTTTGTCTAGATAATGCTTATATCATCATCAAAATAATGACATAGATAATTATTACTTGATTATCTCATAATCTAGCATTATCAAACAAATATTATAATTATATCATAATTAAAATTTGATTATCTCATAATCAAAGAATTCTAGAAAATATTATATTAAACTAATATAGTTTTCATTTGTGACAAATTATATTATTAATCTCATTAATAATATATAAATATTATGTGAGCATATAATTAAACAATCCAATTATATTAAGTTTGATACAGTTAATCGAGCTTACACGGGGACCAGATGGACCTACAGTTCCGAGATCTAATAATCCCGGTATATTAATTAAACTCTTTAATTAAATATTCTGAATTATTAACTTCGCGTTATTCCACTAGAAACTCAAAGTTGCTTCATAGATGGAAAATATAAACCGAACAACTTCGATGTCCATCGATATAGTCATTACATACGGATTGGCCCTTCACGAGTATCTCATAATTAGAGCCGGGTCATAAGTCCGTTATACCCCTCTAATTATTTTATACCTTAAATACCATTGATTCTCTAATGAACAAGTAATTCACAACTATTATGAATATTAATCTTTCTATTCACAATAGAAAGACTTGAGCGTTCTAATCGTTCAAGTACCGAATCAATCCTTAAGATAGATACTCTTCTACTTCTTGTAAGAATGAGTGGACTTCATGTCTATGTAAGACGTTCCCAGCTACACACCAAACCAAATCCCCAAAATACATAGTTATTGGCTGTGACTACTTCATCCACCTCACCTTAGTAAATCAAAGGACATAACCTACCATGCAGGAGTTCGTAATACACTCAGGATTAAGATCAATCCATATATGACCATCTAGTAGATTAAAATGAATTTCTATGCTTAACGGATATTAAAAGATATTCATTTTTATCTCAGTCCAATCCTATATGATCATATCTTACAAGATGCCTCCATTCTCATGTCACCACGTGAACGATCCCGGATCAAGGTCGCTATACAAGTATAGAATAGACCGCAGCTATAGATAAATCACAAATTAAGTTCCCACTTCATTTGCTCTCTATGGACTATTTTAGATTACTAACTTCAGACTTAAATCATTTTGTGTATACCACTTATACATTAAGTCTAAAAGTAAATGAGTAATTAAGGATAAACAAGATAATTTACAATATGCGATTTAAATCAAACGATTTTGATAAATGAATAATGCATCTATTATTTCAATAAACAATTTTGCGTACATTACATGAAGCTCTAGGACATAAATCCCAACATATTCTAGATTATTTCTTGATTTAGGGGCACTCATTGAATCAATAACACGAACTTGAAAATGATGGAAACTCTCTTAAAAAACTCTAAACTTCAACACTCTAAATTTGCCTAACTTTGAATGAGACTTGGAATGAGTTATTGATTTTTTATTTTAAAAAAAAATGAATGAAAAATTAACCAAATAACTCCTTTTTATAGACATACATGGTTGCTTTTGGAAATGTATCATTATGTCAATGAATAAATTTTTTTGAAGGGTCATAACCCTTTACTGAACCCTTTCAACCCTAAAAGTCATGCCATTTCTTATTAAGGAACACATCCTTTCCAAGGTACCATTTAAACCCAAGGGTTATGTCCTATCACATTTCCTTTCATTCCCTATAAATATGCACCATTATTTAAAAAATTCCTACATTATCTTTATTTGATTGGCCACTCGAATTCAAATTCGAGAAAAATAGATAAAAAAAAAAATTTTGATTTGGGTTTTGACCATCCTCCTACCTTTAAAAAAATTATAAAGGAATGACAAATTTTGGGTAAATATTTATTTAGTCTCTATATTTCAGGTTAAATACCTCAAGATATCCAATTGTTAGTTATGTTACATTTAAAAGTTATTTTTTCTAAATTTTATAGTGATGCTATTCGAATGTTGACCGATAAAAAAGTAAAGTATCTTACTTTTATAAAAAAAAAAAACTCGTAAAAAAATAATTTTTAATTATAACATAATTAATTGTATGAGTGTCTGAGGTTTTTTTTAAAAAAAAAAATATAAGAACTAAACGGGTATATAACCCGAAATATAGATACTAAGCAATAACAAATTTTTCAGCTTCAGAAACAATTTGAAAAGAAGGAAAAGTTAAAATTGATGTAATGATATAATAAAAAATTTAGTTTTTTGATATGTTCAAATCCAAGATTTTACTATATTATATTTATATCCAAATTATTTTGACAATTTTATAAATGAATAAACAAACCAACCAACCGAATCTGGAATATGCTAGTTAGTAGTTATACTGAGAGGGATTGGGCAAAGACCTTATGAGGAAATAATCAAAGTCAAATAATTTAGATGTATTTACGACTTGCGAGTTCTTTATATTAATCATACATTGAAAGATGGATCATGGCACGAAACTTTTGACAATTTTCGTTGGTTTTGAATTTGTTCAAATTTTTTTGGGGACCATATACGGAATGAATTTGTGTTTGTATTGCTGAAATTTCTCAAAAATAAAAAGTCCAGGAAAAAATTAATGTAAAACACAATTAATTATTAAAGAAAAATTAAAGTCGCCACTTCCAAGTTGAAGAGGCTATATATAATTATCAGGCTACCCTCGATACATTATGAGAACCTATCAGGGTTCGAACTTTGAATTTCATAAAAGAATAAGTCTCCTAGAGAATAAAATCGTGCCAAAAAGGGTTCCCCTCTATTATATCCAAAGTCGACAAAATGGATATATTGACAAATCAATGGTTGTAACTTGTAAGATAACTTGGGGGCACTATATCGTAATTTATAATGATGAGAAAGTCAACAAAACAACATATATTTAGTGAGGTGAAAAAAACCATTTAGTCCACTTAATATTAGGGGTGAGCACTATCGGATTCGGATTCTATTGAAAAAAATCCGATCTAATCCGACGAATCGATCCAACATGATCCGATCGAATCCGATAGGCAAATCCGATCCGATTATGCTCAAATGAGTTCATAATGTAAATTGGCACTCCCACGTCCATGTTCTTAACATTTACATTAAGTAGGAGTGGACATCGGATTGAACCGGATCAAATCCGATCCGATTCGATCCGATAATTTACATTATGAATTCATTTGAGCATGCAAGCACATGGGTGAGTTATAAATTTATGTAGAGTGATACTCATTAGAAAGCTATTTTTTCTAAATCAATAATATATAATCTTTTCATTAAATACTTTATATTTTCACTCTCACTCATGAGAGTATACAGGACTAGATAATAAAAACAATCCACAAAATGAAGAGTTTATGGACTTTTTAATAATTTCCCATATATTTTAACCTGGTTAAGCTATTATTTGAAAGTTTACCTACGATAAAAAATTGAATAAAACTTGTGAATCGTAATGAAAATTAATTAATCTATTAATTATGCTAGGTCAAGAGTCCGCATATTTTCATTCATCGAGTTCTTATAACCGAGTACAAGCACTTGGTTTCAAAAACTAGGAGACTAGTATTGAGGTTGGATAATACGACCCAACTAGTCGGGGACAAAAGTGGCTCAATTTTCTTCCCAATAATTAGTACTGTTGACGACTGATTTCGGTCTCAGGGCAATATTGAAATATTACTTCCGAGACAATCATCCCTCAATAGTGAATTTGTTCGGTTTATGGGGGAACCAAAAGTAAACTTAGCAAAAGACAGATAAATACACCAATCGACAAGGAGATTTAACGTGGTTCGGCGGATCAGATCCAACCTACGTCCACAGGCACAAAACAGATGATATTTTTATTACTGAGATATGCTCCTCTGATATCTCTCGTGTTTACAAGTCTGATGATAATGATATTGATGCTTATATTGATCCCCTTACTTACACTTTCCCATTCTATTTATAATAGTGAATAAATCAGATTCCTTTTCCCATAAGGATTCCTAGTTGAAAACTATCTTCACTTCCCATATCCTATTAGGATACTGACTCATCAACCTTTCCCCATGAAAGTAGGATAACTTATCTCCTTACCCCATAAGAATATTGTTGACGGCTGATTTTGGTCTCAGGGCAATATGAGAATATTACTCCCGAGACAATCCTCCCTCAATAGTGAATTTGTTTGGTTATGGGGGACCAAAAGCAAACTTAGCAAAAGACAAATAATACGCCAATCGACAAGGAGATTTAACGTGGTTCGACGGATCTTGGTCCGACCTACGTCCACGGGCACAAAAAAGGATGATACTTTTATTACTCAAACACACTTCTCGGCTCTGCTTCTGGTTTTTTACAAGTCTGATGGTAATGATTCTGATCATGATATTCCTCCTCCCTACACTCACTCTACCCTCATATTTATAATGGTGAAGAAATCAGATTCCTATTTGTACAAGAATTCCCAGTTGGAGATGATTTCCTTTTCCTATCAGGATTCCTACTTTTAAAACTACCTTCACTTCTTTTATCCTTTTAGGATACTGACTCATCAGTTCTTTTTATGAAAATAGGATAACTTATTATCTTATCTTGTATGGATAGAATGTCTTATCTTCCCGAACATGTCTTGCCCTATGCTCGGTTTTCACGAGGTCGGTCTTCATGTGGTCGGTCATAATAGTCTTTTGTACTGAGAATGCTGCTGTCGACCTGATAATTGCCCGGTCATTTTGAACTCAAGTGCTCGGTCACTAACCGTAAAGTTCCCGGCCCCTTACTGGTTGACTCTTTAGTGGTTGGGTCGGCATTAATAATCTTGACTGAGAAGTGAATTACCTTTTTTACCCCTGTCGTGCTGCTTAAATAACATAGTGCCTGAAAACACCATCAACATCTGTCCCCTAGTTCTCGGTTCCAACGAGTATGCAAGTTGGTGCCGGGAACTATATAAAGATGGTGTGCTGATCGCCTTGTTGGTGGCCGCTCCAGAAATCACAGAGAAATTGCCTTCGCCATCAACTAAGTCTTCTGTTTCTATCTTCATATCCTCAGTTATTGGAGATGCTGACCCTATTCAGAATGATTCTCCACCTAAAAGCAAATTGCTTACTTGGGTCGTCCCATCAGGAGATGAAGTTCCTCTTGTTGTCCAAACTAAAAATGACTCCTCATCTATAATATATGTACCAGAGATTTGGAGGTCCTGACCCCTGACTGATCAAATCTCGATTATGAGGAGAAAATTTTGCCTCTAGGCTAACGATGATGTGCTCGGTGGCATGTGATCCTGTCTTGAGTTGTGAGAGATGCTCGGACCTGGGGGAATGTTACGTTCCCAGTCCGAAGGACTGACTCGGTGGGACGCAACTAGACCCCGAATGAAGAGAGGCACTTGGACCTGGGGGAATGTTACGTCTCCAGTCCGAAGGGCTGATTCGGTGGGACGTAACCCGACCCCGAATGAAGAAAGGCACTTGGACTTGGGGGAATGTTACGTCCCCAGTCCGAATGGCTGACTCGGTGGGACGACCCCGACCCCGAGCTGAGAAAGGCACTTGGACATGGGGGAATGTTACGTCCCCAGTCCGAAGGGCTGATTCGGTGGGACGTAACCCAACCCCGAATGAAGAGAGGCACTTGGACCTGGGGGAATGTTACGTCCCCAGTCCGAAGGGCTGACTCGGTGGGACGTACCCCGACCCCGAGCTGAGAAAGGCACTTGGACCTGGGGGAATTTTACGTCCCCAGTCCGAAGGGCTGATTCGGTGGGACGTAACCCGACCCCGAATGAAGAGAGGCACTTGGACCTGGGGGAATGTTACGTCCCCAGTCCGAAGGGCTGACTCGGTGGGACGTACCCCGACCCCGAGCTGAGAAAGGCACTTGGACCTGGGGGAATGTTACGTCCCCAGTCCGAAGGGCTGACTCGGTGGGACGTACCCCGACCCCGAGCTGAGAAAAAAAGTGGCCTCGGCGGAACAAAATCCAGCCCCGAGCCGATTAATCAAGTGGCCTCGGCGGAACGAATCCAACCCCGAGCCGATTAATCAAGTGGCCTTGGCGGAACGAATCCAGCCTCGAACCGATTAATCAGGTGGGACTTATTCAGAAGGAAAGTGAATCAATCTTTTGAAGCCCTACTGAGTCCGGCACTGGCGTCCCCCTACCAGACCAGTGGAAAACGAAAACAAAACATTGAAAAATAAAATTAAAGGGTGGGGGCGACTTAGCGCTTGTCCCAAAATAAAACGTTTGGTAAGTATAAACAACAACACAGATGCCTCAAAGCAGCGTCCTGCCCGAGGTCTCCAAAACACAATACTGAATCTTTCAATTCAGTGTCCCGGCGAACCAGGACTTAGATTAGAGAGCGTTTAAAATGGTAAGGGCACATCCTCTATACGTCGGGTCACTGTGGAGCCTGTGTATTGTGTGAGGGCTCCTCCTTTCCACGCTGGAGTAGGCACACGCTACAGGGCACAACGCCTCCCCGTGATGCGCCTCTCTTGGATCCAAATGATGAATGGATCAAAGAGTGTCCGAGATACTAAGGGCACATTCCTCCTAAGGTCCGGCATCACTGGAGCTAGCAATCGTCATGTGGGCATCATCTCTCCCTGTGCTATGCTTTCTCACGGATCCATTACATCGGGTAAGTCAGGATCATAGAGTGTTTCGAAACATTAATGGCATATTCCTCATTATGTTCGGTAACACTGGAGCAAGCAATCGCCACGGGGGTATCATCCCTCCCCGTGCTATGCTTCTCACGGATCCTATGCATCGAGTATGCCCCTGAATATTCTGAGGACCCCGAGCTAAAGAGACATTTGGTTCTGGGGGAATGTTCCGTCCTCAGGCCGATAAGCACGACTCGGTGGGACGTAACCCGACCCCGAGCTGAAAGAAAGACTTGGCTCTGGGGGAATGTTACGTCCCCAGTCCAAAGAAGCCGACTCTGTGGGACGTAACCCGACCCCGAGCTGAAAGAAAGACTTGGCTCTGGGGGAATGTTACTTCCCCAGTCTAAAGAAGCCGACTCGGTGGGACGTAACCCGACCCCGAGCTGAAACAAACATCGATCTCGGCGGTACAAGAGTAGATCCGAGCCGGAAAGAGACATCGGTCTCGGCGGTACAAGAGCAGACCCGATCCGGAAAGAAACATCGGTCTCGGTGGTACAAGAGTAGACCCGAGCCGGAAAGAAACATCGGTCTCGGTGGTACAAGAGCAGACCCGAGCCGGAAAGAGACATCGGTCTCGGCGGCGGTACAAGAGCAGAACCGAGCCGGAAAGAAACATCGGTCTCGGCGGTACAAGAGCAGACCCGAGCTGGAAAGAAACATCGGTCTCAGCGGTACAAGAGCAGACCCGAGCCGGAAAGAAACATATGGCCTTTTGTAGGGCGTCATGGTCGGCATGTTGAACCTTTTCGGGAATTTTGCTGATTTTATTTCTTATGTGCTGGGGGATTCCTCTTTGTCATCCCGGGCGTCTCCTGTACCCGTTTTGAGGCTTGCCTCCACTTGGCCATCTCTTTCTTTAACCAAGATTTTACCTCGCTATTTGGGCCGCCATGTCGCCTTATGCGCTCTTCTTCATGTCTGTTGCCAATGGTGCGGTGTTCCTCACGCCTTGGGATCTCCCGAACAATCTCTTCGTACTCTGTGCCTCCTCTTCTAGTGTAGCGGAGACTATCATAAGAGGAATCTGTCGAGAAGTCTCTCTTCTTCTTATTCCCATGTGTCCTCTGCTTGTGAATCTTTTTCCACAACTATAGATTTTATCCCGTAAGCCCCCTCCTCCTAGGTCCATCGTCCTCACTTGTATCCACAACCCTCTTTCCATCTGTTATCTCTCCTCTTCTTTGATTAGCTCTGGTTTCAGGCTTCTCGCGGTTCCCCCTTCCATTCTCTCCAGTCGGTCCATCATGGTTTTTAGGAGGGCCTGACTATCCTCCCTGTCATTCCTTATGCTTTCTTCTATCTTCTTCATCCAATCTGTGGCCGGATTCCTCGACGATTGGTGATTTCTACCTTCTGCCATCGTCTTACTACGCGAACCGCTTTTTGTTGAGTCCCCACAGACGGCGCCAACTGTTGACGGCTGATTTTGGTCTCAGGGCAATATGGGAATATTACTCCCGAGACAATCCTCCCTCAATAGTGAATTTGTTTGGTTAGGGGGACCAAAAGCAAACTTAGCAAAAGATAAATAATACGCCAATCGACAAGGAGATTTAACGTGGTTCGGTGGATCTTGGTCCGACCTACGTCCACGGGCACAAAAAGGATGATACTTTTATTACTCAAACACGCTTCTCGGCTCTGCTTCTGGTTTTTTACAAGTCTGATGGTAATGATTCTGATCATGATATTCCTCCTCCCTACACTCACTCTACCCTCATATTTATAATGGTGAGGAAATCAGATTCCTATTTGTACAAGAATTCCCAGTTGGAGATGGTTTCCTTTTCCTATCAGGATTCCTACTTTTAAAACTACCTTCACTTCTTTTATCCTTTTAGGATACTGACTCATCAGTTCTTTTTATGAAAATAGGATAACTTATTATCTTATCTTGTATGGATATAATGCCTTATCTTCCCGAACATGTCTTGCCCTATGCTCAATTTTCACGAGGTCGGTCTTCATGTGGTCTGTCATAATAGTCTTTTGTACTGAGAATGTTGTTGTCGACCTAATAATTGCCCAGTCATTTTGAACTCAAGTGCTCGGTCACTAACCGTAAAGTTCCCGGCCCCTTACTGGTTGACTCTTTAGTGGTCATGACGACATTAATAATCTTGACTGAGAAGAGAATTACCTTTTTTACCCCTATCGTGCTGCTTAAATAACATAGTGCCTGAAAACACCATCAACAAATATGATAACTTATCTCCTTACCCCATAAGAATAAGATAACTTATCATCTGGAGCATATCTCGCTATCTGGTCGGTCTTTATGAGGTCGGTCACAATGGTCCTCTGAGCTGAGAATGCTGCTATCGATCTGACAATACCTGTCCACCCGAATTTAAGTGGTCGGTCACTGATCACCAAGTGCTCGGCCCCCTACCGTTGGCATATGCAACATCGAATGGTCGGGTCGACATTAGTGGTCTCGATCAAGAAGGGAGTTACCCTTTTACCCCTGCCGTACTACTTAAATATCATAGTGCTTAAAAAACACCATCAATATATATCCACTAGTTCTCGGTAACAACGAGTTTGCGAGTTGATGCCGGGAACTATAAAAAAAGATGGTGTGCCGATGAATCCGTCGGTGGTCACTCCAGAAACCGCAGAGAAAAATGCCTTGGCAGCAAATCTGGTCATTCCTGCCACCTTCATGTGCTCAGTCAACGAGGATCCCGATATCTACCAGTGGAGAAAATGCTTTGCCCTTATGCTGATGATGATCGACTCAGTGGGACGTAACTCGACCCCGAGCTGAGAAGAACATTTGGCTATGGGGGAATGTCACCTCCCCAGACCAATAGAGGGCCGACCATGGGGGAGATGCTCTGATCCCATGCCGATGATAAGTCTCTCGGTGGGACGTATCCCGACCCCGAGCTGAAGAAAGACTTGGCTCTGGGGGAATATTACATCCCCAGTCCAAAGAAGCCGACTCGCTGGGACGTAACCCGACCCCGAGCTGAAAGAAAGACTTGGCTCTGTGGGGAATGTTACATCCCCAGTCCAAAGAAGCCGACTCGGTGGGACGTAACCCGACCCCGAGCTGAAAGAAAGACTTGGCTCTTGGGGAATGTTACATCCCCAGTCCAAAGAAGCCGACTCAGTGGGACGTAACCCGACCCCGAGCTAAAAGAAAGACTTGGCTCTGGGGGAATGTTACATCCCCAGTCCAAAGAGGCCTACTCGGTGGGACTTAACTCGACCCCGAGCTGAAAGAAAGACTTGGCTATGGGGAATGTTACATCCTCAGTCTAAAGAAGCCTACTCGGTGGGACGTAACCCGACCCCGAGCTAAAAGAAAGACTTGGCTTTGGGGGGAATGTTACATCCCCAGTCCAAAGAAGCCGACTCGGTGGGACGTAACCCGACCCCGAGCTAAAAGAAAGACTTGGCTATGAGGGAATGTTACATCCCCAGTCCAAAGAAGCCGACTCGGTGGGACGTAACCCGACCCCGAGCTGAATAAACAAGTGGCCTCGGCGGAATGAAATCCAGCCCCGAACCGAATAAACAAGTGGCCTCGGTGGAACGAAGTCCAGCCCCGAGCCGAATAAACAAGTGGCCTCGGCGGAACGAAATCCAGCCCCGAGCCGAATAACCAAGCGGCCTCGGCAGAACGAAATCCAACCCCGAGCCGAAACAAACATCGATCTCGGCGGTACAAGAACAGACCCGAGCTGGAAAGAAATATCGGTCTCGGCGGTACAAGAGCAGACCCAAGCCGGGAAGAAACATCGGTCTCGGCGGTACAAGAGCAGACCCGAGCCGGGAAGAAACATCGGTCTCGACGGTACAAGAGCAGACCCGAGCCGGAAGGAAACATCGGTCTCGGCGGTACAAGAGCAGACCCGAGATGGAAAGAAACATCGGTCTCGGCGGTACAAGAGCAGACCCGAGCCGGAAAGAAATATCGGTCTCGTCGATACAAGAGCAGACCCGAGCCGGAAGGAAACATCGGTCTCGGCGGTATAAAAGCAGACCCGAGCCGGAAAGAAACATCGGTCTCGGGGTACAAGAGCAGACCCGAGCCGGAAAGAAACATCAGTCTCGGCGGTACAAGAATAGACCCGAGCCGGAAAGAAACATCGGTCTCGGCGGTACAAGTGCAGACCCGAGCCGGAAAGAAATATCGGTCTCGGCGGTAGAAGAGCAGACCCGAGCCGTAAAACATATATCAATAAAACGGACTCGGCGGTACAAGAGCAGACCCGAGCCGTAAAACAAATATCAAAACCATTGTGTGGGCCATAACAAACAAGCATAAGCAAATGTCAGCCTAAAACAGAAGAGGTCTTACTCACAGTTTTGGGATCTGTTGCCTTCCGCTTTTTCGCCTCTTCTCCGACTGGCTCCGTCTTCAAGCCTCTCATTATTCGTCTCTTCCATCCTCTCCAGTTTGTCCATCATGGATTTTAGAAGGATTTGATTTTCCTCCCTGTCTTTCATCATATTTTCCTCCATCTTCTTCATCCAATCTGCTGTTGAACTCCCTGACGACCGGTGATTTCCATCTTCTGCCATCGTCTTATCACGCGGGCTACTTTTTGTAACATTCCCCACAGACGGCGCCAACTGTTGACGACTGATTTCGGTCTCAAGGCAATATTGAAATATTACTCCCGAGAAAATCATCCCTCAATAGTGAATTTGTTCGGTTTATGGGGGAACCAAAAGCAAACTTAGCAAAAGATAGATAAATACATCAATCGATAAGGAGATTTAACGTGGTTTGGCGGATCAGATCCAACCTACGTCCACGGGCACAAAACGGATGATATTTTTATTACTGAGATATGCTCCTCTGATATCTCTCGTGTTTACAAGTGTGATGATAATGATATTGATGCTTATATTGATCCCCTTACTTACACTTTCCCCTTCTATTTATAATAGTGAAGAAATCAGATTCCTTTTCCCATAAGGATTCCTAGTTGAAAATTATCTTCAATTCCCATATCTTATTAGGATACTGACTCATCAACCTTTCCCCATGAAAGTAGGATAACTTATTGTAGGGGCCTTTTCAGGGGGTGAATCCGGTAACGCAGCGGAAGCGGTGAAAATCCGATTTTCAGATTTCAAAACTTTTTCTCGGATTAATTAAATAAACATATTTATTTAACATTCCAATAATCAAATTATGAAAATAAATTCAATAAAACATTTTTAGGTGAATTTACCGAAATACCCTTGCTTTGGTTTTTTTGTCCGTTTTAGTACGAAATTGATCCAATCAATTTTGAATGATTCTAAATCATTTCTAAGATGAACTTATGATGTTCAAAACATCAAAACACCAAAAGCAACAAAAGCCCCAAAATTTGTTCACAGGCCGAATGCACTCCTTAGGGAGCATTTGTGTGCCATTTGTCATTTCATGCTTCAAAACACATCCAAATGTAATCCAATCAACATGAAACTTTATGTGCATCATATACACACCCAAATGCACAACATATATGAAAACCCCCAAATTTGGAATTAGTTAATAACCCTAATTTTTCAATTTCCTCAAATTGGACAAATTAGACCAAATACATTAAATCAATTACTTTAATCATCATTCTTCCATCCAATCCAAGTCTCAACACAATGAAACAACTCAAGATCAAATCTAGGTCATTTAAGAGTGGGTCAATAACTCTAGATTAGCAACATGGTTTCCAAAACCTAAAAGAATCCTTACAACTACAATAGTCACAAGTTTCCTTCACCATACATGCTCAACACTTCTATCAAACTTCCACCAACAAAAACACAAAGAAATAAAGAAAGAAATAATCTAAGAACATCACATGTTGAAGCCTTGAACCTAAGGAACATATTCCTCTTTAATAGTAAGTTTGAAAGACTTACTAAATTCCAAGCTATCTTTGATTTTTGTCTTTCTTTTCTCAAGCTTCCTTTGTCTTTCTTCAATGGAGTTTTGTTTTAGTAAAGTGTATTAGGTTATTATGAAAGTGAAATGAAAATCAATATATACTTGTTCCATTTTGCCTTTGGCCGAAAATGACCAAGCCAAATACAAGTCAATTAATTTCAATTTCATTTCAAACTTATGTAATCAACTTGCATAAATATCTTAATACAACTTTATTAGATATTTATTTAAGTCAACAAAAGCAACTAACATCATTCACTTTAAATATCCTAATGTAAGATATTTATATTTTAATTAATTTAATCATTTAACAATTAAATAATCAATTAATTAATCAAATACAAATATATTAAATATATATATAATATTTACATTAAATATTAAAAACATATATTTATTTAGGATATAAGTCAAATAACTCATTTTGACTATTAATTAATGTGTATTTAAATTAATCAAGTATTATATGTAAATACACAATAATTAGGCAAATGACTATCTAGTCCTTTTAGCACGTATCTTGCGTTTAACCTTTAAACGACTTTATAAATAATCAATATTATTTATTAATGTTGCTCTAGTGCTCTACGAGTTTGTTTCATTATTGAGACTCTCTAGATTCAGGTATATCCGTCACGAAATCTAATTTCGTATCCATAATCTATCCACCCGTAGATTATGACGATCACGGATAATCTCGCTGAACCATACAGGTCGAGGTCATGGCAAATGTATAATTCCTCCGTCACAGGTATCCGGATAAATCCCAGAGATATAGATATAAACGCCAAATCTCTATCGGGATTATCCAGTCGACTATTCTATTAGCAATCTCAAAAAGAATGTTTAGAACTAGCTTCTAAACTTTACCACGGGTCCATGGTTTTATCTGATTGCTAATCATATGGACTACCTATGCTCTGATACACAGAACTGACGGATCCTATCTTGACACACATAGGACACCCTGAGGATCTGTCTACACCCAACGAACAGGCGGATGTCTGATCTTAATAGATCGGTGACGTGACTGCCGTCTAAGTGTAGAAGATGTATCATGTGCCCATAATGGCATCTCAAGTCTAAGAATCACAAGTGCTACTCAACCCAAGAAGATTCTTATTGACGCTGGTGTACCATCCATTAAGAATCTTCGGTGAGTCGTTCAGTGTTTATCCGCTATAAACACCTACACGTCTATACTAGTCTCCAAGACTAATGGTTTATTGAGAAACCATTGGAATCATATATTCCAGTATACGACATGTACCGGTCTCAACGGGTTTACTATACTGACCAAGTAGTGTAAACATTGACCAGGAACTGTCTGAGAATGACAACGTCATGATACTTCTCAATGTCCGTTGCGACGCTTTTGCAACTTTATCATGACTAATCATTCTCGGGTCATTACGTCTTTACCATATAGTAAGATAGATTATATTATAGAAACTGCATATATTATTCATAATAATAATGTTTTACAGAAGTATTTAACAGAAATACAACCGGGAATTGGCGCTCTGAGCACCAACCCCAACAAAATCTCCCACTTGCTCTAGTGCCAATATCGATTGTATCTAATACCCATCGACTCCACGTGTTTATCAAACAGCTTCGGAGGTATGGCCTTCGTCAGCGGGTCTGCTACATTATCTTCACTCGGTACCTTGCACACGACAATATCCCCTCGCGACACGATCTCTCGAATGATGTGGTACTTGCGTTCTACATGCTTCAACTTCTGATGCGCCCTCGGTTCCTTTGCTTGCGCAATGGCTCCAGTATTATCACAGTATAACGGAATCGCATTCTCGATACTTGGGACAACTCCCAATTCTGTGATAAAGTTCTTTATCCACACAGCCTCTTTTGCAGCTTCAGAAGCTGCAATATATTCCGCCTCAGTGGTGGAATCAGCTGTCGATCCCTGTTTGGAACTTTTCCAACAAACTGCACCTCCGTTAAGGGTAAAGACAAATCCAGATGTAGACTTTCTATCATCGGGATCCGATTGGAAATCAGAGTCTGTATACCCATTAACCTGTAGTTCGTTTCCTCCATAAACTATTAACTTATCCTTAGTACCTTAAGATACTTTAGGATATGTTTAATGGCCATCCAATGGTCATTACCTGGATTGGACTGATATCGACTAGTTACGCTAACAGCGAAACTGATATCAGGCCTCGTACATAACATGGCATACATTATGCTACCCAAACATGAAGCATAAGGTTGGTTAGACATTCTAACCTTCTCATCTTCTGTCTGTGGACACATCTTCTTGGAAAGATGAATCCCATGTCTGAACGGTATGTTTGCTGTCTTACAGTTACCAAAGCTATACCGTTCCAAGATCTTATCTACGTACGTTGATTGGGATAACCCAATCAGCCTCCTTTGTCTATCTCTATAGAGTTTTATCCCTAAAACATAGGAAGCTTCTCCCAGGTCCTTCATGGAGAAATTCTTACAGAGGTACGCTTTCACGCTTTGCAACATACCTAAATCATTCCCAATGATTAGGATGTCATCAACATATAGGACTAAAAATACGACCATGCTCCCACTGGCCTTCTGATACACACATGATTCTTCCGAATTCTTGAGAAAACCAGACGATCTAATAATCTCATCGAATCGAAGATTCCAACTTCGTGAAGCTTGTTTAAGTCCATAAATGGACTTCTTAAGCTTACATACCATGCCCGAGGTTTCGCTGGATGTGAAACCTTCCGGCTGTTCCATATAGATTTCTTCATCAAGAAATCCATTTAGAAAAGCCGTTTTGACATCCATTTGCCAAATCTCGTAGTCATGATACGCAGCTATAGAAAGCAAAATCCGGATAGACTTAAGCATTGCTACCGGCGAAAAAGTTTCATCGTAGTCGACGCCAGGTCGCTGCGTGTAACCTTTTGCTACCAGTCGGGCCTTGTAAGTTTCAACCTTACCGTCAGGCCCGCGCTTCCTCTTGTAAACCCATTTACAACCGATAGGAACAATTCCTTCGGGAAGCGGAATCAAGTCCCAAACTTGATTTTCATGCATTGAGTCTATCTCGGATTTCATGGCACTTTGCCATTTCACAGAGTCGATGTCCAACATCGATTCTCTATAGGTGAAAGGATCTGTCTCTTCAACTAAGAGAACATCCAGACTCTTTTCTTGTATCAAATACAAGCGTTCAGGAGGTCTAGATACCCTTTCCGACCAACGGAGCGTGTGTGTTGAAGGTCCTTCATCTACTTGAACTTCAGGTTCCTCCGTTGGTTCGTTGTTTTCAGGTTGGACTTCATCAAGCTCAACCTGTCTATGATCACCACCTTCTGACAAAAATTCTACTTCTAGAAATTTTACGAAGCGAGCTACGAACACATTTCGATGCTCGGTATCATAGAACAGATATCCCCTCGTGTTCGAGGGATATCCAACAAACCTAAAATTTTACCCTCGAGGCGAAAGCTTACTTTGCTGAGTTACCCTGACATAGGCAGGACAACCCCAAACCTTAATATAATTAAGATTTGGTCTCCTACCGAACCATATCTGATACGGTGTCGTAGGAACAGCCTTTGAAGGAATCTTATTCAAAAGATGTGCGGCTGTTAAGAGACAGTAGCCCCATAAGTAATAGGGCAAATCTGTGAAACTCAACATCGATCGGACCATATCCAATAAAGTCCGATTTCTCCTTTCAGATACACCATTGTGCTGTGGTGTACCTGGAGGAGTATATTGAGCGAGAATCCCATTCTCCTTCATATAATCTATGAACTCACCACTCATATATTCACCGCCTCGATCTGATCGAAGGCATTTAATATATTTACCAGTTTGTTATATTAACTTTGCGTGATATTGCCAACCGACCATATAGGCGGTATCTTGATTAAGTCAAATTAATTAATTCCAACCGACCATACGGGCGGTATCCAATTTAGTCAGGTAAAAATCAATTTTATAATTAAGTCCAACTAACCATAAAGGCGGTATCCTCATTAAGTCAGGTTTTAAATAGTTTATATATTATAATTAAGAGAGATTAATCTAAATATTAGTAATAAAAGCTTTACCTTTCACCCCAGTAGGGGGAGTTACCTCCTCATTATTGAAAAGTAAGAACTGAAAAGTAAAGAAAGGAAAGTAATATTGCGTAAAAGTAAATAAAATTAAATACAAAAAGTAAAGACTGAAAAGTAAATAAAAGAAAGTGCTAATGCGAAAATTAAATACTGAAAGCTGTAAATAAACAAACAAGATACAATCTTCTTAGTATTCTTAAGGAATTCCTTCGAAGAAAGTATGAGTTTACAACTAAAATCGGCCTGAATTTATAGGCATCCAAGAGACTCGCGCATCACGACGCGTGTAATGTTGCGTGTCGCGACGCGCCGTTGATTTGCGCCATGTGACACGCGGCTTCCGGAGATGATGACACGTGTACGCGGTTTCGTCGGCAGCTGAATTATTAGTGTCGGCAGCATGGGATGACGACACATGTCCGGCACACGTTAGCATGATTCGCTGTGATATTGACATGTGGCAGGCGCATTTTAGTAAATGACGTATGTCGATGATGATTTTCGGCAGCATGTGATGGTGACACGTGTCCGGCGCACGTTAGCAGATTTGATATTATGGTGACACGTGTCCGGTGTATTTTAACAAAAACGCATGATAGCAGGTTTCTTTGATTTTGACACGTGTCCAGCGTACGTTAGAGGTCGTGATGCAGAGATGATGTGCCTCGCGACGCCCAAATTATAATTTTGTCCTTTTTGTCCGTTTTTCACTGATTTGGCCCTTATTTGATTCCAGTGAGTCCTGAAACTTTATTTATCTACAAAATACCCAAAAAACATCAAAATATTCACAAAACCCAAGAAACTATACAAAATATTAAGTCAAATGAGTGAGAAATAGTGATATATTTACCACTCATCACACCCCAAAACCTAACAGTTTGATAGTCCTCGAGCAAAACAACAAAATAAAATAACATAAACATCTTTAAAATAAAAATTAAACTAAGCCATTTTCGTAGGGATCACAGTTGCATTTAGCTTATGCAACAAGCCTTTAAACCCCTAGGTGTCCCTAGTGGACGAGTTGTAGTCTCGTGAGGGCTTACAGCAACGATATCCACAAACGTCAATATAAAACTAATGCACACAAAAGCACAAAGACAAGAGAAAAGAGAATAAACAAGTTAGTGACTAAACATGTGAAACTTCTTATCCAAGTTAATAGTTGTTTTCTTTCTTTCTAAATTACCGAATAAGTAAATTATCCGATTATCTTTACCATTCTTCATATACACAATCAACAAAATATTAATCAAGTCATTGTGCCCACAATATTCATAAGTGTAGTTGAAAAGAGAGTAATATTTTTGTCCTAAAATTTTATCAGAATTCACACATTTTTTTAGCGATGGAATATTTTTATGAATTTTCTGATTTTTTTTAAATTTATATACAATATCTTTCATCCATGTAACGAGCTTTGGGCCAGTGACTCCCAAACCAGTTGGCTTTAGGGCACCAGGTGTTAAGACACCCCTAGGACTTAATTACTCAGATTTTCGATATAAATATATATTTTTTACAACATCTTCAATCCATGTAGCGAACTTTGGGCCAGTGACTCCCAAACCAGTTGGTTTTAGGGCACTAGGTGTTAAAACACCCTTACGAACTTAATAACTCAGATCTTAGACGTTTTTTTATTCCATCATATTTTTAGATGTTTCCTCTAATTAAACTAGAACACTGAATATTACAAACTTTTCAATTACAACTCATGTCTGTATGTTACAATGCATGTTAATAATACATGTACTGAGCATATGAAGATCCATTTTAATCAGTTTTATGGAGAATTCACAAATTAAATAATTCAAAAGGAAATAAACAAAAATTAACTTGTTACGAAATAGGTTGAGATACGTCTCAGGATTGGAAATTCCTTACACAGCTATCTCTCACCAATTTCACCCGATTAATCAAGTTACAAACTTAGATATAGGCCGTATAGGAACTTATATGTAGATTACTCTTGAGAATGTATGTTGCGTAGACTTGGTTAAAATTGCACAAATCCGTTCATTACAAGTGGCATAAGTAAGAGACCATTCCGAACCCAACGGTTTGAGGTATTCCCTTGCGAGGGGTGAGTGCGGCCTTAAATCATTTCCCAATTCACACTGGGTGGCCACTAATTTATTCTCTGGTTTAGTCCCTCGCGGGCTACTCCGTACTCCCGATCGGGCCGCGAGCCTAGAACGGCGTCACTGATTTCTGTGTCCTACAGTCTGGCGATATCTAAGTTCATATACGGCCTATATCTAAGTTTGCATGCATAAAAATAAGTCGGAATAACAGTAAGCACACAACTAATGAATATTAACACATGCGGAAACATAGATAAATCATGCATAAAAAATAAATAACATACTAAATGACTAAATCATGGTTAGATAAATAAATAACATACTAAACGACTAAATCATGCTTAGAAAAATAAATAACATACTAAACGACTCGGTCAGGGGGTGAGGCAGTGTGGCAGTGCTACTATGGGACGTGAGGGCTGCTTATGTGTGTGACGTGTGTTAGTAAAGTGTCGTGAGTGAGCTGTGTGTGCGTGTGTCAAGCAAAGGTGAAGGCAGTTTGTGTGAGTGAGATGTGTGTGCGTGAGTGAATGGCAATTGCTGAGTTGGTCGGTTAGTGGAGGGTTATCTGCTTGGTGCGAAGGTGTTGGCTTTGTAAGGGACGTGAGGTGAGAGAGATGCGAGAGATTAAGGGTTTATTAGGGGTTTGTGAATTCGGTGGACGTGAGTTATCCATGGGGGTATACGTGAGTGAATGACAATTGCTGAGTTGGTCGGTTAATGGAGGGTTATCTGCTTGGTGCGAAGGTGTTGACTTTGTAAGGGACGTGAGGTGAGAGGGATGCGAGAGATTAAGGTTTATTAGGGGTTTGTGAATTCGGTGGACGTGAGTTATCCATGGGGGTATACGTGAGTGAATGACAATTGCTGAGTTGGTCGGTTAATGGAGGGTTATCTGCTTGGTGCGAAGGTGTTGGCTTTGTAAGGGACGTGAGGTGAGAGGGATGCGAGAGATTAAGGGTTTATTAGGGGTTTGTGAATTCGGTGGACGTGAGTTATCCAGGGGGTATAGGTGAGAGCGAGCGAGGTCGTGTGTCTGTTTAGGGTTTGAGCCGGGGATAAATTTGAAACAGAGGTCCAACGAGTAAACCTGAAGCTAAGCAAACGAATTAAATCCAACAAGGTATCAATTTCTGACTCTTTCCTTCCGACGTCCGTCTGTAGGACATAGAAATCAGCGACGCTGTTCTAGGCTCACGGCCCGGTCGGGAGTACGGAATAGCCCGCGGGGGACTAAATCGGAGAATAAAGGAGTCGCCACCCAATGTGAACTGGGAAATGATTTAAGGCCGCACTCACCCCTCGCAAGGGAAGACCTCAAACCGTTGGGTTCGGAATGGTCCCTTACTTATGCCACTTGTAATGAACGGATTTGTGCAATTTTAACCAAGTCTACACAACATACATTCTCAAGAGTAATCTACATCTAAGTTCTTATACGGCCTATATCTAAGTTTGTATGCATAAAAAATAAGTCGGAATAGCGATAAACACACAACTCATGAATACTTAAAATTAACACATGCGGAAGCATAGATAAATCATGCATAAACTAAATAACATACTTAAACGACTAAATCATGCTTAGAAAAATAAATAACATATTAATCGACTGAATCATGCTCAGACACATGCGAAAATATAGATAAATCATGCTTAGAAAAATAAATAACATACTGAACGACTAAATCATACTTAGAAAAATAAATAACATATGCCCTCAGGTCTAACCTCTTAAGTCATCTCTTTTTCGAAAGGCTAGCTCCAGTGGAGATGATATTTTACACTGGAGCTATAGAGAATATTTCCTATAAATGTGATTTCCCTTTTTTTTTTGAAAAATAGATAAATATACTTGTAGTATCGCCTAAATATTTATCGGCATGAGGTTGAAAGTTTACATATATCTGTCCACAAATTCACATTCTTGTGGATAACCAGTTGCTTTCACCCTCTGATACAACTACCAATCTTAAATGATTTATATGTTTGTGTATTTTTCACTATGAAAACAGAAAGATGCACATATAAATTTCATTCCTAGTCCTCAATATACTTGAAGTGTGGCTGGGAAAATTGAAGCCCTATTCATAATAATACAATATGGTTGCTCAATAATATCCTCTAAATGAGACTACATAATATGTTAAAAATGACCAAAAACTCATGTTAAAGAATGCAGGAAATGAAACAGAAAGGTTACAAAGGATCTTTAAATACAAATCATATGTGTATATATATATACACACACACAAAAGGATGTGAAATAAAATCATAATGGAAATGAAGTCAAACTGAATCATAAGAATCATCAAACAATCCAATTTACACAAAATCATAAAAGATTGTGACACACAGACAAATCCATAAACAAAAGTGAAAGTGAAGCTTGTTAAAGTACCTGAAAGAGAGTTTTGGTGTCAGAGATCTGGTTTTAGAGCCGAGAGAGAAAGAGATGACAGAAGATGATTCTGGTTTTAGAGCCGAGAGAGAAATAGATTCTGGTTTTAGGGATTTAAGGGACATTTAGCATCGAAATATTTTGCTTTTAGCATCGACAATTTCGACGCTAAAACATTGGCGGCTACCAAAAAATCAGGGTAATTTTTCGAGGAAAATTTAATTTTTTTACATTTAGCGTCGAACATAGTGAATCGACGCTAAAAGTCTAACATGTAGCGTTGATTAACTTATTTCGATGCTATAAATTAGACATTTAGCGTCGATTAACAATGGTCGACTCTAAATATTAGACGTTTAGCGTCGATTCATATGTTCGACGCTAAATGTTAGCGTCAATTATCTTATTTCGACACCAAAAGTACTGGGAATAGTTGAAAACCTTTAGCGTCGATAAATTTTCGATGCTAAAATTACTACTTTTAGACTCGTTTTTAATATTCGACGTTAAAAGTAGACAATTTAGCGTCGAATATAATTTCAACGCTAAATATTTGAAAGCTAAAAGTACATTTTCTTGTAGTGGTATTGGAAAAGTACTGCAACATATAAGCTTTTAGTTGATACTAACTATAAATTTACAACAACTAATAAAAGTAAGGATTGTATTGCAAGTCCATTTTTATCTTTTTAAGATAAAAATAAAACTGATCCTAAAAGGGAGAGAGAGTTTGTAAAACAACAATTGCATAATGCTTATTGTTGATGGTGTTTTCAGGCGCTACAACATTTTAGACAACACGACAAGGACAAAAGGGTAAATTCTCTGTCTGGTTGAGATCATGTAGCCGACCCGACCAGTTCATGTGAAGACCGACCACTTTGGTTCAGATGACCGAACACTATAGAGGTCGGCAGGAACGCTCTCAGTATAAAAGATTGTCATGGCCGACCTCATTAAGACCGACCAGACAACGGGCCGTGTTCAAGACAAAAGCACCCAGTTCTTATGGATAAGATAAGAAAGATATCCTACTCTCGCAAGGAGAAGGAGTCAGAATCCAAAAGGGAATACGGAATGAGAAGGCAGCACCGGATCAGGAAACCCTACAAGAAGAGAAGATTGAGTCCAAATAGGATTTCTTATGCAAATAGGAATCTGATTTCTGTATTATTATAAATAGGAGGGTAGAGCATGTGTAAAAGACATCTGAAAATCATCACAAGAGTGAGTGATTAGAGGCATAAAAGCTCCGATTTGTAAAAGCAAAGAAGGGACCCGTGGAGTGTATTTGAGTAATAAAAAAGCACCACCCTGTTCTTGTCCGTGGACGTAGGTCGGATCCCAAAGTCCACCGAACCACGTTAAATCACCTTGTCTGATTGGCGTATTTTCTTGTTTTCCGCTAAGTTTGCTTTTGGTCCCCCATAACCAAACAAATTCACAGTTGGAGGAGGATTCCCTCGGAGGTAATATTCCTGTATTACCCTGAGACCAAAATCCACCATCAACAGTTGGCGCCGTCTGTGGGGAACTTCACAAAAAAGCAGTTCACGTGATAAGACAAATGGCGGAAGACGGAAATCACCAACCAGGAGGTCCGGCAATGGACTGGATGAAAAAAATGGAAGATGGCATGAGGACTATGATGGATCGACTAGGAAGAATGGAAGGAGCAAACAACGAGAAAACTGAAACCGAGACCGGACAAAGGAGGAAAGAGGGGGAAAGAGGAAAAAGAGTAGTGGATATAAGCGAAGACGAGGGACCCAGAAAGAGAGGCCCCTATGGGATAAGATCTGCGGTGGTAGGAAGATCAGAAGACACATGGGAAGAAGAAGAGGAGGAACAATCACCCGACCCATCCTCCAACAGTTTTTACAACTCCAAGAGGGAGGATAGAAAGTATAACGAAGACGTACATGAGACCTCTGGGTTTAAAGAACGCCACGCCCGGGGCGACAGGCGAACAGAAGGACACAGAAGGCGACACGGGGGCACAACCCGTGAAATAAAATCTTGGTTGAGAAAAGAGATGACCAGATGGGGAGAAGGCCTCAAGATCGGCGCGGGAGACACCCGAGGCGAGGAAGAGGGGTCTCCCCTTACGGAAGAAATAAAGGCAGCACAGTTCCCGAAGCGATTTAACATGCCGACCATGGCACCATACAAAGGCCACTCCGACCCAAAATCCCACATCGAAAACTTTGTCCTCCTGATGGAAGTACATGGAGTAACGGGCGACGCCATATGCAAAGTATTTCCCTTAACTTTAGGGGGGCCCGCCATCCTATGGTATAGAAGTCTGGCCCCGAGGAGCATTCAGAGCTTCTCCCAACTTAAGAAGTCGTTTATCCGGCATTTCAAAGGAGCCTGCACCCCTAAAAAAACAATTGGAGAACTAAGGCTCATGAAACAAGGAGACGACGAAACACTGAAAAGCTTCATTGAAAGGTATCACAACACTGTACTCGAGGTCGGAGGGTACGAATCCCAAGAAGCCCTGGAAAGTCTGAAAGGGGCCCTAAGGGTCGGGAAACTGTGGACCCACCTAAGGATCCATGAGACACCAGACTACGCTACCGCACTGGAGGTAGCCCGGAAGTACGTCCTACTAGAAAGCGAGGAAAAAGTATCCCGGAGAGGGACAACCGCCAGAGAAAGGGTAACAAGGAGAGAAGACCATCGGCGACCGGAAAGAGAATTCCGGAAGTTCAATCCAAGACCCAAAGAGTTCAAACCAATGACACAAAAGGATCAAGACAAAAGGCCCGCAACTCAAGTAAACCATGTGGTCCGAGAGGAAGCGTATATTCCCCTAAGCAAGCCGCCAGGGGAAATCATCATGGAGATACGGGAGAAAGGCCTCTTAATAGAGCCCGACCTCAGGAGGTTTCCCCCAGACAGAAAAAACAAAAGATCCTACTGCCTGCACCACAATCTAAAAGGTTGGGATTGCTTTTTCTATACTCAAACCAAATCCTACACACCAACCTAATATATAAAGCCAATTCAAACTTTGGAAGTGTAAGCTTATTACTATTCACAGCATCTTCTCTTTTCTTCCTTAGCAAAACCGTGAGCTTCATTTCTCTCTAATGGAGTTTTGTTGTAAAATTCTTGTAAGCTTGCACTTTAAGGAGTCAAAGGAAGGTGATAGGGAGACTCACCCATGAGTTTGGAACAACTAAGAGGGCTTGGAGCTTCCATCATCCAAGAAAAAGTTTTGAACTCAACCGATCAATGTAAGTCCTCCGCAACTTATTTTTTATTTTATTCACACACGAATCACGCTTAGAGATCCCGTGGCATATCTAGGACACTAACAATGGTATCAGAGCGAGATCTAGGCTTGATTTTATTTCTAGGGTTCATGACTTTAAATTTGGGTATTTTTGGTTGGAGCATAAAAATGCAAAATTGAATGTTTGGTTGATGTTGGATGATGATTACTTAGAGTTGTGCATCATAGGATTATGAAAATTTGATTGGATCAAAGTTTCCCTAAAATTCTTATGTTGGCTGAATATGACCCTAGATGAACTCATGGTGGAATTTTGGAAATTTGACAATTGGATGTGTTAAATAGCATGATAGAAATATTGAATGTTGATTTAATTGGATTGAAATCAAATTGAATGATTTTTGTTGCTATTGTCGTGAGTATATGCATGTTATAGAATTGATTTTGCCCCAATTTTGTGTTGGACATGAATTTGGGAATTATGCATGATTAATTAGATTAAATTGATGTTTTGGAAACATTAGATTAATTAATTAATTATGATGATTGCACTTTAATTGAATTAATATATAATTTGGAATGATATATTAATTTAATTTGTTGTATTTGGGCTAATGGGCTTGGTTGGGCCAAAATTTTGGTCTTGGATCATATTTGGGCCTAAACCATTTCCATAAAGTCCAAAATATGACATTGGGCCTTTAAATAATTTAATTGGGCCTAATAGGCCAAAATTGATTTTATGGCAATAGGGTGATTCCTAATTGGGCCTTGGCATCTTGGGTTTGATCCATGTTGGCCAAAGCCCATGACTAAATAATTAATTGAAAGCCCATTGGACTTTAATTGAATAGTATTGGATACTAATTGGGCCTTTGAGACCCGTTAAGATTGGATTTGGAATCCAAGTCTAAAATGCACTATTGAAAGTGTAATTATTTAATTTGGAATTAAATATGAATTAGTATTTGATACAATTTAAATTGGATTTAAAATTGTAATTCGATATAATTCAAGAATACTTACTTTGAGTATTTATTCTTAAACGAGTTAGACTCGCGCAAATCAAATCGTTGTTTGAACATTGGATGGTCATTAATCAAAGATTAATTAATTGGATTAGATTGATTGATAACATGCTTTGTGTGAATACTTGGATGTATTGTATGAATAATGTATATCGGATGAATATTAGAAGGGTGATGGCAATTTTGGAAATTATTGTAAGTATGGTACTTATTTTTTAAATTGGACCTGCGTGTCCAGCCCATTATCTCTATTCTCTTTGTATTTCTCTTCTCACCAATTCCCCTCAATGTAAATGAGGTTTCTTTAGAAATATTATGTAATTGAGTAGAAGTTAGTGCTAGCGGGAGAGAGGAAATTGAGAGATTTATTCTAGGAAAAAAATGTATTATATACCCATCCGCATATCATTATTAATTTTATTCGTGCCTTATTATGCTTTAGAATGCATGCTTAAAGGTGTATGATTAGACCTAATCAAAGATAATAAATTGGTTTCCAATTTACGCGAAAAAACCATCATCAAATATTAAGCGTTTTTCCTTCCATTGAGTGGTTCTCTCTCAAGATCCAAGATTGGCATTGGTTTGTTGGCCAAAGTCAAGACCTTTGTCCATCGCGGATGTGTTTGAACCGCGTAAGCTTTGTTCCATATCGTATGTCTTGGGTAGTTGTGACTTGTTGGCCAAAGTCAAGGTCACTTCTTGTTCATCGACTTCGATTACGAAGCTTTCCCACTGTCAATAGGTCGCGCTTAACTAGAATCATTAAGCTTGTTGAGCCAAAGCCAATGCTTAGTTGATTTAGAGGAAAATGTTAGGAAATATATTGGATATATTTACATATATTGGATATATATTTCGGACTTGGAGGTCCACTTACTGGATCTAGGAATTGGATGGGATCCAATTGATCTTAGAGATCTACCTAGTTAAATTTTATACAGCTTGTTGGCCAAAGTCAAGGTTGTGTATCTTTTAACGGGATCCTAGCCCACTAGAAAACTAGGTTTCCCGAGTTCTCTACAAAGGGTTAGAGACTCACCGAAAAATAGTGGGAGGCAAATATTAAATTTGTAATTTCGTTTAAATACTTGACAATACGCGCTCATTTTATTTTTTCGTCATTAATTATAAATATATATTAGTTGGACTAATATTCAATTGTTGTTTTAATTGAACAGTTGGACTGTATTCAAACTACCTCATTTATAGTTGGTTATATAGTTGGACTATAGTAATCAATACATTAGATTGTACCCGAAATCGTTGATTGGATAGTTGGACTATAGCAATCAAGGTGACTTGAAAGATTAGCGTCAAAGGACATAATCCTGGGTGAAAATGTCTTTAACGGGTTTAATTTTCTAGATTGGGAAAAGAATCTCAAGATAGTCCTGGGAGCTGAGAAGTTACTCAATTGGATAGAGAAACCTCTTGGGCCTGAGCCCGGAGTTGAGCAAATAGTATAGCATGAGCTTAGGAAGACTCATCGTGATAATAACTTTAGTGCTCAATCTGTTATGCTTGCCGCAATGACTCCTTAATTTCGTCGTCAGAACTAAGGATTAGATCATTATACCATGATGTTGAAATTAAAGAATCTTCATAGATCTAGCCTTAGATCTTAGAAGTACGAATTGCAAAAGAAGCTCTTACGCTCGCGTATGTCAGATGGTACATCTGTCGAGCACTAGGTGTCGCAGATGATTGCTAACATCGAATAGCTAGGTTAGCTGGGCATTACCTATTAGGCCGAGACTTGCATAGATTTGATCTTACAGTCT